>JANFOE010000344.1:0-402500 GCA_025667525.1 Glebionis coronaria
TCTAACACTTTTCTAAATACATAATTTCTTTTATGTACTACCAGGGTACCCGCGTGATGCGGCGGCGGGTACCCTGTGATTAATCGGGAAAAGGTAAAAGAAATGATTTCGGTCACGTTTGGTTCGGTTATTTGCATTAGTTTCGGTCGGTTTTCTCTAGTTTTTGATTAAACCCGTTCACATATTCGATTTTAAAACCGTATATGTCACCAAGTTGTAAGTTAGATAAAGTTTTTTTTGTGTTTTAATTGTTGTACACTATGTATCATAAAATATAGCTGCTTACCCGCGCGTTGCGGCTACGGGTATCCTGTGATTAAAGTTTAAGCCCCGTCAAACTAAAAACGATAAACTGTTTAACTGTAGAATAATTAAAAAATCATCTTAGTTCGATCTGGTCCACCTGTATATATAGCTTCCGTCTTGTTATCTTCGTTTCATTTTCTATCAGTTTTTATTGGCTAGCCTGACCGGTCCCATTTTTAAACATATGTATAGTCAACTTGTTAGCATATAAATTTTATGAAATTCTGTGTGTTTTATTTGTTTATAAAATAAGTATAATAACATGTATTTTTTTATTTCCAGAATATTTTAAAAATACATTAATTACGGTGTTTAATAATTAATGTATACTTGTAACATATATTAATTTATAACAATAAATCTATAGGTGGATTTAATAATTGTACCATATAAGCTAGGGGTGTCCTTCGGTTCGGTTCTCGGGTTGTTCGGTTTATTTGGTTCGGGTTATTCGGTTAATTTTTCTTCTGGGTCAACCCGAAATCGAACCGAACCGAACTAGATTTCAACCGAACCGAACCGAAAACCGAATTTGAATTCGGTTCGGTTCTCGGGTTGACCCGAATAACCCGAATTATCTGAATTTTCTAAAAAAATACATAATTATTTAAATATTTAGCAAAAAATAAATTATTTCAAGTATAAAAAATTATATTTTTATATTAAGATTTAATTTTAATAATTATTTAATATATAAAAATATATATAAAAACATATATATTTGTACAATTTCGGTTTTCGGGTCCGATTGCCAAACCCATACCCAATCCAAAAACCAAATTAATAGTTCGGTTCGGTTCGGTTATGACGCATAACCCGAATTCTATTTTTGGTTCGGTTGTAATTCGGATTCGATTTGATTCGGTTTTTGGTTTTTGTGGGTCAAATCCAAATAACGGACACCCCTAATATAAGCTATGTTATACTTAAAATTTAGAAAAAATGATGTTTAATTAACTTGTACATTAAACTTTTGTATTTGTACTACTTAAACATTAAATAGGAGAGAGATATCAATCTCTTTTATAAGGTAATAAGATTAATGTGGATCAGTTTTTAACAAGATAGTCAATTAATGACGTTGTGGTTAGAATATTGTTCATCGACCTCTTGGTCGCAAGTTCGAACCATCGGCCGTCTTTTATAAAAGTGAGCTTATATTTTCATCTTTTTAACTTATATTTTTTTTTGTCTTGTTTTGAAACTTACCTACCGTCTTATATAAAAGTGAGCTTTTATAAAACATAAGCCCAAAACTAAATAAGCCATAATAAGCTCGGTGCATAAGTTGAAACAAACACCCCCACTTATCAGTTATCACTCCCCCTCTTTAACAACAACGACAACAACAACAACAACAACCGATTATCAAATCCGAACATTTAACAAGAATGCAACAGCCAAACACACCCTATTATTATCATCCCGATCAATACACTTACAATCCTCAATCCCAAACACCACCCCAACCCCAATTCTATCCTCAAAACCCTAACCCTTATTATCAGGGCCCACCTTATTATCAGTCCTACCCTAACCCTAACCCTAACCCTTATTCTCAGTCAATTGAGCCGTTTAGTTATGCTGCTCCTTCTGCTGACGTGGCGGGGAATATTGATCAGTGTTACTGTGGTGATATACCCGGTTTGTTTGATGGACCTGTAAGTTGTTCATTTTTTGATTGGTGTCGCTCTTTTCGATAGCTAAAGTAATGTGCTTTTTGATATACGGTTTCTGTGTAGTGATAGCGTGAACGTTAGCTATATGGCGTTGGAGTTATGAGCGAATTCTTCGTGTTAAGTAGTTGGTAAATGTTAACATTACAGAATTTTGTCGTGAACTCGGGGTGTTTTGTTTAAGCTTATTTAGGGGCTTATGTGCTTATTTGATTTCAGCTTATATTCATAAGGCTAAAATTTCAGCTATAAGCCGGCTATATAAGCCTGCTAAAAGTTAAGATAGATCTTTCAACGGATTTGTTGTTTCATCATCCCCTCTTCAACAGCAACAATCAGCAATATGATTGGTGTAAGCTGTTCATTTTTTGGTTGGTTTTGGTTTTTTCGATACGATAATGTAGCTAAAGTAATGTGCTTTTTTGTACACGGTTTCGGTTTAGTAGTAGCTTTATGTTATCATGTACTAATAGCGTGATTCGTTGGCCATATGGCATTGGAGTTGTGAGCGAACTCGTCGTGTTAAGTAGTTAGTAAATGTTAACATTACAGAATTTTGTCGTTGTGTTTGGATCAGCTTATTACCCCGGCTTATTTTGAGTTTGGAAAAGCCGATAAGTTAACACTTTAGGGCTTATGAGCATAATTTTCTTTTTTTAAGAATGGCACCACACTTGAAATCCGACCCCCAAGTTAAACCATCCAAAACGGGCAGGCCCCGGGACCCGAACCATTAGGAGAGACCCGCGAAGGAAAACCCCTAGATTTTTTGTCTCTTGCAAGACTTGAACCCGGGGCAAAAACCCCTCCCCAAGCGCCAGAAGGAACTCAGGTGGCCAGCTGAGCTAAATCAGTTGGTTCTTAAGAGTTAAGTAAGTTGGTAAGCTCTTAAGCTTCATGTATTAACTTATTGGCTTTCCAAATTCAAATAAGCCCATAACCGGATGAAATAAGCTAATCTAAATGGTATCACTTTCTGTGCGGATGTACATGCAAAAGCTTATAAAAACTTATGCAGATGGCCAGATGTATTGGTACGCATAGTATAGTGTAAATGGCATCTTTAGTTTAACATATGTATATACATCTGTACTGGACTGACCATCTTAATCTAATGATATTTGTTTTTTAACTGCCTTAAACACTGTATCTAGAGAAGTATTTATCTATTTCGTACCCATGAGAATATTTGTCAATGTAGTCATTGATTTCTCTGCACACGGTTTGCTGCCTGTGTAAGGCTTAAGTTATGTGTTGGATTTTAGTATTGCAATATGGTCTTTGCATAGGTCAATCTCCAAAAGTGTTCCATAGAGGCCACCAAGTTCTGGATTAACATTCAAGTAATTAATTTACATTGCTGCAACTGTTCACCTAAGTTCACGTTTAAAATGTAACTCAGTAATATGCTTTTGATTTTGGAAGAGACGTTAATAATTTAGATAGTTAATCTGTTGGAGCAATGGGTTTGTAGGCTTCTAACTATGAAAGTTTAATCTGTAGCTCACCTTCGCCAGACCAAAGTAACAACTCAGTCCTACTTGGCAGTTATTGTGTACTTATTACTTTTCTATAGAATCTTTACTCTTCAACTTAGATCTTTAAGTTTAAGAGAGTTTATGTACATCCACAACGTGATGTAACAAATGAAGTTTAGCTAAAGTGATGTGCTTTATTATAGTTTGGTAATTCCTGATGTGATTGCATGTGTTTAGTTGTGTGGCTTTAAAGTTATTAGTGAACTCCTCATCTTAAGTTGTTAGTAATTTGTTTAGGTATTGATCAACCAAATTTTAGATAGCAATATGGTCAATGTTCGCATTGGAGAATTGTCTAACCGTCGTTCATGTAGTTATGGTGCCTACCAATAGTTGCAGAAAACAAAAGCCCATCAAAGTATGTCATAGTTAGGCGTTCTAATATTAGTTTTTATTTTGTTGATAAATAGTAAATGCATAATGGCCAGAAGTCGTCCACATGGACATATTTTTTGGTTATTTTGGTTGTGATAAAACTACAAATGCGATAGGTACAAAATGCACGATTAGCAGCTTCCCTGCTAGGATAGTATTAACAGTTTGCATTAACTATAGGATTTGCAATGTAAAGAACCGGAGATCTCTATGTAATGTATGAAATAACATATCATGAGATTTTTCATCTGTTAGTTTTTGCATGTTTTTAGGGAGTGTTTGGGCCTCCATCATTGTGCAATGTTAATGTTACAGAATCTGTAAACTGTTGTGCATGTAGTTTCGTTGCAGACTAATAGTTGCACTTGTTATGATGCAATAAAGCAAGGTGGACATGGCTTAGTTTAATGCATCCGAATTGCAATGATTGTTAAGCGATAAATATACAAATAGAATGTTTGTATCTCTATGTGCGATGCTACTTATGTGAAAATATCTTTAATTCTTTAATTGTTAGTTCTTCTGCATTTTACTGAAAATTGGGCCAAGTGCTTGGGTCATCATCGGTTCCGTCTTTTAAATGCGGGCCGATTTATCAACATACATCTACCCGATGTGGACCCACACATGTGATTTGCTTGAGCCAGTTCATCTATATGTAGCCTAGATTTTGCTTCACTTGTGAACAGCATAGTATACTATAAATGCTATCTTAAGTTTCATGTTTTCACCCAATATATTATTATCTGTTGATCTGTATACTTGGACTGGCCATGTTAGTTGTTCATTTATGAGTATTGTTTTATACTACTTGTGTCTTGTCTAGACTCTAGAGTAGTATTTGTCCCTTTTTTGTTTGTGAAATGAAATAAATTAAGCTAGAGTGTGATTTCTCTGCACACGAGATGTTACTTCTGGCATAAGGCTTCAGGGATGTGATGGATTATGGGATTGCGATACTTTTTAGATAAGATAATGGTTCTAGAGGCCTCCTATGGTATTGCTTAGGTCAACCTGCTAAAAAGAGTTCAACAGTGGCCACAGTGTTTCGGTATTAGGATTAACATTCAAGTAATTAAGTTGCATGACCTCTGCAGCTTTTCACTAAAGCTCACATTTAAAACATATATCATGTTTCTGATTTGGGGAAGATATTTTCTGATTCTCTAAATAGTTAATGTTTTGAGACAATGGATATAGACGCTTCTAACTATGAAACTTTGATCTTTAGATCACCTTTGCCAGACCAATGAAAGAACCCACTTCTACATGATACTTTGCTTATCACTTGTTACTTATTATTAGAATCCTATTGCAGGGTGGAACGGTGCCTCAAGATGGTTCACAACATTTAGAACCCGCAATTCCTACCTACAACAATTGGCCCAATCAGAACTCTACCGTCCAGCCTCGTGGGCGATGGAAAAAGTTCCCAAAGAAAACAAAAATTGCTCAGTCTGCATGGTGTGAAATCTGTAAACTTGAGTGCAACACCAAGGATGTTCTTGATGTACATAAGTTGGGTAAGAAACATCAGAAAGTTTTGGTCAAATTAAATTCTGCTGCTTTGGTTACCAGTATTTCTGCCGCTACCCATGTTAATCCAGTAGTACCTAGCAACCCAATTGCTCAGTCTGCATGGTGTGAAATCTGCAAAATTGATTGCAACACCAAGGATGTTCTTGATGAACATAAATTGGGTAAGAAACACCAGAAAAATTTGGTCAAATTAAATTCGGCAGCTTTGGTTGCCAGTATTGCTGCCACTACCCATGTTAATCCAGTAGCACCTGGCAACCCAATTGCTCAGTCTGCGTGGTGTGAAATTTGTAAAATTGACTGCAACACCAAGGACGTTCTTGATCAACATAAATTGGGTAAGAAACACCAGAAAATGTTGGTGAAATTAAACTCGGCTGCTTTGGTTGTCAGTATTCCTGCCACTACCCATGTTAATCCAGTAGCAGTACCTAAAAACCCAATCATAGGACCCCCAGAAAACCCAAACAAGGCTACTTCCGGTTCAAAAAAGAAGGCAGAGACCCCACAAGAGTTGGAGATGAAGAGAAGGAAGGTAATGGAAGGCGGGGCAGCAGCGAGTGCAGTTAGAAGTTGTAGTTTCTGCAACGTTGTTTGCAATAGTGATGCCGTTTTTAGATACCATCTCGCGGGCCAAAAACATTCATCCATGTTGAAAAAATCACAGCAGCAGGCTGCAGTTGCTGGTACTGTTTGATCATATATATGTTAGTGGGTTTTATAATTGTTAGAGGCTTTATTTTGTCTAGGCCCATTGTTTTGTTATTGGGAAGCCTAACACATGTTTATACTTTGGCAGTGTTTGGATTTAAGAGCGTTTTTTAGCAATTAGCATTTAACGCTTAGCATAATTGTTATAAAGCTCGTTTGGTAGATAGCAATTAGCATTTATAAAACTCTAAAAATGCTCATTTCTTAATGCTCTTTGAATGAGCATTTAGCCTTTACCATTAGCGTTTTATCATTTTACATTTAAAATTTACAGTTACAGTTATCCTATCAAACACTTTTATAAATCAAACTGCTACTGCTAACTGTTTATTGCTAATGCTAACTGCTACTGTTAGTTTCAACAAACACACCCTTTATAGTTTAAATAGTACTTATTTATATTATAGTACTGTAGCACATTATTATTAGTGCATTGCTTGACATGTCTAATTATATGCCTAAACCGTCATTGTCCTATTGGTGACATTATGAGACTCACTTCTTCAAAACCATCTATCTAGGCATATACTTGTCATATTTTAGGCCTCCCAAAAATTAATCAACTAATTTATTTCAATCAATATATTAGTATGGTTTTTATTTTCTCTTCTTTCCCACCTTGCTGTAATTGCCATAGGACATATTACTAATATGATATTAGCACCTTAGCAGTCTTGTTAAACTAAGTCAATATCATTGAAGAAGCATGTAAAAGAGTTAAGTCATGACCCAACATCTTTTAGCCATTTGTTTGGAATAGAATCTGAGTTTTGGATTTTATTCATTTATAAAAATGTGATTCACCAAAGATTTGTGTGGAGCTTAGGAGGTACATTTGTATCAAAAACCTTAACAAGAACATATTAACATAGGGACAAGATACATGCCTTGTGATAAAGAAACAAGAACAAGAAGATAAGTATCTAATGCTATCATGTAAAAAAAGGCAGGACCTATGAAATGGACTATTAAGGTTTGACATTAACATATGATAATAAGTTGAATTTTGTGAGTTGTATACTACTGTAAGTGACAAGATCCTTAATATAGCTTTTTATAATAAAGCATACAAGATAGGAGGAATCCCACTTTTCTAACCATGTGCAACCCTGCTTTCCTAGACATGAATTGTGTGCTCCTGGATCTTCTTTGTCCCACATATTTTCCCAGTCTCAACATATGTCTTGTCTTTTGTCTCATAAATTACATTATTAGCGGCGATATCGTTGGAATATAATAGTTCTCAAGGCTGTTTTGTAGGGTGTGTAAGATGGACGACTGCTCAGGGCCCAAGATTTTTAGGGGGCCCAGTATTTGTTGCATTAACTGCATATTTACACGTATTTTTCTCAAAAATACGTAATTTCGCTTAAAACTTGTAATTTCGCTTAAAGCTTGCAATTTTTCTCAAATTTAGAAACGCCCCTCATACTTCTCATATCGTGATAGGACATTGAGTAATGAATGAATGCTACATTTGAATGTACATTAAACCGCTGTTGTTGGGTTTAATTGTCCTGTTAAATCTGGTTGTTGGTTTAGCTATAAAAGATTGATTTAATTGTCTTGTCAAAATATACTGTTTTCTTTTTCCTTGTAATGTGGTTCTTCTTTAATCTTATAACATACTCCAATTTCATAAGCCATAAAAATAATAAAACAAACGATGTACATATTGTAGTTAAGATGTCCATTTATAATAATTCAGAAAACCTTTATTCATGTCACCTACGAGTGACATTGGCCTATAAGGATGATTTTCATGTCATTTTCATTCACGAAACAAGAGACAAGTTATCATAAAAACAATTAAAAATGATCACGACTACCTTAGCTGGTCCTGTTTACGTGAAATGTTGTTCATGGTACGAGAGTATAACAATAAATAGTCATTAATTTAGTTACGTAATTATTAATCCATCGTCATTATTACCATTTACCAATATCATAAATTATATCTCGTTTAACACCATGTTTTAACTACAAACATGCAATAAATTAAGGTTGGCAGTCAATGGACAACACATTTCACAATTTACGCAACACATAAACAACAATATCATTACATACATTTTTTATTTGTGATAATTGCTTTGAAATGTATTTAATTTGTTACTTTTTGTAGATGTATGTAATCAAGTATTTTTTTTGCACCGTGTGTAGCCAACTATTTGACCTACCTATTTGCTTTAGTCTATGTGGAACATGTAAAATACACATAAGCTCCATGTATGTATCTGTATTGAGAATATAAGTCATATAACCTGAGGGACTAAAGTGGACAAAGGATAAAGATGAAGGGGGAGTTTTTGTTCTTGGTTGACAAGTCTATTACTAGAAGGGCCAAAAGTGTACAAGCGTGGAAGATTAGGACTTAGCTGAAGATTCAGCTTATTTATACTCGTTTTCTACCTAACTTACTTTTTACTTTTCTTTTCATTTTGTTATAGTTTCGAGTGTGTGAACTGTGTGTATCGATCAATCTTATTGATCAATCTTGTGAGTGTGAGAGTTGTTATTTGATTCTTTCTTTTACCCAGATATTGTAATTGATTCATTGATAAAGAGAGCCAAGGGGAGGTGGCTGGGTTCTCTGTTACATATTCTTGTTGATTTTGATCATTGGTTCATTAGTTTGTACATGGTATCAGAGCCAGGTTGCTCTGAATCGTGATTAAAATCGTTTTTTTGAAAGTTTTGTTAAACTTCTTGACAATCAGTTTAATAAAAAGGTTAAAGTTTTCAGAGGTGATAATGGGACAGAGTTTGTTAATCAAAAGTTTTTTGATTTTGTTAAAATAAATGGTATAATTCATCAAACCACCTGTGCTTATACCCCTCTACAGAATGGTGTTGTGGAGAGAAAGCATAGACATTTGCTTAATACTTCTAGATCCCTCATGTTTCAGGGGGGCATACCATTAAACATGTGGCCTGAATGTGTGCTAACTGCTACTTATTTGATTAACAGGTTACCTACTGCTGCATTATCTGGTAAAAGTCCTTATGAAATGGTCTATGAGTCTAAACCTAGTATTCTCCATTTAAAAGTGTTTGGCTGTTTGTGTTTTTATAATGTGGTAAATGTTTCTGATAAGTTTGAGTCAAGGTCTGAAAAATATGTTTTTCTTGGTTATGCTTTTGATAAGAAGGGGTATAAATTGTTTAGTTTGGAAAATAAAAGATTTTTGTTTTCAAGGGATGTAAAATTTTATGAAACTGTTTTCCCATTTAAAAATGATATGATTAGTAAAGAATTTGTTTTTAGTGATAATGGTGTTGATGATTTAAACTTTTTTCACATAAACAGTCAAGTGCCTAGTGAATCCTACGATAAAAATGGAGATAGTATAGGTAAAAAGCATAGGCTTATACCTGAAACTAATGTTAAACCTAATGACAGCACTGTAGAGTCTTGTAAAGGTAGAAAAGATGTTCATACTACTGATACAGATGTTGTTTCTGAGGTAGATAGATCATCTAGTACTAATACGAATTCTAGTAGGAAGGACATTAGGGTTGAGTATGCAACAGAAAATGTTTCTGAGGGTAAACCAGACATTGGTAGTGATGATGAGAATTCCTCTGAGGATGAAGGTATAGAGTCTTTTGGAAATGTGTTTAATTGGTCACTAGAACCAGCAGCAGATAACACTGTTAGGAGAACTAGTAGGAAACTTACTTTTCCTTCTAAGTATAAAGATTTTATGCTGAATAACGATGTTAAATATAGTATAAACAAAGTTGTTAGCTATGCTAATTTGAGTGTTGATAATTTTTTGTTTACTACTAATCTGAATAATATCCATGAGCCTACTATATATTCTGAAGCTATTAAGGATAGTAGATGGATTGAGGCTATGAATCAAGAAATGGAAGCCTTAAACAGAAATAATACCTGGATTATTACTGATCTTCCTGAGGGAAGAAAGGCTATTCCATGTAAATGGATTTGGAAAGTTAAATACAAATCTAGTGGTGATGTAGAAAGGTTTAAAGCTAGGCTTGTTTCCAAAGGGTTTAACCAAAGGGAAGGGATTGATTATGATGAAACTTTTTCACATGTGGTTAAAATTGTTATTGTTAGATGTGTTTTGAGTTTAGCTGTTAGTAATAATTGGCCATTATTTCAGCTAGATATCAATAATGCATTCTTATATGATGAACTTGATGAAGAATTTTATATGAAAATTCTTAAAGGTTATGGAGATGATAATAATAATAAAGTTTGTAAATTGATTAAGTCTTTGTATGGGTTAAAGCAAACCCCAAGAAAATGGAATGAGAAGTTTGTTTATGTTCTTATTGAAAATGATTTTGTTCAAAGTCCAAATGATTTTTCTTTATTCATTAAGAACAATAATGGAGTTTTCTTGGTCTTTCTTGTATATGTGGATGACATAGTTATCACTGGAAATAATCTTGATGAAGTTAACAAGTTTAAGTAATTTTTAAGTACTAAGTTTCTTATCAAAGATCTTGGAAATATTTTTTTGGGTATTGAGGTTATTGACATTGATAATGGTATATGTTTAACCCAGAGAAAATATTGCATAGAGTTATTGTCTGAGTTTGGTATGTTAGGATGCAAACCATGTGGTGCTCCTATTGAAGTTAATCCAGATAGTAAAAAACTGAATAAGAAATTTGGAGATGATAAAAAACTTACTGAGATTACTTCATATCAAAAACTTGTGGGAAAATTGATCTATTTGACTATGACTAGACCCGATATTGCTTATGTTGTTCATTGTCTTAGTCAAGTTATGCATAGTCCTATGACATCTCATTTAAGACTTGCTTTCAGAGTTCTTAGATACTAAAAAGGTGAACCTGGTTTAGGTATCACTTTTAAGAAAGGTGATTGTAGTAAGCTGAATATTTTTGTTGACTCAGATTGGGCTAAGTGCAAGATAACCAGGAGATCTTTAACTGGTTATTGTGTGTTTCTGGGAGATAATTTAGTTTCTTGGAAGAGTAAGAAACAAAGTATGGTTTCTAGATCTTCCATAGAAGCTGAATATAGAGCTATGTGTAATGTGTGTTGTGAAGTCATGTGGATTCACGAAGTGTTAACATATATGAAATTGGAAGTGGTTCTACCTGTTGAAAAGAATTGTGATAACAATTCTGCTATCCAAATATCTTTGAATCCTGTGCTTCATGAAAGAAGCAAGCATTTTGAAATTGATCTCTATTTCTTAAGAGAAAAAATATTTGTAGGTTATATAAAACCTATAAAAGTTAAATCTGAAAATAACACTTCAGATGTATTCACTAAAGGGTTGCTCATATCTCATCATAAGAAATTTTGTAGAATGCTTGGTTTGTATAATGCTTTTGCAGGTTAAGGACTTAAGGGAGAGTATTGAGAATATAAGTCATATAACCTGAGGGACTAAAGTGGACAAAGGATAAAGATGAAGGGGGAGTTTTTGTTCTTGGTTGACAAGTCTATTACTGGAAGGGCCAAAAGTGTACAAGCGTGGAAGATTAGGACTTAGCTGAAGATTCAACTTATTTATACTCGTTTTCCACCTAACTTACTTTTTACTTTTCTTTTCATTCTGTTATAGTTTCGAGTGTGTGAACTGTGTGTATTGATCAATCTTGTGAGTGTGAGAGTTGTTATTTGATTCTTTCTTGTACACAGATATTGTAATTGATTCATTGATAAAGAGAGCCAAGGGGAGGTTGGCTGGGTTCTCTGTTACATATTCTTGTTGATTTTGATCATTGGTTCATTAATTTTTACAATTTGTTTATTATCTATTTATTTTAAAAGTAAAATATTCATTATTATTACATTTTTTTTACATCCGAACGATCCAAGTAAACCCGAATATAAAACGAAACTGAATTAAATCGGATCAGGTCGCGTTTTTTCGGTTCGGGTTTTTCAAGTCGGTTTCAGTTATACACCCAACTTATTGATTTGTTGTATTTTTTTGATCGGTCTGGTATAAAAGATGTTTGGATCAGCTTATTGGTGGCTTAAGCACTTATTTGGTTTGGAAACAGCTCAGAAATGCACATATAAAGGCTTGTGAGCTACTCCCTTCGTCCCATATTAACAGTCCAATATACTATTTTTGGATGTCCCATATTAATAGTTCAGTCCAAAAATAGAAAAGAAATATAGATTAAGTTTACTATATCACCCTCACTTGAGGGTATTATTACAAACAATAAAGAAGTTATAAATTAATTGGTTAAGGGTAAAATTGTCTTTGTGTAAAAAGTAAGAGAGAGAAAGCTGAAAAAGTGATGTTTTTATTAAATTGCGTGTTTTTTCGTTAGACTATTATTATAGGACGGAAGGAGTATATTTTTTGATTAGTTATTGACATCTTGTTTATTAGCTCATAATCCTTAGAGTACAACATACTACAACAAAAGATCATGCCATAAAAAACACAAAATCACATGCCAATAGGATAATGGGTAAATGTAAAAAATACACAACGTACTTTCTTAGATAAACCATTATACACATCGTACTATTTTATGTCTTTTTTCACACTTGCCACGTAGGTAAAATAGTTTGACTTTGTCAAACCTATTGACTTTTACCTTTGACCAAATTTTTTACCAATTACCTTGGATTTTGTTTTCCACGTCATTTAAATTTAGTTAACAAAATCATTACCACTTTTTTTGTTACGTATAAAACAACAGGTATCATTTCATTTCTCTCAAATCAAGTTTCCAGTATATGAACCCTACTTTTTTCCTACCCAATTAATATCGATTTAGGTAAATTACTTTGTTATTCTATTGTTGTAATATGATGATTCGTTTGTTTTTAATTGTTGTTTCCAGTTTATTAACCCTAATTTTTCCCCTAATTTTTAATTTGATTATTTCCAATTTGTGATGTTTCTGTTGTTTTAATATGATGATTCCATTGTTTTGCCCTAATTTTTAATCTTTCTAATTGCAGGTTAATTGGAGACGTATGTCGAAGTTTGTGGTGGATTTGCACCACGATGGGTTGTCTATAGGCAATCCCGTCTCATATACCAATGGTGACCAACGTGTAATTAATGATATTGACTTCGAAGGTATGAAATTTGACAATTTCTTCTCGATAATCCGTAGGTTAGTGTTAGTAGCACCTGTAGCCATCTTCTATGTTCTACCTGGTGTTCCAATGTATATGGGTTTGAGACCTATTGCTAATGATGCCCATGTAGAAGAATTTGTAGAATGCTTATTTGAGAACGATTGTCAGTTGTCTGTTTACACTGAACACCATGGGTATGATGTTTTTAATTTGGTTAATGAGGATATGTTACAATCAGACTCTAGTGATAGTGACTTTGATGATGTTTGTAAGGATGATCCACTGGATGACTTGCCTGAACACATTGATTTCCAAAATGAGGGAGAGGACAATGTAGAAATTCCCTTGCTTACAACCACTAACACTTGGTTGAATAAGCTAGTTGGTAAGGGTAGGTTTGTGGATGACAATGAGAATGACAAACTTGAAAGTCATGGAGAATTGGGCAGTTAATGATAGAGTATCATGATCCTGATGATAGTTTTGTTGAACCTAGATACAAAGTTAGGAAAGACTTTCAATACCCCAATTTTAATCCTGATACATCATGGGATGAATGTGAACCAGTACTAGGTATGAAGTTTGAGAACCCATTACAACTTAAAAACTTCTTAGCTAACTATGGAGTAAAAAATGGTTACCAGTTGTGGTATTTACATAATGATAGTCATAGAATACTGGTAAAGTGTGGTAGGGATGTTAGTGCTGGTAAGTGTGCTAGTAAAAGAGGTAAAAAACCTACAGAAGAAAGCAATCTAATTGAGACAAATGGTAGTGAAGAAACAACCTTAGACATTGATATATGCAAAGGTAAAGGCAAATTAGGTGAACCAAGCAAAAGGAGTGAAACATCAAAAGCTAATTGGGCTGAAAGAAAGGCAAAAGAAAAGGAGTATGTGATGGCCGGGGTGGACTGTCCGTTTAGGCTATGGGCTAGTTGGATGGGCAATGAAAGGTCATTTCAAATCAAATCCCTCTACCCTGCTCACAAGTGTTGCAGATGTTGGAAATTTACTTTATGTGACGACATTTAAGAATTCCCATTAGTTATCATAGTCACACACGCATAGACTAGACTAGGAAATGTTGTATATTTTTGGGTGTGGTATGTGACTATATATACCCCTCCAAGGCTTCCAAGGAGGGTTTGTTGCTTGTGTTTCATTATCATTTTATCAAACTTTTCTTTCTTTTTCTTTACACACATAGCCCTCTATCTCTCTCTCCACCATGGCAACCACCACTTTCCACCACCCACCTAGAACACCGAATCTTATATAGCAAACCCACAATTGGCATCAGAGCCTCGGTTCAATTCTTGGATCGTTGTGTTTTATTGTTTGATTTGGCGGTCTAAATTTTTTCTCTGGTCTCGATCTATTTTTTTTCATGATAGTCTTGATGTCACAATTTTTCTGTCACGTCTGGTATTAACTTTTGGTCATAACTCCATGGTTATTCATCAAATGTTGTCATGGTCTCACATCTGTTCTCACAAGTTTCAAATTAATCTAACAGTTTCATACATCGCATATTGTCAAGTGGTCTCAATACTCATATCACTTTCTTTATTTACTGGTCTCGAATCTGTCCTCGACTATAATTTTTTTTTCGGATCTTTACTGTTATTTTTCTCTCTCATGGTCAACGTTTTACAAATATGGTTTTTAACAGTATTTCTGGGTTTTATTTCTAGTATTTTTTTAAAGATGAAGATGATACCCAGAAACCAAGATCCTGGAAAAACGGAAAAAAGGACAACTTTTGAATGCATTCTGATGGCAACGATCGCATTGATTGCGATGGATGAATACGATGGTACCATTACGATGGGTCCGTTGCGATGGGCCCGTTGCGATGGGTCCGTTGCGATGGGTCTGTTGCGATGGGTACCATGGTGATGGGGCACTCAGGGTGCGATGGGGTGTTGACTAGACTGCGATGGACTTATTACTTTATGTTGCGATGGGTTCAAAATGTTGACTGCGATGGCTTAATTTTTTTAATGTTGCGATGGGTTAACAAAAAGCATTGCGATGAAGAAAGACTTCGACCAGTTTAACAAATACCCTGACCATGTTGTATAAAAAACATTCTAAGACCTACATCAACGGCATCAGTCTATGTCTCATATCATCAAACACCGACTCGATCTATTCCCTTCGTCTCATTTACAAACAACTACTCCGTCTCATTACCTAGACCTCAATGACTCGAATTAAACAAATCAGTATCTCAGATTTATTTTCGTTACAGTCTTTCATAAGACATGCATAGATCTTATAGAGATCTACTTACACGAAAACATATATCATCATAGATTTGTGTTGGGATAAACCCTTGTCAATATTCGAACATAAAAGAAGATTGATAACAAGAGTGTTTCAATCTACTCTTTATTTCGTTTACTCATACACAAACAACTAAATCAAACACATGCACCCTTACCCGAGACCTTTATAATTAAGATCTTGAAGCAACATGCACTTGACATTCGGTTCATATTAAGATTTGATTTCTCGAAAGTCTTCAGACTTTCTTGTTCTTTCAATGAGTAAGAAACGACTTAACCCATGAGTAACCGATCTTATTCACTAATTTGCATGGTTAAAAGGAAATAAAGGATGTATGGTACGATCTTTGATAATTCGTGCAAGGATTGATTAGTGTTATGGCTTAATTGGTGATTTGATTGATGATGTAGAAGAGTATTATGATCTGAGTTAGATAGGAAGGAGAATAGGGGCGGAGTAAATTTTGGAGGCTGAGAGAATGGATGGGAGAAAAATGGAGGCGGATGTTTCTAGGTGGATTAGGGAGTGATTGAGATAAATTAGGGTTGGTTATTTAATATAACTAAATTCTAAGTTTGGTGAATTTTTGTATAGAAACCGGGTTGGGATTGGGCCGAGTGTTAAGACGAACTGGGCCATGAATTTCATTTTATGAAAACAAACAGCATGTTGTTTGAAAAATTGTTATATCAAAATTTTATTTATCATTTCATTTTATATGATAAATGTTAAATATTTTGATTAACGATTTTAAAAGTGACAAAATGACGTGACAAAGTGATCAAGTGACGAGACAACGTGAAATTTTTTTAATGACAAGACCAAGAAAAATGGGTATATTTTTTGTGGCCACGGATTTGTTTGATCGAGTATTAATTATGTGAAGTTGAAGACGGATTTTTCGAAGGCGTGTATTTATTTTATCTTTGAAAGATAACTTGCTCGTACTTAATCTTAGAATGAAGACTTGTTTATCTAGTTTTCGGTTTCGGGGTGGTTGGTTGATGACTCAGATAACTATCACTTAATGAGCTACATTATTGTACTCCGTGTCACGCGCATAGTCGACATGGATAATTTCAAGAGGTGTTGTGCTTATATACTTCTTCAGTAATGTATTGGGTACTTAGAGATTTCTCCACCGCTCCTCATTCAACAATAGTGCAAGCTTAAGTCACAAGATCGAAGGATTCTTATTCAGTTTCACGTTTGATATATCTTGTTCATTCCATCAGTGGTCACTTCAAATTGCCTACAAGGGGGTTGGTAAAGATGGCCATGGAGAGTTTATGAGTAGAGATTTTCGATCAGCAGCTGATTCTCACAAAATATATAATTCAGCTCATTTATTATTCTCACGAGATTTCAGGTACATGTGCGTACGATTTATTACTGGTTCCGAGTTTCGAAACCATCAAGGGGGAAGAAGAAGACATATTAAACGCACAACGAGTACACGTGATGAAATTCATACCTTCACAAGGATCATTTGTGTTCCACGTGTACAATGGGGAAAAGCACTAAGAAATCGTACAAACCCAAGACTGAAGACACCAACCAAGAGAAACTTTATTTGTCGCATATGGATCTTTGTGGGCCAATGCGTGTTGAAAGTCTTAGTGGTAAAAGGTACATCCTCGTCATTGTCGATGATTACTCTCGGTTTACATGGGTGAAATTTCTTACAACAAAAGATGAGTCACCTAAATTCATCATCGGATTTCTCAAGATGATCCAAGTGCGTCTCAACACTACTGTCTGACGCATTCGTACAGATAATGGAACCGAATTTGTGAATCAAATCTTGCGTGATTATTATGAAGAAGTTGGCATATCTCATGAAACATCCGTTGCTCGCACGCCACAACAAAACGGTGTCGTTGAAAGGCGAAATCGCACACTTATGGAAGCTGCTTGAATGGTGTTAATTTACGCAAAGGCTCCATTGTTTTTATGGGCAGTAGCAGTATCTACAACAGTTTTCACCCAAAACCGGTCACTAATTCGTAAACGCCATGGTAAAACATCTTATGAGCTTCTACATGGAAAAGTAATATATTTATCATATCTTCATGCATTTGGTTCTCTTTGCTATCCAAATAGTGATGGTGACAATTTAGGAAAACTTCAACCAAAGGCCGATATTGGTATTTTCATTGGCTAAGCACCCACAAAGAAGGCATACCGAATCTACAATCGTAAGTCTCGTAAGATCCTCGAAACTATGAATGTTGATTTTGATGAGCTGACAACAATGGCTTCTGAGCAAAGCAGCTCTGAACCCGTACTTCATGAAATGGGACCCAGTAACATTAGCTCTGGTCTTGTCCCAAATAACCCTACTTCATCATCATTTAATTACACCACCTTCTAGGAATGAATGGGATACATTGTTTCAACCGTTCTTTAATGAATTCTTTACTCCTCCAAGTATTGTTGCTCCAGAACCTGAGGTAATAGCTCCGGTAACCGAAGTTGTCGCTCCAGCAACCGAAGCACAATCAGATACGTCTGTACCTACAATTGGTCAAGATATACCTTCAACGAGTAATTCTCAACGAACTACCGAATCAACTACTCATGTCATGCCTATTGATGATGAAGAGGATGATGATGATCACGATTTGGAATTCGCTCAAATGCGTGAACTTCCATTTTTGGTGTACCAATTCCCGACCATAATCAAGCCGGGTCGTCCACCTCAGAGGAAGCTCCTACTACGGTTTACTCCAATCCACAGATTCGTGAACATGAAAGCAAGTGGACAAAGGATCATCCTATAGATTCTATTATTGGTGACCCTAATCGTCCGATATCCACACGAAGTCAATTACAAGAAAATGCAATGTTTTGTCATTTTGATGCTTTTCTCACTGAAGTTGAACCTAAGACATGGCAAGAAGCTTTTACTCAATCCTGTTGGATAGAAGCTATGCAAGAAGAACTTAATAAATCTATACGTCTTGAAGTATGGGAACTTGTCCCATGCCCGGATCAAGTGCAGTTACTCACTTTGAAATGGGTTTACAAGGTGAAACTCGACGAGTTAGGCAGAATATTGAAGAACAAAGCTCGACTAGTAGCTCGTGGATACAAGCAATTATTGTGCATCGACTTTATGGAATCCTTTGCACCTGTTGCCCGTTTGGAAGCTATTAAACTATTATTTGCTTATGCAGCCCACATGAATATGATCGTCTATCAGATGGATGTGAAGACGACATTTCTCAATGGTGAAATCAAGGAAGAGGTCTATGTTCAACAGCTGGATGGTTTTGTGAATCCTAAATATCCTAATCATGTGTACAAGCTTAAGAAGGCTCTCTATGGGTTGAAGCAAGCTCCACGCGTATGGTATGATCTATTATCACAATGCCTCATTACGCAAGGCTTCGCTAAAGGCAATGTGGATCCCACGCTGTTCATTCAGAAACGAGGTAAAGATATGATTATGGTACAAATATATGTTGATGATATTATATTTGCAGCCTCGACCCAAACCTTATCCGACGAGTTTGGGAAACTCGTGTCTTCCAAGTTTAAGATGTAAATGATGGGCAAGGTATCATTCTTCTTAGGTCTCCAGATATCTCAGAGTCCCAGAGGCATCTTTATCAATCAATCCAAGTATGCCCTTGAATCGCTAAAGAAGTATAAGATGGAATCTTGCGACCCCGTGGATACTCCAATGGTGGAACGAACAAAACTTGATGCAGATCCACATGGAGTTGTTGTTGATCCGACACTTTATCGTGGAATGATAGGTACTCTTCTGTATATTACAGCTAGTCGACCTGATCTTCAGTTTGCTATATGTATGTGTGCTCGGTATCAAACTCGACCTACTGAGTTACACTTAGCTACTGTTAAACGGATCTTTCGATATCTTAAAGGAACCATTAATCGGGGACTTTGGTATTTGAAGGACTCTTTGATTGCACTAATGGCATATGCAGATGCGGATCACGCGAGTTGTCAAGATACAAGGCGTAGCACCAGTGAAACTTTGTAATTACTAGGAGATCGACTAATCAGTTGGGCATCGAAAAGGCAGAAAAGCGCTGCAATTTCAAGTACGGAAGCAGAATACATAGCTACGTCCGGTTGTTGTGCTCAAAATCTTTGTATGAGATCGTAATTAACCGACTATGGTCTAGGTTTCAACAAAATTTCGATGTACTGCGACAACAAGAGTGCAATTGCCTTATGCTGCAACAATGTTCAATTCTCTCGGTCGAAGCATATTGACATTCGCTACCATTTCATCAAGGAGCAAGTGGAAAATGGAGTGATCGAGCTTTACTTTGTTCGATCTGAGTATCAATTGGCGGATATTTTCACGAAGGCTTTAGATCGCGCTCGAATGGACTTTTTGGCCGACAAGCTAGGAATGAGAACTTTCTCGCCTGAGACTCTAAAGGAACTGGCATATGAAGTGAAAGAATAGTGGTGGTAAACTATTCTCCGTATCCTTGGTGATCATCAATATATATTGTTTATATTTTTATCCGCAAAAGCAAAATACAAAAATATAAAACCATATAAAAACCATAAAAATTGAAAATTTTCATGAAAATTCAAAAATATTTTTACTTTATTTTTTCAAAGGCATGTCTTTTAGTACGATAACATTTACGGCCTTAGAAATGTTGATTAATATTGACACGGCGCCATAAATAGAGTTCGTACAAAAGTTGTAAATATTTCATAAAACATGCCCAAATGGCTTGTAGTTATTTCAGACTGCAACCCGTTTTTCATATTAAAGTCAAGTATTTCTTATGAAAGCTTTAGCTCTCAACGGGAATTAATTTTCTCAGGTAAGGTTTACTTTAAAACCTTGTAAGAGATCAAGTTTACTTTATAACATGGTCTAACACAAATCAATGTACGCTTCAGTGCATTTATTTGTTAAAACAAGAGAAGTCTTGTTTTTATGAAGCTATCATCTCTACAACCATAGCAATCTAAAATTGGTATCTACATGCTCGACGATGCGACTACTCAACCGACGAATACAGCTCTTTCAATAGAACACGGGTCAACAATTGAGGGGGAGCAATTGTCAAGCATTCAGAATCTTCAATGCCGAACGTGCCAAGCTCACTAATTAGTGTCAAGACAACAATACCAATCGTACATGTGGTGTCAAGAGATGACTTCAGACGTGACGAGGCGACCAATATTTGCCGACAAGAACCATTTGATCTTATCATATGATGTTCTCATCAATCAGGTCCAAACTTGCAATTTATTCTAATATGGTGAATATGTGATCATGTTACAAATCGGTATCAATTCTCACAAATTAGTCTCATGAAGATTAAAAGGACTTGCATTTTTCTTCCCAAAACCTTTGTTAAAACTTCATTAAATCAATTGATATTTAAAACATCGATTGGGTTAATATTTTTAATATGGGGGAGAAAATGTGATTTAATATGGGAAATTATCACAAATGGTTTGACTTAACGTGATGGCTCATGCCGACATATGCGAAATGTTTTCGAATATCGTGGCATATGTTAAGGGGGAGCAAAACGGATTTGCACATCAAAATTGGATTTCAAGGTGAATTTTCCTTACCCTCAACCCATTTATTTCACGACGATGAAGATTGTGGTGACATAAGGATGGTAGGATAGGTTAAAGTCCAATGATTCTTCTAAAACCGGAAGAATCTTCGCAAGGACATTCCATAGCTAGAAATAGTAGTCCTTAGGAAAGATGGGGAAAGATTGTGAACGCAGCTGAATGCCGACCAAGTACTTAAGTTAGCACTGGAACAATCACAACAAGGTGCTAGTTATGACGTATTGGTAAGAATTGAAGGGGTTGAAGAATGAAAAAGAATTGTAAAGATAAAGGGTGTAAAGAAAGAAGCCCTCCTTACAACCTTAGGCAGAAACCGGGTCAACACATATGCTATTGAGATCATTTTAATGATGCTCGGTATTGAAGATAGACATCATGGACCCAGTGATGCAATATACAACCCATCCCAGCTAACTCAGATATCTCTCAAAAGGTAGTTGTTTTATTTACACGGAGACAACGCATTATCTATCGATTTATTCACTCCGAATATATTGATATTAAAAAGGTAGCACTCCTCTCCAGCCTCCGATCACTAAAATCCAATATGAACGATCGAGTCTAGAGCCATTTGAGATCATCAAATATCTAATTAGGACACACTTCCATATTTCCTTGCTTCTTCACACACTATGAAAAGTAAGAAAGATCTTAAGAGTCCTACGCAAAATCTTCATGATCTTGCCTGAACATCCGAGTAATACGAAAGTATTTACAATGAAGATGGAAATCCTTCTTGAGCGAACATTCAAAAGCTCATGGTAGGTGACTTGTGTGATTCTTTATGAATCAAGCTTGTGATAACTGGAAAGAAACAGTGGTTTAATTCTTAACTGAACTTAAACACGTGCCAAGCCTCTACGCAATATCTTAGTGATCTTGCCAGAACACTCAGAGTGACACTCTATAGTGTTCACAATGATGAGTGGAAATCCTTCTAGTGGTAACATCAAACAGCACTTGGTAGGTAACTTGCAAGATTCTGTATGAATCAAGCTCGTGACAACTGGAAAGCAACGATGGTGCGATTCTTTAATGAATCAAACTTGTTCCAGGAAACGGATTTGACGGCTTCAATAATGCGGATAATTTTATCCAAATGATTCACTCTTTACGTTCGCAGTCAGCTTTGGACGGTCGAGTAAAGAGAACGGGTTTACCCGCGAAATCTTGTCAAGGAGATTTTAATTAAATCTACCTGCCACAAGTACGATATTTTATATCGTCCAACGGTTTTCACCGACCGGAGGTAAAATGCTACCGAATTAGAATGAAATGTTCAAAGCCATTTCATTCTGTCTACTTATGTTGCGGCATTTGAAGACGGTGGCTGTAAAACCCGCATGCTTTTACCATGAATAGTACCCTTACGATAGTACGTACATGATTAGAACTTTCCTTTTATAACATGTTTACGTTTCACAAACAATAATTACAAGTAGTACGTACGTGTTATAACACGATAAGTATTTATTACGTATTAACTCACGATAATTATTTCAATAATAATTATAATCACGAACATACTAACATGAAATCATGAACGTAAATTAATCACGAGCTAATATTACGTATGTATATATTTATTACGAGCACGAATAAATATATTAAGTCACGAACGATAACTAATTAAATCACGTAAAAACATGAACACGAGAACACACTAATTATTTAGTCACGAGAAATGTACGGGTTACCCTTGTGGGCCCCCTTACCCGCGGACACAAGAAGAAGCATGGGCCAAGCCCATGTAAAATTTACTAACTAGGGAAAAAGGGAAAAACATGTTTTATTTTAACAAAAGTTGGAAAATAATTAAAACCCTAGTTCTTCCTTTGGTTCTTTTGGCCGCCGGGTTTACATCACCAAAAGGGGTGATTCGGTTTGATTTTGGTCTTTGATTTATTGCAAGGATCATCCGTGTGTTCATCCTCTTTGATTCACGTGATTGGTATAAACCCTAATCTCTTTTATTTTATGTTTTTGATTCCTTAATCACATAAAATCATGAATGTTTTTAATTAACTAATTAAAAACAAGTGTAAACATGTTTTAATCATAGGGTTTAAATCAATTTAGGGTTAAGGGGTGTTTGTTTGTTGCGGTCGACGCCTAACCGAGCCCCAAGGGGGTCTCGGCTTGGCTTACTTCGCACCACCGAGATCATATGATCTCGGTTTGGTGGTGGTGATGTCACGGCAGCAGCAAGGAAGAGAAGACCCCGACCTAGGTCGGGGTATGGTGGTGATTTTGGGTCCGGTTCATGGGTTTTAAACACGGGTCTAGTTCACACATGTTTAGATTTAAAACACGGTCCGATTCATGAGTTATTTTTCAAGGTTTAATATTTTTACAAGTTATATTATTTTTTTACAAGATTTAAATTAAATTAATTAAAAGCATGAACATGATTAATATAATTTACATAACTTAGGTTATTAATTTTGTTATTAACACATGAATTTTAACCTAAGTATTTTATCTTTTAATTAGACTATATAATTAATTATTTATAAAACCATGACTTATAATTAATTAATTTACATGACTTAGGTTATATTATTTACAGATAATAATACATGTTTTAACCTAAGTATTTATTTTACCTTTATTTAATTAAATCATGTTATATTTAATTAAATACTTTGTCCTATAGTTTATTTAATTCACATGACATAATTAATTAACTATAATATATAATAACATGACTTAGAATATTAATCAGTAAACACTTAAACTTATATAATTAGCTTAATTATCCAGCTTATATCTAACTATGGAAACTTTCTATTTTTAGAAACTTATTTTTTAAGGCAGCTAATCTATTTATGGAAACTTTCTATTTTTAGAAACTTATCTGTTTTAAGCAGTAATTCTATTTATGGAAACTTTCTATTTTTGGAAACTTTCTATTTTAGGAAACTTTCTATTTTTAGAAACTTTCTATTTTTGGTAACTTTCTATTTTTGGAAAGTTTCTATTTTAGGAAACCTACTATTTTTAGAAAGTTACTTATTATTACACAACAAGTATAATAATACATGAAATACAAGTAATACTTAACCAGAATAGACAGAATATATGATAAGCACAGTATAAAGCTTAAATCAGTAAAACATGACATGAACATTTAAAACAAGCTAAGACATGATATAAAATCAGTTACGTACTCAGTAATCAGATACTTATACACGTATGTATTTATGTAGCATTAGTGATACCGAAGTAGGACTCTCTTTCATTCGTCTTCTTCGTTCACTAGACATAAGGTACGGATTCTCCGTCCTTTCAGTATGGACATTCTTCCTTATTAGGATTTCCCGTATGCAGCCAACTGTTTTCCCAATATATGTTTTATATGTTTTTGAATTGCTTATGTTTAAATTAGAATACCTAAAGCCATATACATGCATGACCAGTTTCACCTAGTTATGGAGGTACCATAACCATAACACTGGAGGCACCAGTGTTATGACTTCACCAGGCGGAGTGATAGCTCGTGGCGTCCCTTTCAGCTTTTGGCCATATTATTATTATCAGGTGGGGCGTATGGGTGCATCCTAGTTTACATGTTTCAGCAGATTACTCAGTGTGAATGTGGTGTGTGCCTTGCATCCTTCACAAGGAGCTGATCCCTCCTACCCAAAACTTGTATATTAAATTAGAGGCAGTGATGAGACTGCTTTTATACATAGTCTCATCGTCCAAAAAGGGCTTAAAATGCATTAAATATCATCAAAATACCCATATATATATATGCTTGTGTTCGTTGCTTGTGTATTTTTGGTACGGATATTGAGAAAATGACAAAAGATCACAAGAATCATTCAAAAAACGAACACGGGAAACGAAGCCGCACCATGAACCAAGCCCTAATGAAGAATTTTCCCAAGAAAACCCTTGAAGACTTGAAGATTTATGAAGAAGGGTCCTCCAATATGGAAGAATTGACACTTTATACCCTTGTATCTTCAAGTTTGGTCCCTAAAGTTTGTCAATATTGCAAAAAGGGCCCTCCACTTTGAAGACTTGGCAATTTTAGCCCCTCAACAAAGCTAAAATGTCAATATTAGTCCTTCTCAAAGTCAAAAACATCATGAAGAACTCCAAGATACAAGACTTACAAATTTGGTCCTTTGAAAATATCAAAATTACCAAAAGGACCCTTGACTTTGAAGATTTGGCAAAAATGGTCCCTCATCAAACATGACTTGGAAATTTTAGTCCTCCAAAATATCAAATATGCAAGTCAAGACCATTATCCTTGAAGAAAATACCAAATCAGTCCTTCAAGAATCACAAAATGGCAAGAAATACCCCTGAAAATACTTTGGAAAAAGTATTTGGGGCAAAAGTGTGAAAATAGAAAGTTTGATGACAAAGGAATCCGAATTTTGGTGTGTTAATTACAACATGAAAGGAAGTAGAAAGATAAAGGGTTAAAAGTGGCCAGACAAGGAAGATACATAGGCCAGTAAGGGCTGGACACGTGCCCCACTCAACCAAACCCACCAATCACAACACACCCTGGCGCCACATCACCATCCCACTTACCCATTTAACTAATTATTTATTTAGTTAGTTAATTATGGCGCCTAACAACCATTTAAATCCCAAAACGGATTAAACAGACATGTTCATCATGTTCTTCATGGATTTGGACATTTACTAATTATCATGAATTAGCCCTTAATATTTTCCAGATTAATGATTAAGGAGCTAATAATCACATCCCAACCTTAATATCTTGTGCCACATCACCCAAGAGTGCACATGAAAGGTGCCCTGCTACACCTTTGAGCATGAAGACAAAACAATGGCAGGGAATCTACAGCTCACAATCCAGCTTTCATCCTAAGCAAAATATGGACCCTTTGATCAACTTTTCACACATGCCACCTCCATAAAACGCCAATTCCAAGTCACATGTTCTTCAAAGTTCAAAATCTGCAAAGGGAAATTTGGGGACTTCATCAAGCTTAGGGTTACGTTTTTATGCATTCACTAGTCCATTGTATGCCTATATAAAGGCCTTAGCTTTCTACATTTTAGCTTGCTCTTGAATTTTCAGTTGTTCACTTTTCTGTAAATCCTTTTCAGAATTAATGAAATGTGTTTGAAATGTTGAATAAAGCTCAAGTGCCATCATTTATAACTGCTTATTATTGTTCTTAGTTTGATAATTCTGAATCTCAAAACCTGTTTTTAAGGAGGGTGCAAAAGTTTGCATTTTTCCTTCAAGCTTGATATTTTGCTAAGTTCTTGTTCAAACCTTGGAATTCTTGGGCTATAGGGCTGATCATAGCATCCTGATATTGTGTTATCAAGGTGTGGTGAGGCTTATAACTTGGGGATAATCAAGTGTGGGGTAACAAGGTTGCATCAATCAAGTCTTTTTTTACTTTTCTGATTTTACTATTTTTGCTCTTAACCTTGTTGAATCTTAGCAGGGTTGCTGTTGGAAGCTTGTGCTTGTTCTTGCTAGTACATAAGCTCTAACATTCGTGGGTGTGGATGTACATCCATGAGGTTTGTCTTAAAACCTTGAAAATCTGATAAATTTTGGATTTTTTTGTGGATTTGTGCTCTAGTTGTGTTCTTGTTATTTTCTTGGCTTGAATCTGCTTAATCTTGCATGATAATGTTGTTTATATGCTAGATTAATCATTTGGTAAACTGAATCACACTTATACTTGTTTAAAATTTGATTTGAAAAGTTAAAAGGGTGTTTGGGATTACCTGTTTGAGTTCAAAAAGTGATATTGTATTGTTAGAAGTTGGAATTTATGCTTGTTATCTGCTATACACTTGGTTGAGAGTTGTTTGCTGCAAGTTTTTGGGTTTAAACCTTGAAATCAAAGATTATGCTATAACTTGTTGAGTTTGACTGTTTTTGACCTAAGATTTTGGTGAAATATAGAATTTGTGCATGTTTAGGGTTAAAAGTTGTTAAAACATCATTATTATAACATATGTGATAGATCTTGAGGTTTGAATCTGGCTTGTTGGTCAATTGCATTAGCAAAAGTGAAAACTGCATGTTCTTGTGTTCATCAGTAACTTTAAGTGCTTGAATCTTGCTTAAAACTTTGAATCATTGCATGAAACCTGTTTAGACTTGCTTATTTGAGTTTAATATAGATTGTGTATGCATTTGGTTAAGTTTGGCTGGCTGAATATTGCTAAAAGTGCTTATTGAACCTAAACTGCTTATTGTTCCAAGTCTGTGTCAGATCTGGTGCTTAATTGAATTAACTGTACAAATTGGTTGTTTCTTGTTGTGATGTCTTTGTTTGTATTGACTCCTTATGATCCAATGATCATTTGGGTGCCTTGTTGAAACTTGAATCTCCAAAAAAGTCACTAAAGACAAAAAAGTCTACAAGTCAAACAGTGGGAAAAGTTCCCACTGCTCAACACCCAAAACTAGCCCCTGCTAGTGTTAATTTGTACTCAGCTTATTAATAAGCTATAATTGCTTATCCAAACCTGCAACAACTTATTTTTTGTGATAGATCTTCATTATTTGACCCATTTGATTAGACTGGAGCTTATTGGACTTTGACTTTGACTTTTTGCTAGAAAACCAACTTATATGACTTTTTCATAAGTGCTTATTTGCTTTTTCCAGCTTATTGAGTTAGCTTATTTGAAAACTTTTTGTTGATTTAGCTTATTTAAGTCATTTAAAAGCTTTAGAAACTTGAATCAGCTCTTGAGGTGGGTTAGAACTCAAAAACGACTATTTTGTCGTTTTCTGTAGATTGCTTATTGCATTTTCAGGCTTATTCCTTGGGCTTATTTCAAATTTCTTTTTACAGAAGTCTTATTTAGGACAAAAGAAGCTTGTGTGTCTAATTTGAGCTTATGGCATTAGCTTATAGCTTAATGGGCCAAAAAGCCCATTAAGAATAAGCTGTTTGCTATAAGCTTGCTTATTTCACATTTTCAGCTTTTAAGCCTTTGGAAAAAGTGGTTTAAAATCAAATTTTGAGTCAAGTAGTGCTTTTGGGCTTATTTGGGCCACTTTTTCATTTTGGGCTCAAATTTGGCCCATTAAGGATCTGTTTTGGGTTTAGCCCATTTTCTAGGCCCATTAAGGGTATTTAGGTATTTTCAAGTTCATATCTGTGTTATTTAGGTTAAATTAAGCTAGTTTGCAACTTTTTAGAATTTTTTAGGATTTTTGGATTTTTATTAATATTTTAATATTATTTTATTATTAAAAATTAAAAGTCTGATTTTCTAAGTTTTTATATTTTTCCTAGGTTCTAGACACTTAATTAGGAATTTTACAACTTTCTAAATATTTTTAGGGTCTTTTAATTATTTTCTAGAATTATTTTAAGTTTTATTAGCTTTTAATAGTTTTTAATCGTTTAAAAATAGTTTTTAGTGGTTTTAAAATTTTGAAAAATACTTTTTAGCTTAATTAGGTTATTTTAAAGGTTTACAAACTTGAAGACCTTGATTTGGACTTTTTATTAGTTAATATTGATTTTTAGGGCTTTAATTAGCATTAAAAAGTTAATATTTTTTTAATTAAAAGGTTTTAGCAAGTTTAGATTTTTTGTAAACCCTTAGAATATTTTAGTGGATTTTTAGTGATTTTTGGTAATTTTTAGAGTAAAATTTTAATTTTGGTGCTTTTACGGTTTTACGTGAGCGACTCTTTCGTCTTAGTGTAATCCGTCATCGTAACCGTCATTCTCTTCTTATCCCCTTTCTATTTTCTTTCTCATAACAATATAATCACATCACTAATCAATTCATTACACACACACCAAGCCTCCTTGAGAACAATCCCCATTTAGGGTCATAACTCGTGGTTTTCCTAAACTACTTGTTAATACTTACCCTAATTGCCTTGTTTTCCTAAACAAGTGCTAATTTACAACTATCATTTTGGCGCCGCTGCCGGGGAGGCGTGTTGTGTTTGGATTTGGAATTGTTGTTTTTATATACTAACCATAATAGTATTTGTCTTAGTAGCACTCTACTAATACGTATTATCGGTTTTCGATTTTTGTGTGAATACTATTACTATATTGTATACGTAGAACAATAAATTCACAAGTACTCCAAATACGTGAGAAATCAAAACCTTGACTTGGGAGGTCATTACCCAATCACTGTATTCAATCTCAAACCAAAGAAAAAGGCAAAAATAGATAAATACTTTCGTGAAGCTCAATTTTGAAAAATACAAACTATAAGGTGGGTATAAGGCGGATATTATAAAATATATCCTAAGGAAAAAGGCTCTTAAGTGCTTCGCGCCCCCTCGTTTCCCCGCTTGCTTGTGATTATTTGATCTTGAGAGCTAATCGAGGGTTTTGCCGCCCAAAGTATTACTAAGTATCATATATACTTTCTTGGTTTTATTGATTAAACCCTCTTGAACGTTTTGGTGTTCCACCAACCTTCTAAAGTCATCGAAGGCGTTCACTTCACGTGATCGTTTTCATTCCTTGAGGCTTCTTTATTCAATAGATTTGATTAAGGAGGAGATTTGTAGATTTTTGTCTACTTAATACATTCACCAAAATCCAAAAAGGGTAATACAATCAAAAACCACAAAAAATTGAAAAATACAAAACACCAAAAAGAATCTTCTTTGCTCATCCACTCGTTGTACGTGACGTTTATGCTAACTCGTAATCAAGCAAGACGTGCACGTAAACGAAAGAACAAAACTCCCACTCCCAATCTTTCTAGTGAGGAGTCTCCTACTGACGAATCCATTGTAAGAGAAGCACCAACCATGGCGAATCGAACTATGATGGAGTTACTTCAAGCACCCACCGAGGGTTATGGAGAGGCTATTCTGATTCCCGCTATCCTTGCGGAGAATTTTGAAGTGAAAACGGGTTTGTTGTCGATGATCCAAACCAACAAATTCCGTGGTGATGAGAAGGACAATCCACACAACCATATCCGCCAATTCAATCGTCTTACCGCCACTTGCAAGCTTAAGGATGTCTCGAATGACTCGATTAAGATGATGATTTTTCCGTATTCTCTAGCGGGGCCCGCTAAAATTTGGTTGGAGAAAGAGCCACCAAATTTTATATTGACGTGGAAGGATCTCGTGTCTAAGTTTGTGAACCAATTTTTTCCGCCCTCTAAGACTACGCATTTGAAAAACGAGATTTCAAAATTTTCACAAGAGTTTAATGAAAGTTTTTCAACGGCTTGGAATAGGTTTAAGGAAATGTTACATGAATGTCCTCATCACGGTTTTTCCGACTTGCATCAAATTGACACGTTTTACAATGGACTTAATGATCATGAAAGGGATTATCTTAACGCCGCCGCGGGTGGTAATTTTTTGTGTAAAACGGTTGAGGAAGCTTTGGTGATAATTGAGAATAGATCTAAGGTGTATAGTCCTCGTAGCACGTCTAGTTTCGTAAGGCTTCGTCTTCGGCTTCACCTTCTTTGTCTACTACCATCGATGCTTGCCAAATTGAGGCAAACTTAGAAAACAAAATCTTTGATAAGCTTAAAGGTCTTTTGATTGAGTTCAAAGTAGGAGAACCAAGTGCTCCCGCTACGACTAAAGCGGTTGAGGTTTCATGCATGTATTGTGGTGGAGTTCATGATTTCTCCGAGTGGATTACCAATGGTGGTAACACTTCGAGTGCCTACGCCGCCACGGGAACTTACAACCAAAACGGTCAAGTTACTCGCTCTAATCAATTGACTCCACCGGGTTTTGGTTCAAATCAAAATGCTAACAACAACTATCGCAACAATCAAGTTGGTTTCAAAAACAATTACAACAAGGGAAACTATGGTAATCAAGGGGCTAATAATCAAGTTTCAAATAAAAATCAAAATGATTTTCAAAACAACAACAAAGGTTTGCAAACATTGAAAGATCTTCCAAATGAATTTGTTGAATACGCTAATGGGAATGATGCTAGGTTTGACAATATTCAAAGAGAAATCATTAGCCTAAGATCCGAGTTTAAGAACGACTTGAAGAAAGAGTTGAAAAATGAGTTAGCTAATGAACTTAAAATCCACACCAACAAGATGGAAGGGACCGTAACTAGGTTACAACAAAACCAACAAAAAATGGAACAAGGGCAACATGAGATAAAACAAGAAATGGTTAAAGCCGAGAAGAGGCAATCCAAGTTTAAAGATAAAATCTCATCTATGTTTGAGGAAATTATGTGCAAACCGTCTTCGAGTAGTCTTCCTAGTAACACCGTATCAAACCCTAAGGGTGAGATGAAAGTGATTACCACACGTAGTGGTAAGACACTTAAGGAACTGACTCCTCAACCAATTGCTCCTACGAAGGAGGCAATTGAGGAAGAACCCGAGGTGGGGGTCCAAAAGGAGCATGTCCCAATCCCACGAAGTACCGCTCATGCCACACCTGTGGTTGACCCATTACCAACATTGGAACCCGAGATTCCAAAGGCTATGCCTATGCCTCAACCCACACCACCTTTGCCCTATCCATCGAGACTTAGAAAGGAGAAACGTCAAGAGCGCGTACCAATTTGAGCTTTTTATGAAAATGTTTCGTGATTTGCACTTTAATGTGAGTTTCGCCGATGCTTTGGTCATGATGCCTCGATTTGCCGCTAACTTTAAGAGTATGTTGAACAACAAGGAGAAATTGCACCAATTGTCTAGTTGTTCATCGGTTTATCTTAATCGCATACCTCAAAAAGTCGGTGATCCCGGTAAATTTTTGATCCCTTGTGCAATCCAAGATATGGAGGAATGCTTTGCCTTGGCCGATCTTGGTGCTAGCATTAACTTGATGCCACTTGCAATCTTCAAGTCGCTCAATCTTCCTAATCTTACTCCTTCACTAATGTCTATCGAGTTGGCCGACCATTCCACGATTCCCGCATGTGGATTGGCGGAAGACGTTTTTGTGAAAGTGGGAAAGTTCTACTATCCCGTAGACTTTATCGTTGTCGATATTCCCACGGATCCTCAAGTTCCTCTCATTTTAGGTCATTCGTTTTTAGATACGTCTATGGCTTTGATCGATGTTCATGCTAGAAAGATCACCTTACGTTTTAACGACGAGGAACTTGTTATAAACGCAACTCAAAACTCTCAAATTTCTTATGTTTATTCCATTGCAACCATAAACCTCGTTGATATGATCGACGTGGTTTGCGAGGAATTTTCACAAGAATTTCTAGGTTTTGGTGATGATGAAACTAGTGGCAATCCCACTATGTTGGATCCCATTCTTGATAATTCGACACCAACCTTCACTCCATTTGAAGGTGGTGGTTTTACGTTGGAAGAATTCAATGTTCCACGTACTTGTAAAGAAGACCTCGACAACGATGAGGACTTCTCGATTATCAAGGATTTCCTTAACGATTTCCCATTTCCTCCACCCGAGGAGGTTATGAGTATCGAGCCCAAATCTTCACTTGAGGAACCACCTATCCTCGAGTTGAAAGATTTACCTCCTCATCTCGAATATGTCTATTTGGAGGAGGACGATAAGTTGCCGGTTATTATTGCGAAGGAACTTTCGAATGATGAAAAAACCGCACTTGTCGATGTTCTAAAGGATCATAAAGGGGCAATTGCGTGGAAGTTATCCGACATTAAGGGGATCGATCCCAAATTTTGTACCCACAAAATCTTAATGGAGGAGGATTACAAGCCCGCAGGGTGAACCCCAAAATTCACGACGTCATCAAAAAGGAGGTCCTTAAACTCCTTAAACTCCTTGGGTGAGTCATATTCATTGTGTCCCTAAAAAGGGAGGAATGACCGTTGTGCCAAACGATGCCAACGAGTTAATTCCCACTAGACTCGTGACCGGATGGAGAGTGTGCATTGACTATCGAAAGTTGAATGAAGCCACTCGAAAAGACCATTTTCCCTTGCCCTTCATGGACCAAATGTTGGAGCGTCTTGTGGGAAACGATTTCTATTGCTTTTTAGATGGTTTTTCCGGTTACTTCCAAATTCCCATCGATCCTCGTGATCAAGAAAAAACTACGTTTACGTGTCCATATGGAACGTTTGCCTATCGTAGAATGCCATTCGGACTTTGTAATGCACCGGGAACCTTTCAAAGGTGCATGATGGCTATTTTTCATGACATGATCGAGAAGACGATGGAAGTCTTCATGGATGACTTTTCCGTGTTTGGTAATTCGTTCACTTCGTGTTTTTCGAATCTTGAGAGAATGTTGAAACGTTGTGAGGAAACCAACCTTGTGCTCAATTGGGAAAAGTGTCATTTTATGGTTAAGAGTGGAATCGTCTTAGGGCACAAGGTCTCGAAAGCGGGGATTGAGGTAGATCAAGCTAAGGTAGACGTCATCGCCAAATTACCTCATCCCAAAACCGTTAAGGGAGTTAGGAGTTTCCTAGGCCACGCGGGCTTTTATTGCCGATTCATCAAGGATTTTTCAAAGATCTCTCGACCTATTACACATCTTCTTGAAAAAGAGGCACGTTTTGTCTTTGACGAAAATTGTGTACGAGCCTTTGAAATCCTTAAGAGGAAACTTACCGAAGCTCCCATTCTTGTTGCTCCCAAATGGAACCTCCCCTTTGAGCTCATGTGTGATGCTAGTGATTACGCTATTGGGGCCGTATTGGGGCAACGTCATGAAAATCACTTCTTGCCTATTCACTATGCTAGCAAGACGATGACCGAGGCTCAACTTAAATACACTACAACGGAGAAGGAGTTCCTTGCCGTGGTGTATGCATTTGAGAAATTTTGACCTTATCTCGTCTTGACGAAATGCATAGTGTATACGGATCATTCGGCTATCAAGTATCTTATGGCTAAAAAAGATGCAAAGCCGAGATTACTTCGTTGGACTCTCCTCCTTCAAGAATTTGATCACAAAATCGTTGACAAAAAAGGAGCCGAATCTAGCGGCCGATCATCTTTCTCGTTTGGAAGATCCTCACCAAAGTGTTTACGAGCCCAAGGAAATCACCGAAACATTTCCGCTCGAGACACTTGGTGTAGTGAACTCTAAGCTTGATTCTTCCACCCCATGGTTTGCGGACTTTGCAAATTACCATGCGGGTAACTTCATCATCAAGGGTATGACGACTCAAGAAAAACGAAAATTCTTTCGTGACGTCAAGTTCTACTTTTGGAACGACCCTTACTTGTTTCGAACTTGTGCGGATCAAATCATCTGACGTTGTGTATTTGGCACCGAAGCTTCTAACATCCTTAGAGCTTGCCATGAGGGACCCACGGGTGGTCACCATGGTGCTAATCTCACGGCTAAAAAGGTGTTTGATGCCGGCTTCTTTTGGCCTACTATTTACCGAGATGCACAAGATCTTGTGAAGTCTTGTGACTCATGCCAACGACAAGGAAAAGCCTCACAAAAAGATGAGATGCCACAAAATATCATCCAAGTGTGTGAGATCTTTGAAGTTTAGGGCATAGACTTTATGGGGTCGTTCCCATCATCTCGTGGTAATAAGTACATCCTTGTTGCGGTTGACTACCTATCTAAGTGGGTGGAAACTAAGGATTTGCCCACCAATGATGCTCGTATGGTAGTCAAGTTTTTGAAATGCTTGTTTTCTCGGTTTGGAACCCCTCGTGCGATCATAAGCGATCATGGAACCCATTTTTGTAACGACCAATTCGAAAGGGTCCTAAGGAAATATAGGGTTACACATCGGCTTTCTACGGCTTATCACCCACAAACGAGTGGGCAAGTCGAGGTTTCAAACTGAGCGTTGAAGAGGATCTTGGAGAGATCCGTTGGGGAAAACCGACAATCTTGGTCGGATAAGTTGAACGATGCTTTATGGGCCTTTAGGACCGCTCATAAGACGCCCATTGGGTGTACTCCCTATAAGCTTGTGTATGGGAAAAATTGCCACTTGCCTATTGAATTGGAACACAAGGCTTATTGGGCCCTAAAGCATTGTAATGATGATATGGAGACTGCGGGAAAACATCAGAAAATGCAATTAAATGAATTGGATGAATTAAGGGATATTGCTTATGAAAATTCATTGATTTATAAAGAAAAAACTAAAAAGTTGCATGATTCTAAAATTAAAAACCGGGTTTTTAACATTGGGGATCAAGTTTTACTTTTTAATTCTCGTTTGAAAATCTTTTCCGGTAAGTTGAAATCCCGTTGGTCCGGTCCATTCACCGTGACCCAAGTTTTTCCATATGGGACCATCGAGCTAGCTCAAAATGATGGCCCCAATTTCAAGGTGAATGGACATAGGTTGAAGCACTACTTTGGCGGGGAAGTTCCATCCTTGAACTACCTCGACCAAGTCACCTTCCCCAATGATAATTAGTATTGAGGGGATCGAGTCGAGCTCATGACTCGGTAATCAAAAACGAGGTGCCTCGTGGGGGAGTCCCATGCTTATCCTATGTACATATTATCGCTTTCTAATGTAGTAACGTGTGGGGATTTGTTCCCTTCCAACCTTTGTTCCGTGGTTGTTTGTGAATTGTGGTTTTTAGATGATCATGATCTTCACGATTGAAGCCTCTCGTGTTCGTTTTATGGGAGCACTCGATCGTTTGCTTTGAAGACTTTCTCAATATCCATGATATATCCTTTGATGTTCTAACCTTAGGTTTATAGCACACTTCATAAACGGCTTTAAAATTTAACGGTTACACCATTTCCATGCTAGATTAGGCATTCGACTACGTCTCTAGTATGGGGGTGTTTGCACCCCTAGACTCGAAACATTGAGGAAAATGTTTAACTTTAGTATGGGGGTGAATAGATACTTGACTTGTCAAACCTTCACGCTTTCCAAAGTTTATCTTTTTGTTTATCGTTTTATTGCAAAATAAGGCTAAAAATGGCCAAATTTTAAAAATTTTCTCATGTTTTATAAGTGTTTGAAGACATGAATGTAGATTTTCCGATGGCGAGAATAAGAGTAATTTTTGACTCGACCGTGCGTGTTAAGCACTTAGCTTTGATTCCTTAACTTCACATTAGGCTAAGTCTCTTAAATGAGGACGAGAAATGATAGGGTTAATTATAAGTTACTATGCTAAACGTAGAGTACTCGTATTCTTTCAAAAACTCATGTGTTCTCGTTGTTTGCTTATTCTCCCTTCGCATGTAAATATTTTTTTTGCTTAATAAATATTGACTTAGCGGTTTAGTTGGGATTGTTGGGTTTCTAGTCTTTTCTAGTAGCTTCCGTGTAATTAAATTGGGAAAACATTAAGGTATCGCCAGCGTCACGGTTTTGAAGTATTGGCACCTGAATAATCGAAAGCTTCACCCAATAATAAGATTTCAAGCGCTCACCTAAATCAAGCAAACAATTTGAAGCCCCACAAGGCCGAAAAATCTATGCAAAATTGAAAGTGAATCAAGCCTTAATCTTCGAAGCTTTAAATCCAAAATTCGCCTTAGCGTGAGGATATACGTCTTTGGCTAATAAAACTACCGATGAGGTGGATAATAAAAGGCAAGGCAAGACTGAAGTCATAATAAAAGCTTCATGGCGAAGTTGAATAAAAGATGGAGGTAAACCAAAGATAATAAGGCCCTTCCGTTAGGGGGCATATAAAAGTCTTGGTAATAAGTCTCATGTTCAAAACCGTTATAAAACCGTGTTTATCGATCCTTCTTGTTGACTTAATTTTTTGACATTGTTGTCTATTAGGAGGGGTTATTGATTTGATGGGCTTGGTTACACCGTTAGGACTCTATTTTTAGACCTAAATCTCTATTATCGCATAAGTCAAACAATGTATCCTCGTGAAACATTCAAGACAAAATAAAATATAAGAGATACAATTTAGGAAAATGGGAGGATAAGTACGTGATTAGGGCATATGAGTAGTGTTAGCATTACTAACTTATAGTGACAATGATCTCGTTGCACGCTTGGCATGGAATTGGGGTGAAAATCGAGGACGATGAAATTATTTCTAACGAAGCATTCACGTGTTCTTATTCTATGAACCTAAACGTCCCATTTTACGATGAGAAAATCATACATTATGTCTAAAACGCAAGTAGTAGTAGCAATAGTAGTAATGTAGCTAGTTAATTATTCAATAAAGTGAATAAAAATGAATTTTGAAGGTGCTACAATATTTATTCTAGCATTGCGTGAGGGCACGACAATGGTTTAGTATGAGGGAGTGATGAGACTGCTTTTATACATAGTCTCATCGTCCAAAAAGGGCTTAAAATGCATTAAATATCATCAAAATACCCATATATATGCTTGTGTTTGTTGCTTGTGTATTTTTGGTACGGATATTGAGAAAATGACAAAAGATCACAAGAATCATGCAAAAAACGAACACGGGAAACGAAGCCGCACCATGAACCAAGCCCTAATGAAGAATTTTCCCAAGAAAACCCTTGAAGACTTGAATATTTTTGAATAAGGGTCCTCCAATATGGAAGAATTGACACTTTATACCCTTGTATCTTCATAATTACAAGTTTGGTCCCTAAAGTTTGTCAATATTGCAAAAAGGGCCCTCCACTTTGAAGACTTGGCAATTTTAGCCCCTCAACAAAGCTAAAATGTCAATATTAGTCCTTCTCAAAGTCAAAAACATCATGAAGAACTCCAAGATACAAGACTTACAAATTTTGTCCTTTGAAAATATCAAAATTACCAAAAGGACCCTTGACTTTGAAGATTTGGCAAAAATAGTCCCTCATCAAACATGACTTGGCAATTTTAGTCCTCCAAAATATCAAATATGCAAGTCAAGACCATTATCCTTTAAGAAAATACCAAATCAGTCCTTCTAGAATCACAAAATGGTAAGAAATACCCCTGAAAATACTTTGGAAAAGTATTTGGGGCAAAAGTGTGAAAATAGAAAGTTTGATAACAAAGGAATCCAGATTTTGGTGTGTTATTTACAACATGAAAGGAAGTAGAAAGATAAAGGGTTAAAAATGGCCAGACAAGGAAGATACATAGGCCAGTAAGGGCTGGACACGTGCCCCACTCAACCAAACCCACCAATCACAACACACCCTGGCGCCACATCATCATCCCACTCACCCATTTAACTAATTAATTATTTAGTTAGTTAATTATGGCGCCTAACAACCATTTAAATCCTAAAACGGATTAAACATACATGTTCATCATGTTCTTCATGGATTTGGGCATTTACTAATTATCATGAATTAGCCCTTAATCTTTTCCAGATTAATGATTAAGGAGCTAATAATCACATCCCAACCTTAATATCTTGTGCCACATCACCTAAGAGTGCACATGAAAGGTGCCCTGCTACACCTTTGAGCATGAAGACAAAACAATGGCAGGGAATCTACAGCTCACAATCCAGCTTTCATCCTAAGCAAAATATGGACCCTTTGATCAACTTTTCACACATGCCACCTCCACAAAACGCCAATTCCAAGTCACATGTTCTTCAAAGTTCAAAATCTGCAAAGGGCAATTTGGGGACTTCATCAAGCTTAGGGTTACGTTTTTATGCATTCACTAGTCCATTGTATGTCTATATAAAGGCCTTAGCTTTCTACATTTTAGCTTGCTCTTGAATTTTCAGTTGTTCACTTTTCTGTAAATCCTTTTCAGAATTAATGAAATGTGTTTGAAATGTTGAATAAAGCTCAAGTGCCATCATTTATAACTGCTTATTATTGTTCTTAGTTTGATAATTCTGAATCTCAAAACCTGTTTTTAAGGAGGGTGCAAAAGTTTGCATTTTTCCTTCAAGCTTGATATTTTGCTAAGTTCTTGTTAAAACCTTGGAATTCTTGGGCTATAGAGCTGATCATAGCATCCTGATATTGTGTTATCAAGGTGTGGTGAGGCTTATAACTTGGGGATAATCAAGTGTGGGGTAACAAGGTTGCATCAATCAAGGCTTTTTTTACTTTTCTGATTTTACTATTTTTGCTCTTAACCTTGTTGAATCTTAGCAGGGTTGCTGTTGGAAGCTTGTGCTTGTTCTTGCTAGCACATAAGCTCTAACATTCGTGGGTGTACTACATCCATGAGGTTTGTCTTAAAACCTTGATAATTAATAAATTTTGGATTTTTTTGTGGATTTGTGCTCTACTTGTGTTCTTGTTATTTTCTTGGCTTGAATCTGCTTAATCTTGCATGATAATGTTGTTTATATGCTAGATTAATCATTTGGTAAACTGAATCACACTTATACTTGTTTAAAATTTGATTTGAAAAGTTAAAAGGGTGTTTGGGATTACGTGTTTGAGTTCAAAAAGTGATATTGTGTTGTTAGAAGTTGGAATTTATGCTTGTTATCTGCTATACACTTGGTTGAGAGTTGTTTGCTGCAAGTTTTTGGGTTTAAACCTTGAAATCAAAGATTGTGCTATAACTTGTTGAGTTTGACTGTTTTTGAACTAAGATTTTGCTGAAATCTAGAATTTGTGCATGCTTAGGGTTAAAAGTTGTTAAAACATCATTATTATAACATATGTGATAGATCTTGTGGTTTGAATCTGGCTTGTTGGTCAATTGCATCAGCAAAAGTGAAAACTGCATGTTCTTGTGTTCATCGGTAACTTTAAGTGCTTGAATCTTGCTTAAAACTTTGAATCATTGCATGAAACCTGTTTAGACTTGCTTATTTGAGTTTAATATAGCTTGTATATGCATTTGGTTAAGTTTGGCTGGTTGAATATTACTAAAAGTGGTTATTGAACCTAAACTGCTTATTGTTCCAAGTTTGTGTCAGATTTGGTGCTTAATTGAGTTAACTGTACAAATTGGCTGTTTCTTGTTGTAGTTACTTTGTTTTTATTGACTCCTTATGATCCAATGATCATTTGGGTGCCTTGTTGAAACTTTAATCTCCAAAAAAGTCACTAAAGACAAAAAAGTCTACATGTCAAACAGTGGGAAAAGTTCCCACTGCTCAACACCCAAAACTAGCCCCTGCTAGTGTTAATTTATACTCAGCTTATTAATAAGCTATAATTGCTTATCCAGACCTGCAACAACTTATTTTTTGTGATAGATCTTCATTATTTGACCCATTTGATTAGACTGGAGCTTATTGGACTTTGACTTTGACTTTTTGCTAGAAAACCAACTTATTTGACTTTTTCATAAGTGCTTATTTGCTTTTTCCAGCTTATTGAGTCAGCTTATTTGAAAACTTTTTGTTGCTTTAGCTTATTTAAGTCATTTAAAAGCTTTAGAAACTTGAATCAGCTCTTGGGGTGGGTTAGAACTCAAAAATGACTATTTTGTCGTTTTCTGTAGATTGCTTATTGCATTTTCAGGCTTATTCCTTAGGCTTATTTCAAATTTCTTTTTACAGAAGTCTTATTTAGGACAAAAGAAGCTTGTGTGTCTAATTTGAGCTTATAGCATTAGCTTATAGCTTAATGGGCCAAAAAGCCCATTAAGAATAAGCTGTTTGCTATAAGCTTGCTTATTTCACATTTTCAGCTTTTGGTCCTTTGGAAAAAGTTGTTTAAAATCAAATTTTGAGTCAAGTAGTGCTTTCTGGGCTTATTTGGGCCACTTTTTCATTTTGGGCTCAAATTTGGCCCATTAAGGATCTGTTTTGGGTTTAGCCCATTTTCTAGGCCCATTAAGGGTATTTAGGTAATTTCAAGTTCATTTATGTGTTATTTAGGTTAAATTAAGCTAGTTTGCAACTTTTTAGAATTTTTTAGGATTTTTAGATTTTTATTAATATTTTAATATTATTTTATTATTAAAAATTAAAAGTCTGATTTTCTAAGTTTTTATATTTTTCCTAGGTTCTAGACACTTAATTAGGAATTTTACAACTTTTTAAATATTTTTAGGGTCTTTTAATTATTTTCTAGAATTATTTTAAGTTTTATTAGCTTTTAATAGTTTTTAATTGTTTAAAAATAGTTTTTAGTGGTTTTAAAATTTTGAAAAATACTTTTTAGCTTAATTAGGTTATTTTAAAGGTTTACAAACTTGAAGATCTTGATTTGGACTTTTTATTAGTTAATATTGATTTTTAGGGCTTTAATTAGCATTAAAAAGTTAATATTTTATTAATTAAAAGGTTTTAGCAAGTTTGGATTTTTTGTAAACCCTTAGAATATTTTAGTGGATTTTTAGTGATTTTTGGTAGTTTTTAGAGTAAACTTTTAATTTTGGTGCTTTTACGGTTTTACGTGAACGACTCTTTCGTCTTAGTGTAATCCGTCATCGTAACCGTCATCTCTTCTTATCCCCTTTCTATTTTCTTTCTCATAACAATATAATCACACCACTAATCAATTCATTACACACACACCAAGCCTCCTTGAGAACGATCCCCATTTAGGGTCATAACTCGTGGTTTTCCTAAACTACTTGTTAATACTTACCCTAATTGCCTTGTTTTCCTAAACAAGTGCTAATTTACAACTATCAGGCAGCCCCTCTAATTTGCATGACGAGGTCACCCCTCCAAGTATTCATGCACGTTGATATTTCATGACCTATATTGGCTAATGGTAAATATGTTAAACAGTTTTTACAAGATAAACATAAGGCTTTTCAAACTATAAAACCAGTTTTACTAAGATATAACCAGGTTATCCAGGACTTAGTTTCTTCCGTTGTTTCATGTTTATATGCTTATATTATTCATGCTATACTTGTATATCCGTGCACTGAGCGTATTGCTCAGCCGTTTTCCTTTTCATGTTCCCAAAACGGCAGGTACTCAGGGACGCTCGTAGACTTTAAGCGTACGTGCATATGGATTGGAAGCTTTCTAGCCTTCTTTACTTTATGCATTTATCTATACTTTGATACTCATTTCCATGGACATTGTTTAGTCCTTTCATTTACAGTACTTATGTTTGTGTGTGATGAGTTTCTACTTTTGGGATATCGATGTTTGATTCTGGTATTTCCTTTATGGTCATGTAATGTTTAGACATTTATCCTTGTATGCTTTGATGACACGCAATAATCACGCATGACATTCCATTTATCAAAATGGGGTGTTACAATTATGGTATCAGAGCCAAGGCTTCGACCTGTAGGCTCTCAAAACATGACATGTGATTAGTGGGTAGTCACTATGGTCTTCCTATAACTGACAGTCGGTTTTCATGCATTCATCATTTTCATGCATACATATATATGTCATTGTCTCAGGTTTATGACTAAGTAATGGTTGGTACAGGACTGGCCCTATTTACTCACATGTGTTTTATCGAAACTTTTAAATTTGGGACCGACCCATAGGCGTCCCCTCGCCATGTCTTTTGTTTTGAGTGAACTGACCATAGGTGTTCACTCTCGCGCATACAAAAGTTTTCATAAAACTGCATCATGCATTCATGTACAAATTTTCCTGCATAAAATTTTTCTCATGATTTATTGGTATAAATTTTTTTTCATGTATATAGTTTATGTTTTGATCAGTTTAAACATGTATTTTATGTTATACTGTCAGATGGTTCTCACACGCGAGCAGGAACAACTCAATGCAGCAATCCAAGCCGCAATGCAAGCTATGCTTCCTCAGCTGATGAACGAAATCAGGGTTGAGGTTCAGGCTGCCAACAATCAGCAGCGTCACCTAGTACCTCCTCCTCCTCCTCTAGCGACATTGGCCACATGGATGGAGAGATTTAACAAGCTTCGTCCCCGAGCTTTCGAGAGAACAGATAGCCCTAGTGAAGCTGAAAGCTGGTTGGCTCACGTTGAGAAGATCTTCGATGCTATGGGCTGTGACCCCGTTTTCAAGTCGAGGTTGGCATGCTACCGGTTCGAAGGTGATGTGTTAGCATGGTGGATAGCACTGAAGCAGTCAGAGGGAGGTGATGATTGGGTGGCAGGTTTGACATGGGCTCAGTTCAGGGATATGGTGATGGAGCAGTTCTTTCCCAAGGCTGAGCAAGACAAGCTGAAGAGGGAGTACCATGGGATCCAACAGAGAGCTGGGGAGAATAGCAACGAGTTCATGCAGCGCTTTCTTCGCTTAGCTGGTTTCCTTGGTGTAGCAGCATGTACTCCCGAAGAGCAGGCACACCACTTCAGGTGGGCTCTTTGCACATCGATCGCAAACAACTTGGTGTGTGCTACGTTCAACACGGTAGCACAAGTGGCCGATGCAACACGTAAGCTGGAGATGTTGCAGGAGAGAGATGAGTTCGGGGAAGCAGAGAGACCCGATAAGAGGTAAACATTTGTATTCAAGCGGTGACCAATCCGTATTCTTTCAGTATATGTCAATATTTAATCTCTTTAAATTGTATCTTCCAGACAGAAGACTGGGGACCGGTCTCAGCCGGCAACTCAGCAGCAGCCTAATCAGCCCAAGGGAAACGGTCACTAACGACCGTTCTGCTACGGATAGGCGTGGCGGTAATGATAATTACCGTAACAACGTTGGACACTTCAACAGCAGCAGGTCCTTATACTTACGCATTTTCTTATGATTACATGTTATAATTCTTAATTCTGACACATTAGCAAACCTTCTACCAGGAATCATGGTAACGGTAGGGACCAGAACCATAGAGGTTCACAGCCTAACCGTCCAGCTGTCACTAGTATCCAATCTTACGATTATCCACATTGTCCTTTGTACCCTATTATCATGTCTCATGTATAATGTTTTATCAGGTTCTCAGCCAGTCAGGACACCTGCTGGAGGATATACTCGTCCTCTCTGCTCTACTTGCCACCGTAGGCACCCAGGGTCATGTTGTCGCGACAGTGACGCATGCTTCAAGTGTGGTCTTCCTAGCCATCACATGAAGGACTGCCACAAGGGCGAGATGGAGGGCACATCAGGACATGCTGATACCAAGCCGCCTCCTACTACTGGATGCGTTTACACGACATCACGCGATCAGGCTAACAAGTCTATAGGTACCATCACTGGAATCTTGTATATGTATGGTCAAGCTGCATGTGTTCTGTTTGATACGGGTGCTACTCACTCGGTCATTTCTACTGCTTATGCCAAGAATGTTAGGATACTCCCCATTCTACTAGAGAATAGACTCAGTATTTCCACGCCTTTGAGAGACTCTGTACTTATAACCCATGTGTACAAGAGCCTTCCCCTAGAGTTTGACGACAAGGTTCGTCCTATTGACGTACTTCCGTTGGACATGAATGATTTTGACATGATTTTGGGCATGGATTGGCTATCCAAGCATCATGCTACCATAGACTGCCATTCATATCGAGTGATCTTCGGTGATGTTAATGCACCAGAGTACATTCACATCGGGTTCATACCCGGCAGGTCTTTACAAATCATATCAACCCTGCAAGCACGTGCACTACTTTCACATGGATGTGTGGGTTATCTAGCTACTGTTCATGACATGGATTTTGAATCCCCATCAATTCAGGATCAGCCGATAGTGTCAGAATTTCCAGATGTATTTCCAGAAGAACTTCCAAGCATACCACCTGCACGTGAAGTGGAATTTAATATCGAGCTCATCCCAGGAGCTGAGCCGATTTCCAAGGCTCCTTATCGCATGGCTCCCATAGAGTTAAAGGAACTGAAGGATCAATTGCAAGAACTTCTGGAACGAGGCTTTATTTGACCGAGCGCATCTGCATGAGGCGCACCGGTCTTATTTGTTAAGAAGAAGGACGGCAGTATGCGTCTTTGCATAGACTATCGCGAGCTCAACAAGATTACCATCAGGAATAGGTATCCACTCCCACGTATAGACGATCTGTTTGACCAACTCCAAGGGGCCAAACATTTCTCCAAGATTGATCTAAGGTCAGGCTATAATCAGCTACGGGTTAAGGAGTAGGACATCGCCAAGACTGCTTTCCGTACACGCTATGGCCACTACGAATTTGTAGTCATGCCATTTGGCCTTACCAATGCTCCAGCAATGTTCATGGATTTAATGAACAGAATATTCCATGAAATTATAGACAAGTTCGTCATTGTCTTCATCGATAACATCCTGATTTTCTCTAAGTCCAAGGAGGAACGCGAAGACCATCTTCGTACAGTACTGCAGATTCTTCGCCAGAAGCAGCTGTATGCTAAATTCTCCAAGTGTGAGTTCTGGTTAGACAAGGTGGCATTCTTAGGTCACATTGTATCAGCAGAAGGAATCACTATGGATCCAGCGAAGGTTGAGGCTATTACTAAGTGGCCGAGGCCGACATCAGCGACTGAAGTCTGCAGTTTCCTAGGCTTAGCTGGTTATTACCGTAGGTTCGTGGAGAACTTTTCCCGCCTAGCACTACCATTGACCAAACTGATGCGGAAAGGGGAGAAATTCGTCTAGACTGAAGAACGAGAGAAGAGCTTTGAAGACCTGAAGCAGAAGTTAGTATCTGCACCTATTCTTACTCACCCATCTGGTACGGGTGAATTTCAGATCTATAGTGATGCATCGGGGAAGGGACTTGGCTGTGTTCTCATGCAACATGGGAAAGTGAACGCGTACGATTCACGGCAGCTTAAGCCTTATGAGGAAAATTACCCTACGCATGACTTGGAACTTGCAGCAGTCGTGTTTGCATTGAAGATATGGAGGCACTACTTATATGGAGAATCATGTGACATTTTCACGGACTACAAGAGCTTGAAGTATATCTTCACTCGGCGTGAACTGAACATGAGACAGAGGAGACGGTTAGAGCTGTTGAAGGATTATGACATTAATCTGTAGTATCATCCCAGCAAGGCGAATGTAGTGGCAGATGCACTTAGTAGAAAGTCCAGTATGATCAACGACATTGAGATTGAGGAGGAAATCATAATAGATTTGGAGCGACTAGACATAGAGATCATGGTACGTGGACAGCACGGTTACTGGGCTAATCTTATAGTAGAACCCGAGTTACTCTCTAAGATCAAGGAAGCTCAGAAAGATGATGGAGAAATCTGGGCGATAATTCAGAATTTGGAGAATCAGACAGAGTTTCGAGTAGACGCAAATGGTATCTTATGGCAGGGCACGAGACTTTGTGTTCCTGATGATCAAGAACTCCGGGAAGCCTTGTTAGCTGAGGCTCACAGCTCCCCATTTTCTATCCATCCTGGTTCGACCAAGATGTACCATGACATCAAGCAGTACTTTTGGTGGAGTGGTATGAAACAGGATGTTGCCACTTACGTCTCCAAATGTCTTACCTGCCAGCAGGTTAAGATCGAGCATCAGCGATCTGGCGGTCTTCTTCAACCGTTAGATATTCCAGAGTGGAAGTGGGACAAAATCACCATGGATTTTGTTACTGGTCTTCCGCCAACCAAGAGGAAGCACGATGCTATTTGGGTTATCGTTGATCGACTTACCAAGTCAGCTCTTTTCTTACCGATCCGCAAGGAAGATTCGGTCAATAAACTCGCCAATACTTATAGAAGGTAGATCATGAGACTTCACGGTGCTCCATCCAGCATCGTCTCAGACAGAGATCCTCGATTCACTTTGCGATTCTGGAGAAGTCTGCAGAAAGCTTGGGGTACACAACTTAAGCTTAGCACGGCTTTTCATCCTCAAACAGACGGGCAATCAGAGCGAACGATTCAGACATTAGAAGACATGTTGAGGTCATGCGCGTTGGAATGGACGGGTGATTGGGACGATTATATCTGTTTGGTGGAGTTTGCATACAACAACAGTTGGCACGCAAGTATCAAGTGTGCTCCTTTCGAGATGTTGTATGGCAGAAAGTGTCGCGCCCCAATCTGCTAGGATCAGGTTGGTGAGCGAACACTTGAAGGACCAGAAATCATCGAGCTGACTAATGAGAAGGTCGCAGTAGCTAAGCAGAAACTGCAAGAAGCATGGTCACGTCAGAAGAGTTACGCGGACAAGCATCGTAGGGACTTACATTTTAACGTAGGAGATCACGTTTTCCTTAAGGTTTCGTCGGCACGTGGTGTTAGACGTCTTGGAATTAAAGGGAAGCTCAGTCCTTGATTCATCGGACCGTTTGATATCATTGAACGAGTCGGTGAAGTATCTTACCGTTTAGCGTTACCTCTGCAGCTTTCTCATGTACACAATGTTTTCCACGTGTCCTTACTCAGAGGGAACCGGTATCATACTCAGTATCCACTGGAACAGATTCGTGAAGATCTCACTTTCATAGAAGAACCCGAACGAGTTCTTGACAGACAAGAACGAGTCATGAGAAGGAAGACGATTCCATTCGTCAAAATCCTTTGGAGGGATCATACCGAGCGGGAAGCCACTTGGGAAACAGAGGAGTCTATCTGGGCTTCTTACCCTCATTTCATATTTTAAATTCGGGTATGTTCTTCTTTTCCAGATTACTTTATCTATAATTCGGGGACGAATTATTCTTTTTAGGGGGGAAGAGTTGTAAAACCCGGATGCTTTTACCATGAATAGTACCCTTACGATAGTACGTACATAATTAGAACTTTCCTTTTATAACATGTTTACGTTTCACGAACAAGAACTACAAGTAGTACGTACGTGTTATAACACGATAAGTATTTATTACGTATTAACACACGATAATTATTTCAATAATAATTATAATCACGAACATACGAACATGAAATCATGATCGTAAATTAATCACGAGCTAATATTACGTATGTATATATTTATTACGAGCACGAATAAATATATTAAGTCACGAACGATAACTAATTAAATCACGTAAAAACATGAACACGAGAACACACTAATTATTTAGTCACGAGAAATGTATGGGTTACCCTTATGGGCCCCCTTACCCTCGGACACAAGAAGAAGCATGGGCCAAGCCCATGTAAAATTTAATAACTAGGGAAAGAGGGAAAAACATGTTTCATTTTAACAAAAGTTGGAAAATTAAAACCCTAGTTCTTCCTTTGGTTCTTTTGGCCGCCGGGTTTACATCACAAAGGGGTGATTCGGTTTAATTTTGGTCTTTGATTTATTGCAAGGATCATTCGTGTGTTCATCCTCTTTGATTCACGTGATTGGTATAAACCCTAATCTCTTTTATTTTATGTTTTTGATTCCTTAATCACATAAAATCATGAAGGTTTTTAATTAACTAATTAAAAACAAGTGTAAACATGTTTTAATCATGGGGTTTAAATCAATTTAGGGTTAAAGGGTGTTTGTTTGTTGTGGCCGACGCCTAACCGAGCCCCAAGGGGGTCTCGGCTTGGCTTACTTCGCACCACCGAGATCATATGATCTCGATTTGGTGGTGGTGATGTCACGACAGCAGCAAGGAAGAGAAGACCCCGACCTAGGTCGGGGTATGGTGGTGATTTTGGGTCCGATTCATGGGTTTTAAACACGGGTCCGGTTCACACATGTTTAGATTTAAAACATGGTCCGGTTCATGAGTTATTTTTCAAGGTTCAATATTTTTACAAGTTATATTATTTTTTTACATGATTTAAAATAAATTAATTAAAAGCATGAACATGATTAATTTAATTTACATGACTTATGTTATTAATTTTATTATTAACACATAAATTTTAACCTAAGTATTTTATCTTTTAATTAGACTATATAATTAATTAATTATTAAAACCATGACTTATAATTAACTAATTTACATGACTTAGGTTATATTATTTACAGATAATAATACATGTTTTAACCTAAGTATTTATTTTACCTTTATTTAATTAAATCATGTTATATTTAATTAAATACTTTAACCTATAGTTTATTTAATTCACATGACATAATTAATAAACTATACTATATAATAACATGACTTAGAATATTAATCAATAAACACTTAAGCTTATTTGATTAGCTTAATTATCCAGCTTATATCTAATTATGGAAACTTACTATTTTTAGAAACTTATTATTTTAAGGCAACTAATCTATTTATGGAAACTTTCTATTTTTAGAAACTTATCTATTTTAAGTAGAAATTCTATTTTTGGAAACTTTCTATTTTTGGAAACTTTCTTTTTTGGAAACTTTCTATTTTTGGAAACTTTCTATTTTTGATAACTTTCTATTTTTGGAAACTTTCTATTTTTTGTAACTTTCTATTTTTGGAAACTTTCTATTTTAGGAAACCTACTATTTTTAGAAAGTTACTTATTATTACACAACAAGTATAATAATACATGAAATACAAGTAATACTTAACCAGAATAGACAGAATATATGATAAGCACAGTATAAAGCTTAAATCAGTAAAACATGACATGAACATATAAAGCAAGCTAAGACATGGTATAAAATCAGTTACGTACTCAGTAATCAGATACTTATACACGTATGTATTTATGTAGCATTAGTGATACCAAAGTAGGACTCTCTTTCATTCATCTTCTTCGTTCACTGGACATAAGGTACGGATTCTCCGTCCTTTCAGTATGGACATTCTTCCTTATTAGGATTTCCCGTATGCAGCCAACTGTTTTCCCCAGTATATGTTTTATATGTTTTTGAATTGCTTATGTTTAAATTAGAATACCTAAAGCCATATACATGCATGACCAGTTTCACCTAGTTATGGAGGTACCATAACTATAACACTGGAGGCACCAGTGTTATGACTTCATCGCGGCGGAGTGATAGCTCGTGGCATCCCTTTCAACTTTTGGCCATATTATTATTATCAGGTGGGGCGTACGGGTGCATCCTAGTTTACATGTTTTCAGCAGATTACTTAGTGTGAATGTGGTGTGTGCCTTGCATCCTTCATAAGGAGCTGATCCCTCCTACCCAAAACCAGTATATTAAATTAGAGGCAGCCCCTCTAATTTGCATGACGAGGTCACCCCTCCAAGTATTCATGAACGTTGATATTTCATGACCTATATTGGCTAATGGTAAATATGTTAAACAGTTTTTACAAGATAAACATAAGGCTTTTCAAACTATAAAACCAGTTTTACTAAGATATAACCAGGTTATCAATGACTTAGTTTCTTCCGTTGTTTCATGTTTATATGCTTATATTATTCATGCTATACTTGTATATCCGTGCACTGAGCGTATTACTCAGCCGTTTTCCTTTTCATGTTCCCAAAAACGGCAGGTACTCAGGGACGCTCGTAGACTTTAAGCGTACGTGCATATGGATTGGAAGCTTTCTAGCCTTCTTTACTTTATGCATTTATCTATACTTTGATACTCATTTCCATGGACATTGGTTAGTCCTTTCATTTACAGTACTTATGTTTGTGTGTGATGAGTTTCTACTTTTGGGATACCGATGTTTGATTCTGGTATTTCTTTTATGGTCATGTAATGTTTAGACATTTATCCTTGTATGCTTTGATGACACGCCATAATCACGCGTGACATTCCATTTATCAAAATGGGGTGTTATAGTGGCGTTGCGGAATCCAAGAAGAAGTCGTCCCCGCATGCTTATACTTTATGCACTTAATACTTCATCTAATTCAAGAAAGACTAAAGTCAAAGTCTTCCGCTGTATCGAACTCTGAAGCTTTCAAGAATTACGAAGGTATAAGTATGTGGGACATGAAGTCACGAAGAGGCGAAGATCACAAGTGATGGATGCAGAAGATCAAGGCAAGAGATTAATGTTCAAGATTGATATCAAAGATCACATCATCATGTTCACCAGAAAAGAAAAAGAAAAGAAAGACGAAGACTACGAGCTCAAGACAAGCATAGTATGCTAGGTTTATTTTATTATTGTAACTCGGGTAACGCCCTTATTTGGAGTGACCTCCCTTAGGGGGAGATTGTTGGAAATACGTTTTTACGTATTTAGAAAGGATCGGTCACTCCAACAATAGATTAAGTAGTAGCTCGTAGTTCTTGTTATTAAGTTAAACAAAGTTAGTAAAGCCTAGTCCACAAAGACTAAGGCCATGGCCCAACTTGTAAGCCCAAGCCCATCTCATGGGCTTGGGTATATAAACCCTCTCCTTAGATTGAGAGGGTGTGGTTTTCTCATACATTACACATAGTAAAAGTGTGTTTTTCTTATTTTCTCTCTCAAGTGTGTATGTGAAATCATCTATCTTTCTATCTCTTTCTCTCTCTAAAACATAAGCAAGATTTACATATCCTATAAATCTTTTTTTGATTTGAAGACATTCCGGGAAGACATTTGTCATAACCGTAGAGAAAATCATTGTTTTAACTCGTGGCGTTATGAATCTCTAAACGGTACACTATTGATTCGATGTTTAATTGTTTTGAGGTTGCAATTATTCATCATCATTATCCTATATGGAGAGATATGCACTTCCGGGACTTAATTGACTCTGGTGTATCTCCGGAAGAAGATATGTGCATTTCCGGGACTTAATTGACTCTGGTGTTATGATGTCAACTTCATAAATGGTAAAAAGTGTCTACTTTAGTATTTGAGCTTCATATATGGGGTTGGTTTACTTTCTTCAACTATGTGGGGGAAGAAATGTCTTGATTCTTTCTATTATGCATAACTTGAACTCTCAGGGGGGAGAAAACTTCAGAAGAGTTATTCAAGCGTGAGAAGAGAAGTTTTTGATCTACTTGGTGTACCCCTTAATTTCAATTACTCATAGTAATATTATCATTTCATATGATGGGGTTTGCTTGTTAAAATCCGTTGTGCGCTTAATCATTCTAAGCTTTATTGAAAGCTTTGAAGTTGCTTATAAGGATTGTCGGTTTGGGGGGAAGCTATTTAAAAGCTTCTACATCAAGTTTATGTGGCATGAATTAGGGGGAAGTTAATTCAGAAGCTTCTCCTTAACCAGAAGTATATGGATTACTTAGCTCGTGCCGTTACAATATTTCTACTACAAGTTACTTTAAAGATGAGTCGTTTTGAAGTGAAGTTTTGAAGTGAAGACTTGAAGTCAAAGGCCTCAGAAGACTTCATCAGCATTGGACGCTTCATGAAAGCTTTTGTTCTTAACCATTATGTACTTGTTAGGAAAAATATTGTAAAGAATTCTACACGTCGTCCCATAGGGGAAGATTGTTGGAAATTTACTTTATGTGCTGACATTTAAGAATTCCCATTAGTTATCATAGTCACACACGCATAGACTAGACTAGGAAATGTTGTATAGTTTAGGTGTGGTGTGTGACTATATATACCCCTCCAAGGCTTCCAAGGAGGGTTTGTTGCTTGTGTTTCATTATCATTTTATCAAACTTTTCTTTCTTTCTCTTTATACACACAACCCTCTATCTCTCTCTCCACCATGGCAGCCACCACTTTTAACCACCCACCAAGGCCACCGGATCATATATAGCAAACCCACAGCAGAAACTACAATTTAGGTGCATTGGTTACATACAAATGGATAGCTGAGCATTATGCTAGGAAAATCATTAATAAACCTAATATAGGTCATAGGTTTAAGCAGAATTCAATTAGAGAAAAGTTCATGATTAATGTAAGTTTAGGTCAATGTAGAAGGGCAAAACAGATGGCGTTGTATGACCATGAAGGTGGCTTAATAGACCATTATAGTAGGCTATGGGACTACATGCAAGCCTTGTTAGACTTTAATCCTTGTTCAACCTGTCACATAGATTTGGAAGAAAAAGACGATGGGCTTACATATTTCAAAAGATTTTATGTCTGTTTTGCTGGACCAAAGGAAGGCTAGAAAGCTGGGTGTAGAAAAGTGATTGGTTTGGATAGGTGCTTTTTATCACACACTTGCAAAGGGCAGTTACTTACTGCAATGGGAAGGGATGCTAATAATCAAATGTTTCCTATAACTTGGGTTGTTGTAGGGGTGGAAAACAAGCATAACTGGATGTGGTTCTTGGCCTTGATCCACTATGACCTTGGATTGAACAATTGCATAGGTCTTACAGTCATACCAGATGGACATAAGGTAAGAAACCTATTACTTATGTCTATATATGTTAACACTAAACTATAACTTTCTTATCTATATTATGTTAACATTTAATAAATACAATCAATATAGGGTCTAAATGAAGCTGTTAAGGTTTGGTTGGGGGAGGCTGAGCACAAGCAATGTGCAAGACACATTTATGCAAATTTCAAGAAGAAATGGAGTGGCTTACATTACAAGAGATCGTTTTGGTGGGCTGCTTCCTGCACAATACCTGAGCACTTTCATCGGGTTATGGATGCAATCAAGAAACTAGATGATAATGCATACACATGGTTAGTTGACAGAAATCCAAGTACATGGTGTCGTGCTTACTTTGGAATGGACAGATGTTGTGCAGCATTTGAAAATGGAATGTCTGAGAGTTTTAACTCTAGAATACTTGTGGCTAGGAAAGCCCATAATTACCATGTTAGAAGACATTAGGATATACATTATGCAAAAGATTTGGGTCCTTAACAAGAAAGCCATGGAACACACACATGAAATTACTCCATTTGCTAAGAAGATGTTGGAGATCCATACAATTAAACTAAGGTACAATACTTAAAGTTTTGTATACAAATATTGTCTAACAGTTAGTATAGAATTTATAATGATAAGTTGTAACACTATGATAGGAACTGGGTGGTGTACCGGTGTGGTTACCAAGAAGTTGAGGTTAGAAGAGATGACCATGGGTATGGTGTGAATGTTGATAAAAAAACTTTGTGGATGTAGAATGTGGGAGCTAACAGATATTCCTTGTGTCCATGTTGTGGCTGCTTATTCTCACCTAGGTTTGAATCCAGAAGTAGGTGTCAATGACTGGTATTCTAAGTCCAAATGGATTAACTGTTATAAGCACTCCATTAGACCAGTCCCTGGTTCTAGTGTATGGAAGAGAACAGAGCTTGAAAAACCATTACCACCTCAAGAAAGAAAAATTTCGGGCAGACCCAGGAAACAAAGGATTAGGCATCCTTCAGAAAATGACCATGAAATTAGTAGGGTTGGAAGAGTGATTCATTGCCATAGGTGCTGGCAATCTGGGCACAATAGAAAAAATTGCAAGAATCCCCCAAGACCTAAACCAAATAATTTCTATGATGTTCCTTATGAACAACAAAGTGAGACACCAAATGAAGGGGATGTAAGTGGTTTACAAGCTACACAGGATAAGCCAGTAGACATGGCTGACCCTGTTATGCCAGTTTCAGAAGCCAATGTTACAACTCCAATCTTAAAGAAACATGCTGGTACCTCAAAAAGTACCCCATCTGGTTCAAAGAAGCCTCCAACTGCACCTAAGAAGCCTCATCAACCCAAAATCGACAAAGGGAAAAAAGCAGCAACTGATGGTGGAACAAGTTTAACTCCAGAGGTACACATAAATCCATTAAACAATGACAATGTAATTAACTGTAAGTAAACTTAACTTATAATTGGAAAACATATGTACAGGAACATCTTGAGGAAATGGGCAGACAGGCTTTGGAAGAGCTTCTAAGAACTGAGGCTGAAGAAATGGCAAAGTGGGAAGCTGAGGAGCAACAGAGAATAGATGATGAGGATGCTTGGAAAGACTACACTAGTGAGTTTACATCATGGGATATATATGGTCTTCAGCTAGGCAAATACCTGGAAGAACTCCAATTACAAGACACATGGTTGAAATGAGAATGCACAATCAACCAGTAGATGAAATTTTTATGTCAAACCCTGAAGATGCAGTAGAATACTTTGATACACAAGACATGTTACATGGAGATGAATCTGACTTAGGTGCTACATCTCAATCAATCACTTCTCAAAGAAGCCACTTCATACTAAGAGAAAAAGGTAAACCTGTTGTGTCAAGTGCTCCTGTACCCAAAAAAGAGGAAGGCCAAAGACAAAAAAAGGCTCACAAACAGACATAGCAGTTCCTTTTAGGGTTACACATAAGAACATAGGTAGATCTGAAAGGATAGCTAAGATGAAGTCCAAGAAACTGAATTTTGATGAAGCTAAAAATGGATCTACACCAGCCAAGGCTGTTCATCTTAGTGATTGACTTTATGAAGCTATTGTAATAGTTTGTTGTAATCTGGATATTGATTATGTAGCAAATCTGTGATGGTATTGGTCTAATGACCTAAACAATGGAACCAAGCTTTTGTATAGGATAAGGTAGGAATGATGTTGTTGTTATATGTGTGATTCGTATGAAATGGATACACAAATTTTCTGTTGTTACTCACATGACTTTAAGCATGGGAATCTCTTATAAAAAGCAACATCTTTTGTCTTATATGGTTTTGTTTAACAAGTTTAAATAGAAACCAGGACCACCTTGTCTCCTAGTTGGGAAATGGTTTGTACAAGTCACATTACATTACAAAAATTGTGTGTGTATCCACATGTTTTCACACAACACCATCAATCTAAACAAAGCATTACATACCAAGTCTTGAAGTTAAACACACCATTACATACCCTGGTCTTAAAAGCTACCAATACATACCAAGTTTGCAAAATCTACCAATACATACCAAGTTTGCAAAAGCTACCAATACATACCAAGATAAACAAAGCATAATATCATATACACTAGTATAACAGCTAATAACTTAACCTGTTTATACAGAAACCATATAATATTCATGAAAAGTTCATAAAATTGGGTATAAAACCTTTGCTTTGCCCTTTCCTTTGCCTGCATTTTTAGGACCTTTCATTTGTTCATAGATTTGCAACCAAGTCATTTGGTTAGAAATACCAATGACACAACCAGTGACTGCAACTGGACTTTTAGCAATCTGTTTTGAATATGCATTCACAGGTATGTATTTACCTTTGATAGCATCATAAGCTTTTGGTGCAAATACCCATTTTGAGTTATGGCCAGGGCTTTCACAATGGACACTAAAATCATCACTTTCACTTGAATCTTCTGTATCATACCCATATCATTTGAGAATAGCTGCTGGGATTTCATTATCATATGATCTTTTAGATCCATGTCCAAGCCTTGATCTACCATCATATGATCTTTTTAAACCCTTAACTTTTTTAGATCCATGCCCTTTACATGAATCCATGGTTTCTGAAGAATACCCTTGAGTCATAGCATCTCCTGATTCACTGTCAATACTAATTTCAATAATTTCTGCAAAAAAACCATTACATACAAAGGATGACATATGGGTATGGTGTGAAAACATGGCTAATAATTCGACACCATACTTACCTTTCCTTTTATCCATTTTTGAAATCTCTGGATAAATCCCTTTTTGTTAAACCTGTTGCCTGTCTATTTTTTGACTAACACTTAAATTGAAGTAAATAGGGATGTCATATGGTTGGGTGAGACTCATTTATATCACACAGACCATGTTGGTGGGAGTATGCCATAAATATGGCTAACACATACAGTCAACACTTGGGCATATAACATATCAGGGGAAAACACTTGGGCATATAACATATCAGGGGAACAAAACTGAAACTAGTAACATCTTTATCCTAATCTGGCAAGAAACATATAACAAAAATCTGGCAACAAAAGATCTCATAAATATATTTAATTCATTGTAAAAGTAACAACATACAATGATTACATTACCAAGTCTAGGATTAAAACTATTGTTAAAAACATAACACAAACTGAAATCACTAACATTAGCCTATCATAAACCACAAATTTAGCCTTCAGAATCTTCAAGTCCTTTGTTATGCCTTTAAGCATTTGAATGTGATTGTCATGGGGTAACACTCTCTCTGATCCATTGCTTGTACCACCCGAGTTGACCATCCTCCTCAAGCTTTTATTCTCTTCGTGCAATCCATACAGCAATGCTCTGTAATATGGAGACAATTTAAGGTCTAGAAAACCATACACACCATATTTTATTGTTTTGTCTCTGATTGGACAAGACCTAAACCTTGTTCCTGTATTTTCTGGAGTCCAAGGTGTTTGGACAGGAATTGGGTGGGGGTCACAGTCACAATGTGTTTTGTTTGTGACATCTTGATTCCTGCCATATCTCCTTATCAATGATGAAGACGAAGATGACATAGTGGATTCACTGGTTACTTTTAATTACAAAATTTGGGGATTAGGGTTTATATGGAATTGAGAAAGGGGTATTTGGGGATTAGGGTTTAAATGGAATTGAGAAAGGGGTATTTGGGTATTAGGGTTCTTGAGGTTTCTAGGAAAAAACTAAATGAATGGGTGTATGAATTTGATCGTGTATGTATTTGGATTGAGTGTTAAATAGGTATAACCCAGTGATGTGGTTGTCCAGTCAGCAAAAGTCAAACATTTTGGTTTGACCGTGCCACGTCAGCTTTTACCTATTATAGCAAGTTTCATTGTGAAAAAACGACATAAAATAGTAAGATGTGTATAATGGATAATCTGAGAAAGTACGTTGTGTATTTTTGACATCTACCCATAGGATAATAACCCATTAAACCATGGCCAAAAAACTTACCAGGAGAATGGGGTGTTCAGTAGCAACAAATGCAAAACCAAATATTAAAAAAAACACAAGACAATAGCACCAAATGCATAAAAGTTCAAATTGGCATGATATTCAAATGTGTACAAGATATTGAAGTGGCATAAAAGCGTTGCACTTATAGTGTTTTTCACAATATTAGCCTAATTGCACAACATACAAACAATGCAAATGATGTGCACATATAATTGTTAAAAGTTTTTAGTCCACATCTTGGATACTAAACCTCGATGAACCAACACCACCATTATTTTTTGACAGATTCTTTTGTAGGATTTTTTAACTTCTTTCCCTTAGCTTAACAAGTTCAATTGCTTTTCTTGTCGGTGCTGCTTGTATAGGAGCATAAGTGTTTATCGTTTGTTGATGCTTGAGAATGTAGTGTTTCTAGTTCATGCACATGATCTAAATTTTGATTATCATCAAATGGGTTCATATCACCATGGTTCAACCCGAACTAAGCTCCTAACCGTCCAGAGCATGATGTACCTCTACCCCTGCATGTACCTGTACCTCTATGTCTACCTCTACATGTACCTGTACCTATACCTCAACTCGTTTAACCTTTTTTTATCCTGCACCTCCTCTCATTTGTACTAACTTAACCTTAATATTATTTGAACCTCCTATATCTATGATGTGACTCTAATTGCACATCTTATTTTTTCGTAAAACGAGCTTAAAACGATCAAATAATCATCAATTATGTGCTTTGTGTATATGTTTTGTTGTTTGTGTATGTGTAGACATGAATATCGAGAAATTACAAGAAAATGACAAAAAAAAGACAAAACGAACACGAGAAATGAAGAAAAGTAAAAATCCGAAGTCGGGATTTTGTTTAACGGAGCTACAAAACCCTTTCTCTTAAAAATTACCAAAATACCCCTCACTATTCACCATATTTCCTAAAATGTCCTTCAATTATCCCAATTTACCAAAACATCCCTTAAAGTTTACCAAAGTTACAAAACTAGTCTTTTGGATTGTCACCATAAATCTTTAAACTTTAAAGGGGCTGAAGTGACAATGGTGAAACTTAGATAAGGTTTATTAACCTTTTACCATTTTACTAGTTCATAAAATTTCTGCCAGTCCAATTCAAATCCAACCAATCCAAGTGATGAGACTGCAATTATACATAGTCTCATCGTCCAAATCGGGCTTAAAACGCTTAAAATATTATTAAAATACCCCAAAATATGCTTGTGTTTGTTCATTGTGTATTTTAGGTACGGGTATCGTGAAATCAACAAAAGATCAAAGGAATCAAGCAAAAACGAACACGGGAAACAAAGCCGCACAAAGAACCAGGCCCGAATCATGATTTTCCAATCAAGTCCTTGAAGTTTGAAGATTTGACAAGATTGGTCCCTCAACTTTGGAATACTTGTCACTTTTGTCCCTTGTAAAACCTAAACATTACAAGTATGGTCCTTAAGTTTCAAGATTATACATGATTGGCCCTTGAAGATTCAAGAAAATGCAAGTTAAGCCCTTGGAATAAGTTTTCAAAAGCTTGTGTGGCAAAATTGTGAAAACATAAACTTATATAACAAAGGGAATTAATACTTTGGATGTTTAAACTTAAATGACAAGGAAAAGGGAGTACAAGGACTATTCTTGGCAGACAACGATACTCCCACTCACCCATTTCATCCAATCACCAGCCATCTCTACTCCACGTGTGATCCCACTACACCAAAACTGATTAATAATCAGTTAAACATGGTCAAAGTAAGTCAACCCCACACTTAGACGCGCCAAACAACATTACCAGTCCTAAAATAGATCTATCATCACTATTTACTACCCCCAAGCTCCAAAACCCTAGCAGTTTAATTACCCTAAAATCAAAGGGGTATTTAAAATTGCTTATACTAACCACCTATTCAACCACCACCCAACAAAACCCTGCACCCAGAAAACGACCCATCCACCTTTCCTCCCCTCCCCTGCTACACCTCTCACGTGCCACTGTTCAAGTTTGACTCCATCAACAACCTACATACATTTCTTACTCCCAAAGGCATATTAAACGTCCAAGATGCATCCAGGACAACTGGCAACACCTCAGAATCACGTGAAGACCAAGTATGACCAAGAATTTGAATTTTCAGCAAGGGCAAAAATGGTAGATCATGTTTAGGGTTTAGTTATTCTAGATGTTTCGTTTCAAGCTTATAAAAGGAGAATACAACTTGTGTATATCCCTTTGTTCCAGTTTTAACTTGTAAAATTTTTTCATTCATGAATATTTAAAGTATGTTTTTAAATTCTTTTGCAAGTTAATATGTGTTCCACTCTTTACTATTTTCAAAGGTATTAGTTTATTTATTTGCAAGTAAATTAGATTTATCAAAATCTCATTTGTTCAAAAATATTTTGGCAAAGGTCGATTTTAAGAACCAGTTTACAAGCTTGTGGACTTGTTGACTGATACTCAACAACCTCACAATACTTTTGTAAGTTGTTATATTTTGTGCTAGTCCCATTTATTAGTTTGCAAAAAGTTGGATTCAAAAAGATTTTCTTTTGAAAATACAATTTAAATATTTTGGTTATTTTTCACTGTTCATATAAGTACTCCAATAAGCTGAGTGACATCCAGCTTATTGGTGTCTTATATGAGCTTGTAGTTTCTTGTTTGTGGATTGTGCAGGTTGCAAGTTCAAAACAAGTCACCCCATTCTCATTTCCTTTCCATTCATGTTGATTGAAGATATGTTCACCCCTGATTCTGTTGTTGAATCTCAATAGGGGCTCTCTACACTCTCTGATAAGCTCCCTTTTAGCAGCTAGAAGGACTCCAAGCTGGTAGCATCAGCAAAGGTGTTAGGACCAATGGAATAGTTAATTGTAATAGGTAGACTAGGAGGTATGTAGTTCCTCCTGGTCATAGTAGTAGTAGGAGCAAGTCGTGCTCCTGGTCTTAGTTAAAGTCAAACTTTATTATTTAGTTATTATTCTGTTAGGATATGCATGAGATATGTTAGGAAAGGATATGCATATCAGTTTTACACGTTTTGTTTAATGATGTATTAGGGTTTTCTTGTAGTATAAAAGGAACCTTAGGCAGAAGGGTTACACACACATTCATCAAACGTAATTCTAGTTATCATTAATATTAGAAATCCTTTGGAAAAGGATCAAGTCATTATAGTTATTCTGTTCTTCTTTATAGTATTTGTATTCCGCACTTATATTGTGTATAGAGTCTCTTTGTGAATAGACTTGTGATTACAGAAGTCGTTCACCGTTCCTGACAGGCTGCAAGATCCACATCTAGTGGACCCAACAAGTGGTATCAGAGCCTGGGAGAGTCTCTGTACAAGAAGAATCAATTTTTCATTACTAATATTTTTGTTTAATCATGTATGCCTCAAGTTCTACTCAAACAGGAGAAGATAGTACTCCTAAAACTCTACAACCTCAGCAGATCGTTGCTACGGTTTCCAACACAAATGGTAAGTTTCCTCTTCTGAAAAAGGACGAGTATGATAGTTGGGCAATGAAGATGGAATGGTGGATCACCAACACTGATCAAGACCTTTGGAAGATTATTCTGAATGGGAACAGCAGGAAGCTGACTGGAAGAGACAAGAATGGTAATATTACTCTTCTTGACCCTAAAACTCATGAAGAAATCACAACCATTCAGAAGGAGGTCAAAGCAAAAACTATTTTGCTTCAATCCCTTCCTGATGATCACATGGGTGACTTCTACCATTTGGATGATGCTAGAGAAATCTGGAATGGAATAAAAGCAAGGTTTGGTGGGAATGAGGAATCAAAGAAAATGCGAAGATCCATGCTGAGAGATGAATTCACAGAATTCAAAATCTCGGAAACTGAAGGTATCCATCAAGGGTATGACAAGTTCCAAAAGATATTGAGCCAGTTGAATCAACTTCGGTCGAAACCTGACGATGGTGATATTAATGCAAGATTTCTTAGAGCCTTACCCTACTCATGGAATTAGGTGGTAATCTCTCTCAAAGCAAAAGGTGGGCTTGACTATCTCAACTTTGATGATTTATTTCATAAGCTCAAAACTTTTGAGCCTCATGTGAGGGGATATTCAAGTGATTCTTTTCCCACTCCTGCTAATTCTGCCTTTGTGAATTCTATGGGATCCAGTCCCATGTCTTATGCTAGTAGCCCAAGCAATACTGTGTCTTCTCAACATACTTTTCAGCATACTTCTGCTCCTGAACCAACAGCCAAGACTGGTAGCATGGTAGAAGCTGTTCTTCATTCTTTTGTTGCTGATGTTGATGCTCAACAGTAACTTGCTTTTGATGACTTCAAACAGGTTGATAAACTTGACCTGGATGAAATGGATCTCAAATGGCAGATGGCCATGCTCACTCTTAGGGTTCACAAGTTTGAGAAGAAAGCCGGTCGAAAGTTTAATTACAACCCAAGAGAGCCAGCAAGGTTTGACAGAAGCAAGGTGTGATGCTATAACTGCCAGCATCAAGGTCACTTTGCAAGGGAATGCCCTAACAATAATGACCAGGAGAAGAGCAGATATTCAGCTTTTAAGGTTCAGGAGGTAAAGGATGACAAGAAGGCATTGGTGTCTGTTGACTCTATGGTCAACTGGAATGATCATCAGACTACTACATTGGAATCAGCTGAGCCCTCTACTGACGTGTTTGCAATGATTGTTGGGAATCTATCTGATGCAGAGGAAGCAGACGAGTTTGCTCTTATGGGCATCTCACCTCAGGTACAACATTGTCCTCTTGGTTGTCATGATAAATATTCAGAATTGTTGTCCCAATATAATGACTTGAATGATCAGAATGATAAGTATTTTTTTAAAGGTTAAGCCTATAAGGCTTCTTTAAAAACATTGGAAAAACAAAAGAGGTGGCTTCAAGATACTCAACGTGAGTATGAGGATAAAATTAGGATACTGAACATTGATTTAGAAAATACAACAAATATGCTTAAATACACAGAAAAGGTAAAAGATGACAGTATCAAAGAAAAACAAGAGATGAAAGAAAGATTAGATGCTACACTTTTGAGATTTGAAAAATGGCAAAAGGCACCTAAAAATCTTTCAAAATTAATCAATAGTAGTATGTCTGGTAGGACTAAAAGAGGGTTAGGATTTGATAAATATATTGATTCAGAAGATGTGTTTGATTTATCTTTTTCGAGTGTCTTTGATCCCGACAAAGAGGAAGAGGGAGAACCTAGTTACAATAGGTTTAAACGAGCAGCAGAAATGCATGTTGTCCCTCCACCTCTTACTGGAACTTTCATGCCCACTTCTAGGCATAATGACTTGGATGGATCACAGATGCATGAGTCCCCAAAAAGTTCTACTAATTCTAATGACTTTGTCTCGTGTACTTCTAGTGACAAAGCCAGTGACTCTGCATCAAGTGGTTCAAGTGAAGAGTCGAGACCTACAAGTTCCAAGTCGAATGATCATGCTGCTACTGGTGTTAAGAAGTGTGAAGAGAGAGTTGCTTTTAATTCTACTGTGTCTAGTCCTGGTTTATTGAGTCCTAGGAAGATTGATTCTCCTAGAATTGTGTGTAATAAAGTTAGCAGTATGAAACAATGTCATTCTAATAAAAGGTCGTTTAAAACATGTTTTGTTTGTGGGAGTGCATTTCATTTGATTAAAGATTGTGATTTTTATGACAAACATTCTTCTGTTCATCAAGCATTTCCTGCTCCTGGTCCACCAGGAGTTGTTCTATATTCTTCTAGAAGACTAAATCTAAGTGCTCAATCGTTTTCTTCTTCTAGAAGGACCTCTCCATTAGCTTCTGATCATTGGAGAAACATTAGATTAACATCAAATAGACCAACCAGTAACTATTTTCAGAATTTTAATCCAAATTATGCACATAATTTTGACCACATGTATTTTGGATTGAGAAATTTAGGAACTGCTGTTAAGCCCTCAGCAGGTTGTTCTTGGTCAAACAATAATACCAATATGATGAATAGGCAACCAAAGAACAACGGTGGATCTCATCAATCTTCTTGGCTATCTACTAAAGATCCACAAGGCAGGCTCAAACCTGAAAAGGTTTGGGTCCCCTTAAGACATTAACGTTTGCTTCTTTATTATCTTGTTGTTGTAGGTTACTCCATACCAAGATCCTACTCTAGGAATTGTTGATAGTGGATGCTCTAGGAGCATGACAGGAAATAAAAGTCTTCTATCTAACTTTGTACCATTTCAAGGCGGTAAGGTCTATTTTGGTGGAGGTGAAGGCAGGATCACTGGCAAAGGAACGATTCAGACGCCCAATCTTAATTTTGAGCAGGTCTACTATGTGGAAGCACTTCAACACTTCAACTTGATATCTGTCTCTCAGATTTGTGACAAGAAGCAGTTTGTCCTCTTTACGGATACTGATGCACTTGTGCTATCCAAAGACTTTAAACTTCCGGATGACTCACAGGTTCTACTCAGAATCCCTAGAAGACACAATCTCTAAAGTATCAAGCTGAATGAAGTCAACCCTACTGGTCAACTAGCATGTTTGGTTGCTAAAGTCTCAGAAGATGAAGCCACTCAGTGGCACAGAAGGATGGGACATGTGAACTTCAAGACCATTCACAAACTAGCAAATATGAACCTGGTCTCTGGTTTACCTCCCAAGTCATTTAGAAATGATATTAATTGTCTTGCTTGTAGAAAAGGCAAACAACATAAAGCATCCTTCAAGGCCATTACTGCTCTCAGCCTTATAACTGAACCATTGCAGCTACTACACATGGATTTATTTGGTCACACCTCTATTAGGAGCATTGACCACAAACAATTCTGTCTGGTGGTAACTGATAGATATAGCAGGTTTACGTGGGTCTTCTTCATGGCTGCCAAGAGTGAGACATACTCAATTCTAAAAGATTTTATTACACTTATAGAGAATCAGTTGTCCAAGAAGGTTAAAGGTATTCGATGTGATAATGGAACCGAATTCAAAAATGCAGACCTCATAGCACTTTGTAATTCTAAAGGCATCAAAAGAGATTATAGTGCAGCAAGAACTCCTCAACAGAATGGCGTGGCAGAAAGAAAGAACATGACTCTAATAGAAGCAGCAAGAACAATGCTTGTCGATTCCAAGCTTCCAACCATGTTATGGACATAAGCTTTTAATACTGCAAGTTATGTTTTGAATAGAGTTTCTATTACAAATCCTCACAAGAAGACTCCTTATGAGCTCCTAACAGCCAAAGTTCCAAATATTGCTCATTTGAAGCCATTTGGGTGTCCTGTCACCATTCTAAATACTAGTGACTATTTGGGGAAATTTGATGGCAAGGTAGATGAAGGATACATTGTAGGATATTCAGCTCACTCTCGGGCTTATCGTGTCTACAATCTCCAAGCCAAGCGAGTAATTGAAACTATAAATCTCAGGTATTTTGAGGAGAAGTCAAACATCCAAGGCAAGGGTCCTGAATGGTATTTTGATCTTGATTATCTTAGTGACTCATTAGGGTATTTTCGTTTCAAAACTAACCATGATGCAGGTCCACAAGTGTTTTCAACTTCTAGTACAAGTGCTCATTCTAGTCTTTCCGACTCAGATGATGAGGATGATATTTTTGTTGTTCCATCCTATTCCACCACGGTCTCTCCTACTCCTCCAAGTGATGCAACTCCATTGGATGTATTGGATTCACAAGTAGCTCTTGACACATTACTCAAACAACAACAATAAGCTACTACAGCAACTGCTCAAGGTGGCTTTGAGTTTCCCTTGAATACGTCTGCTGACAAAACTGCTCCTAGTACTCCAACTATTACTCCTAGTGCTAGTTTAACACCTATTGGTAGTCCAACTAGTGATTCTACTTCCCATACTAGATTCTCAAGTCCTTCTGACCTGGGGAACCATCAAAAGAATTCTTTTACCAAGTTGGATGATATTCATAAACAACCAATAGATGGCATTTTCAACGCTGCTTCATATGATGATGACTTTGTTGGGGATCTTAATAACTTGGCACCAGAAGTGGAGGTAGCTTCCAATCCAGTGTTGCAATCACACAAAGATCATCCTACTACTCAAATCATTGGAGATCCTGGTTCTACTGTCAAGACACGCATAGTGCATAAGAAGGCCACGTCTGATCATCATGCTCTTGTGAGCTATATTGAAGATCAAAAGCATAATAATCATACGAACTTTCAACATTGTTTGTTTGCTTGTTTTCTTTCACAGGTGGAACCTAGATCCGTCTCTCATGATCTTGAGGATCAAAGTTAGGTGGAAGCTATGCAGGAGGAAATGCAGCAATTCTTGTTTTAGAATGTTTGGATCCTAGTTGACTTGCCGGATGGAAAGACAGCCATTGGTACCAAATGGATTCTCAAAAACAAGAAAGATGCACGGGGTATTGTGGTGAGAAATAAGGCGAGGTTGGTTGCACAGGGTCATACACAACTTGAAGGCATTGACTACACTTAAGTTTTTGCTCCTGTTGCTAGGATTGAGGCCATTCGTCTGTTTTTGGCTTTTGCTTCCTATATGGGCTTTACAGTTTTTCAGATGGATGTCAAGAGTGCATTTCTCTATGGCAAGATTGATGAGGAAGTTTATGTCACTCAACCTAAGGGCTTTGTCGATCCACTTATCCCAAGAAAGTTTACAAGGTGGTCAAGGCTCTTTATGGACTTCATCATGCTCCTAGAGCTTGGTATGAGCGTCTCTCAACTTTCTTGTTAAAACATGGCTATAGAAGAGGTACAATTGACAAAACACTATTTCTTAAGAGGAACACCAAGGACATTATCCTTGTTCAGGTGTATGTGGACGATATTATTTTTGGTTCTACTAAAAAGGAATGGTGTGATGAGTTTGAACAACTGATGAAGGGTGAATTTCAGATGAGTGCCATGGGAGAGCTTACATTTTTCCTTGGTCTTCAAGTCAAGCAACAGTTGGATGGGATCTTCATAAGTCAAGATAAGTATGTTCATGAGATCCTTCAGAAGTTTGATATGGATCCTCTTAGACCAGCAGCAACACCTTATGAAGTTGCTAAAGTCAAACTCAAGAATGAGCCAGATCCTCCGGTAAATGTTCACATGTACAGGTCTATGATTGGCTCACTCATGTATTTGACTGCATCACGTCCGGATATCATGTTTGCAGTAAGTGCTTGTTCTAGACATCAGGTGTCTCCAACGGTTTCTAACTTGAATGAAGTCAAGAAGATTTTCAAGTACATTAAGGCTCAACCCAAGCTCGGCTTGTGGTATCCTAAAGAATCACCTTTTGTTCTTGAAGCATATAGTGATAGTGACTATGCAGGTGCTAATAATGACAGAAAATCTACTACTGGTGGTTGTCAATTTTTAGGTCGAAGACTTATTTCATGGCAATGCAAGAAACAGACGATCGTAGCTACTTCTTCAACAGAAGCTGAATACGTTGCTGCTGCTAGCTGTTGTGGACAAGTTTTGTGGATCCAAAATCAGATGCTGGATTATGGGTTCAATTTTATGAACACCAAAATTTTCATTAACAACCAAAGCACTATCTGCATTGTGAAGAATCCTGTTTTTCATCAACGTACAAAGCATATTGAAATTCGGCACCATTTTATACGGGATGCCAATGAGAAGAAGTTGATACAGGTTCTTAAGGTTCATACGGATGATAATGTTGCTGATCTGTTGACTAAAGCCTTTGATGGTCCTTGGTTCAACCACTTGGTGGTTCACATTGGGATGGTCAATCCTTGAGACCTAGGATTGAGGGGAGGCTAAGCCTAAGGGGAGGCTTAGTGTACATATTTATTTGCACAGACTAACATATTCGTAGATTCTAACAACAGATTGAATGGGTTCTTGTGGTGTGTGTTACTCCTAGTGGAGGTTTTTGCTCACTTCTGATGGTTGTCTTCATTAATGACTGGCTTCTAGTCCTTAATGGTTAGCTTCTAGTCGTTCTTGGTTGGCTTCTAGTGGATAAAAATCCTTCTTTGTCAAGTGATGGTTGGCTTCTAGTCTTGGTTTAGGACACTGTTCACTTTGTTGCTTCTGGTTCCAATGACGCCTTCCCAGATCCAAGTCCTCTTGGTGGGCAAGCGGAGGAGCCTATTACACTTACTTCTTTGCTTGATCTCATGCACAGGTACCATGAACGGATTCTTTCTTTGGAGGCGGATTTGAATCAACATCGTAAGCTTACCAGGGAATTTGTACTTCCCATGGCTGACCGGATTAAAGCCTTGGAGACACAGCAGAGGCGAAGGAAGAAGCATGTGGTTCAATCTGATTCTGATGAGGAGGTTGAAAATCTTGTGGAGGATGGTTTGAATTTGTTGGCGAAGGCTGCCTTTGCTGATAAGTTATATGATGATATGCCGATTCCTCCTACTTCCTCAAGCATTCCTTCTCCTGCTGCTGTCCCTACCCCAAAGGAAGATGTTGCTGGTACTACTGCTGGTTCCACTGCTGGACCATCTCATGATCCAAAGGGGAAAGCCCCCATGACTGATGCTCCCTCACCCCCTCGCAAGCATACACGCAGACAACTTGAGGAGGATAGGTTGGGTGAGGAGGCTGCACAAAGGATGCAAGTGGAGATTGACCAAGCTACTTGGGTTGAGGAGGAAGCTCTTCAGAAGCAGAGACGTGAACAGTTGCAACATGATGCTATGCATTGGGATGATAGCGATTGGATGCGGGTGCTTACTATTCTTACCTTGGATTATTCACAGTTTACTGATCTCTTGGGTTCTGATGTGAATGAGCATAATTGTATTCCTCGAGCTATGGTGTTAATGCGTAAGCAACAGTTAGCGCTTGCTGCTCAACTTCATGAAAAACGTAAGAACAGGCCTTTGACGAAAACCGAGGAGAAAAAGTTGATGCAGCGGTATGTGAAGTATCAGTCGGCTGCTTATTTCAATGTTGGTTGGACATGGGAACGGGTTCGGGCATTGTATTTTGATGAGCTTAAGGCACTATATGAGCGAATGATCAAGCATCAGAGCACACCTGTTCTGGAGCGTTTCATCTATCGTCCTCCTCCACGTGTGGTTCATACTTCTCAACCTGCTGTTGCTCCTGGTTCTACATCTGATGCTCCTGGTTCTACATCTGATGCTCCTCTTGGTTCTGCTGCTATTCCATCGGTTGTTGATGTTTCTACTGTTGGTACCACCCCTACACCTTCGGTTGCTCCTCCTGTTTCATCTCTCGGTCCTACTACCACCACCACCTATGCTACCACTACCACCACCACTGCTACTCCTGCTATGGCATCACCATCACCACCCGTTCCTGGTCCTCAACCTACTCCTTCTTCTGGTGCAGCTTCTATTGATCCTTTGGTTGGGCAAGGTATTGATTCTACTTTTGCTGATCCTACTCCTGCTGCAAAGGTAAAGGTCAAGGTTGAACCCTCGCCTGGTGCTTCCACTCCTCGCCGTTCCATCCGCAAGCAGTTGGCTAGATGTGCTAGACGTGGCAAGTTTGTTCCCTATGAGAAGCATGCTCCCGAAAATCTTATTGATGCAACTTCCGATAGTGACTCCGAGTTGCCATTGGGTAATGGATCTCTTACGGGTTGGACGGTTAAGCCTTCCACGACTCTACCTGGTACTGTCTCCCATAGGATTACCATTAGTGATGGTTATGTTCGGTATGCTTCGGGTTTGCAAGGTATTTTGTCCTGGGCGGATCGTAAAGATCTTATGGCATTGTATGGGTTTGTGGATGTTGGTATGCCTGTTCATCCTAGTGAAGTGCCCTCCTGGCCTGGTCTGCGAATGTGGGCTGATTTGAAAATGATGCTTGATTCCCCTCCACATGCTCCCCTTTCTGGTGTCTGGAAGGACCAGCCAACATGGGTTATCACGAGATGGAAGTTATATGCTGGCTGTGGTGTGCATGTCTTGGATTTGGAGTCTGGTGCTATGGTGTTCATGCTCACAGATTTGGATTATCCGTTGACGATTGCTTTGATGGAGGCCATGCTTGCCTATCACTTGCAGATTTCCAATGCCCCTTCCGGGAATGAGTCTTCTATGGCAACTACACTGGTGGAAGGGATCCAAGCTCTATTGCAAGCTGATAAGGTGGCTGCTTCTGGTCTGTGATGTGGTTGGTTTGTAAGTTTTTATGTTTTGTGTTTTTTGTTCATCTCTTCATACTGCAATTCTTTTCACCAATATGTATAGTGATTGGTGACTTTCATTCATTCTAGTTAAGAAAAAAAATAATACTTTTTATATAATATCTGCTTATACTTTAAACAAATCCTGGATTTTACACTTGTGAATAATATACCATCTGCTTATACTGTTTCCAAACTTTGGGTTCTTGTTGCTGATTCACACTTGTGCTGGTTGATTGTTTCATCTGGTGTTGGACTTGGTCCTCATAACAAATGGTCCTCAACTCACCATGTCTAACCGACAAGAAAGAGTTGATTCACCTTGAGGGTACGGCTCCTGGTGTGATAGTCAAATCCGTTGATGGTTGCCAGGTTACCCAAAACTGGATGGTTTTCACTTGCCATGGTCCTAGACTGAAAAGTGGCTAATCCAAGGGGGTACGGCTCTTGGTAAAGATTTTATCAAATCCGTTGATAGCTGTAATAGCTTGCTTAAAGCTATAGGGTTTTCAACTCACCGATGCTTCATTGCTAAGAGTTGGCGAGTCCATAAGGGTACGGCTTCTGGTAAAGACATATCAAATCCGTTGACGGCTGTGATAGTTTGCCTAAAATCATCAGGGTACTCCCACTCACCATTGATTCACGTTCTAAGAGTTGGGCTGGGTTCTGGTCTCCCAGGGTGATGCTTATTCCAGCAGAAAGACTGGCTAGCCCAAGAGCGAGCAGCTCCTTGGTAAAGGCTCATCGAATCTGCTCATGTTGCTGTAACGATTCAACACGATGCTGATTTGTTTCAAGCTTTGGATAAGCTTCTAGTGTTCCATGTTGCGGCGGTTCTTATGTTTCTTATCCTGCTGATGCTGCTGTTTCTTTTGCTGTTTCAATCCTCAAGCTTTATTGAACGTTTTACCAGGAAACTTGAACTCAATAGGTCAAATTCAAGTTTAGGGGAGGATTGTTAGGACCATTGGAATAGTTAATTGTAATAGGTAGACTAGGAGGTATGTAGTTCCTCCTGGTCATAGTAGTAGTAGGAGCAAGTCGTGCTCCTGGTCTTAGTTAAAGTCAAACTTTATTATTTAGTTATTATTCTGTTAGGATATGCATGAGATATGTTAGGAAAGGATATGCATATCAGTTTTACACGTTTTGTTTAATAATGTATTAGGGTTTCTGTGTAGTATAAAAGGAACCTTAGGCAGAAGGGTTACACACACCTTCATCAAACGTAATTCTAGTTATCATTAATATTAGAAATCCTTAGAAAAGGATCAAGTCATTATAGTTATTCTGTTCTTCTTTATAGTATTTGTATTCCGCACTTATATTGTGTATAGAGTCTCTTTGTGAATAGACTTATGATTACAAAAGTCGTTCACCGTTCCTGACAGGCTGCAAGATCCACATCTAGTGGACCCAACAAAAGGTATTTGCTTGAACTCCCTTGTTTCATTTCTAGTCTAAAATAGGGTTCTTTATGTGGTTTATGATTGACTGCTTCTCTTGGATTGTTAGTTGTTGGAATAGAGTTTATTTAGCCTAAGGTTCATGTTCATAAAGGTTTAATGTAGGTTGGATGTTATTTTGATGATGATGCTTTGATAATCTTGCTTATCAGTAACTAAAGGGGTATTTAGGTCTGCATCTTAGGTTAAGTTAGTGACAGTTATTTGGCTTAAAATCAGTCTAAACAAACTCTAATAGGTATTGATAGGGTTAAGTGATAGTTTACTTTGAGTTTGTTAGGTTGGATGGAGTTTTCAAGTTCTGTATTTTACTAAAAAACTGCATAAGATATTCAGTAGGATTAATATAGGGTGGATTTTGATTTTTGAATTTTGTAATCTTGTAAGTTGTTAGTATACTTGTTACTCTATGGTTTGTAGTTGGTTAGTTGTGATTTGGTGGTGTTATGAGCAAGTTTTGATCAACCAAAACTCACCTAATTGCACATTAGATAAGCAAATAGTGACCAGACCCCCCTTTGCATCACAATGACTTGTTTTTACCCGTTTGTGTGATTTTCTTTGCTTGGACTTGGGTGTTTTTTGCCATATATTGACTCCCCACACTCCACTGAGTGTGGGGGTGCCTTTGTCTTCCAACAAAACCATCAAACAAGCAAGATATTCGACCATTTGTGTTTTTTATGAAGGAACAGTGGGAAAAACTACCCACTACTAGTTCTATAGTTCCCACTGACAAGCAAAATGACAAAAGTCCCAAAGTGTCACCATCAGTTCTTGTGCATTTTTGTCTTTAGTGCCTGAAAATTAGTTTTTTTATTGATTTTTCAAATTTCCTTGTTTTACTTAATTATTTTAAGATTTTTCATAAAGTTTATTTTTATTTTTCTGTTTATTTATTATTTCTTTGCATTTATTTAGTTTTAATTAAACTGATTTTGTCTTTTAGTGTCAAAAAGTGCTATTTTTCAGTTTTTCCAATTTTCATAGTTAAAGTAATATATTTTAAGAATTTTAAGAAAAGAATTTCATTTTTCACATTATTTAATTATTTTTTAGAATTAAATCATTGGTTATAGTCTCCATGTGTGGGAGGTCAGGGGTTCGACTCCTGTCATTCCCCATGTGGGGGATTTTTCCAGAATTGGCAGCCGGATTTGAATCCCATCGCAATGCCTTGAAGCCCCTTAATGGGAAACTGGATGGCTAGCATGGGGGTTGATATTCTCTTTGTGAGATGATTCAAACTCGGGTCGAGAGACTTGGCGCCTCGGTGGCACGCAAGATACTCCGCTGCACCAAACTGCCGTTCAAAAAAAATAAAAAATTTAAGTTAAAATAGGCTTTTAATTAAACTGTTTTGTCTTATTAGGTAAAAATTTACCTTTTTCAAACTTTTTCATTTTCCTACTGTTTAGTTAAGTGTTTTAAGATTTTTCAAACAGTAATTTATTTTTGTCATTATTTTATTATTTTTAATCATCATTTTAGTTTAAAAAGAGTTTTTAGTGTTTTCTAAATAGAAAAATAGTTTTAAAAATTTAGGAAAAATAATTTTTAGTGTTTAATTAATATAAGTAAGATATTAGTTTGATAAAATAATATTTTGGTTTTTTTGTTTATTATATTTAATTTTAGGGCTTTAATTAGCATTTAAAATTGAATATTTAATTAATAAAAAGTTTTAAAATTTATTTATTGAATTTTTATTCTTATTTATATTATCTTAAACTTAGTTTTAATTTTTAATTAATCTTTAGCTTAAAATTTTAATTTTGTCGCGTTTTACGTTTTTACGTTTGCGTTCTACGTCACTCGTCGTAGTTTAATCATAGTGTAGCTCGTCTTTTAATTTTCTCTTTCTAAAACCAAAAACGACATTAATCCAAACTTTGATTTTATATAATTGGCCTAACACATACACACCTCCGCCAAGAACGAACTCGCATTTATCGAGCATTCGCGTTTTCCTAAACGTGAACGTTTAATACTTGCCCGAGTCGGAAATCACGGTTACAAAAAAAAGGTGGGTATACGGCGGTTGTGTTTCACGACCTAAGGGAAAAAGGCTCTTAAGTGCTTAGCGCCGCCTCGTTTCCCCCGCTTGCTTTTGCGTGTTTTGATAAAGAAGGCTGATCGAGGGTTTGACAACCGAAGTATTATCTACGTATATTATATTTGCTTGTTTTCAAGATTAAACCCTCTTGAACGTTTTGGTGTTCCACAAATGTTCTAAAGTCATCGAAGGCGTTCACTGAACGTAATCGTTTTCATTTCTTGAGGCTCCTTTAATCGAGAAATTTATTTGAGGAGAGATTTGTAGATGTGAATCTACGTAATACACAAAAAATCCAAAAAAATTAAAAACAATAAAAAACAATCAAAAACCAAAAAAATGAAAAAACCCCAAAAAGAATATTCTTTGCTACCCCCATACTACGCTTAGTGCATGCGCACTCGATCGAAGGATTATTCTAATTCTAGCGAAGCTTCGAATCGACGCAATCGAAATCGAAGGAATCGACGAGGTAGACGAGAATTAGAAACCGACGTTCTTAATATCGTTGTTGAAGAGACCGAAAATGAGATGGCCGACAATCGTTCGATGATGGAATTGCTCCAAGCGCCTACCGAGGGTTATGGAGACGCGATCGTAATTCCCGCTATCGAAGCGGAGAAATTTGAGATTAAGAGCGGAATGCTTCCGTTGATACAAGCTACGAAGTTTCGAGGTCGTGAGGCGGATAATCCTCACGATCACATTCGGAATTTTGATCGTCTTTTGGCCACGAGCAAGTTTAAGAACGTCAACACCGATGTCGTCAACCTTATGCTTTTTCCGTACTCGCTCGATGGTGCTGCCTAGGATTGGTACGAGAAAGAGCCACCTAATTCCATAATTACGTGGAAGGATCTCGTTTCCAAGTTCGTTAATCATTTTTTCCCACCGTCTAAGACGATGTTTTTCAAAAACGAGATTACGAGATTTGAGTAAAAACCAAATGAATCATTTAGAGACGCGTGGGATCGTTTTAAGGAATTGCTTAGGCAATGTCCTCACCATGGATTTTCCGAGTTGCACCAAATCGACACGTTTTACAACGGTCTTATTTTTCAAGAACAAGATTCGTTGAATTCTGCCGCCGGTGGCAACTTTTTGTGTAAAATTCTGAAAGATGCATTAATGATTATCAAGAATAGATCCAAGGTTTACCAACTCCGCAATGCACCGAGTGTTGCCAATGTCGCCAATGTTAGTAATTCTAATCGCGACATTGAGATAGTTGATGTGAAAGTCAATAAGTTGACGAATGTGTTTACGTATTTTCTCATCGAAATGCAAAAGAAAGACGCTCCCGCTACGGTGAAAGCGGTTGAGGCTTCGTGTACGTTGTGTGGTGGACCTCATAATTATTACGAGTGTGTGGATACGGATGGCCAAACGTCGAGTGTAAACGCGTTAAACAACAATTTTCAAAATCAAAACTACGCGGGTCCATCACAAGGAAATTATAACCAAGGCAACAATTTTTCAAATGAAAACCGAAACAAATTTCAAGGAAATAATCAACAAGGAAATTATTCGAATCAAGGAGCTTATAATCAAGGTCGTAATTTGAGTTGGCAAAATCGAGATAACAACAACCGAAACTCGAATTTTTCAAACAACAACAATCAAGGAAACAGTTTTTCGAGTGGTAATCAAGGAAATCTTCAAAGAAGTAATCAAAACCAAGGGAACTTTAATTCAAAACTAAATAGTTCGTCAAACGATTTTCAAGAATATATGAAAACGAATGAGGCTAACATGAGACGTTTAGAGGGACAAATTGGTACTTTGAAAAACGACTTTTCTAATACTTTGAAAATTCAAAATACATAGATTGAGCAAGGACAAATCGACATTAAAAAGATGTTTTCGGCCATTATGAACAAAGCCTCGGGTGAGTCATCGAGTTCTTTACCTAGTGACACCGTTTCAAATCCGAAGGAACGATGCAAAGTCGCCTCGTCAATCAGAAAAAGTCGTGTGATTACCCCAAACCTTGATGGATTTAGAATTGTTCCTTCTTCTCAACCCTCGACTTCCAAGACACCTTCATGTTCTAAAGTCGATGGGGTGAACGTGGCGACCAAGGAAAAGAGCGCACACCCTCGTGTACCTCGAATTCCATCCACGGTTCAAAAAGAGAGCTTTATCGACCTCACCCAAGTGACCCTAAAGAAACTTGTGCTTCGATCGTTCTAAAAAAACCCAAAAGGCACATACCGAGAAAGAAAGAGGATCCGGGCCAATTTCTATTACCTTGTGATTTTTCCGAGATTGAGGGATGTTTAGCCCTTGCCGATTTAGGTGCTAGCATCAATCTCATGTCTCATTCTCTATGGAAATTGATGAAATTGCCTAGCCTTACCCCCATAAACATGACAATCGAGCTAGCAAATTGTACACCACTTAAGCCAATTGGAATAGCCGAGGATATCTATGTTAGGATTGGAAAGCTTGTTTTTCCCACGTACTTCGTCATTTCCGATTATGAGTGTGACCCTAAATGTCCCATTATTTTAGGTCGACCCTTTTTATCGACGGCTCGAGCCGTAATCGACGTTCACGGTGGGGAACTCACTATGAAATATGGGGAGAAAAAAATGGACTTTTTCACGAGTAGATCCCAAGTTTCAAATGATCATGATAAAACCGAGATTTCAAATTCTAATGATTTCAAAATGTTAACTTTGGCGGAAAATATGAGGCTTGATGCATGTTTTGAAAGAATTAAAATGAACGGTTTTAAAGATGACGATTTTAATGATAAAGAATACGTTTACTTAATTCAAAAGGGTGTATCTTTGTAACACCTTTGCTACAGTATTTAATGAACGGTAACACAAAATACAAAAACAAAAACAAATTTTGTGTTACCGTTCATTAAATACTGTAGCAAAGGTGTATCTTTGTAACACCCTATTTGGATAAATGGACCGTTACGTAATAATTATGGCGTGTCATCAAAGCATGCAAGGTAAATGTCTAAACATTAAATGACCATAAAAGGGAAACCGAAAACAAACATCGGCTCCGACATAAGCTCCACACACGAAATGCATAAGTAGAATGTAAAGGAAAGGACTAAATAATGTCCATTAAAACAAAAGTATGTAAATGCATTAAAGAATGAAAGAAGACTGGCGCCTCATTCCATGCACGTACTCTTGGTTCCTAGCTTTGCCCTTTAGTACCTGCCGTATTGGGACATGGAAAGAGAAATACGGCTGAGCAATACGCTCAGTGTGCGGATATATAACATAAAAAGTAAACATAAATATAAGCAAGTAATGAAATGAAATGAATAGCAGCGGAATAAATGTATGTCCTGGAAAACCTGCTTTAAGTTCATAAAGCTGGTTTATATTTCTGAAAAGACTTATGTTTAGTTTATTATGAAAATCTATATTTTAAATATGTCCGGATCCCATATAGGTCATGTTATATCAATGTGCATGAATACTTAGAGGGGTGACCTCATCATGTAATTAGAAGGGCTGCCTCTAATTAATATATAAAATGAATGTAGGGATCAACTCCTGTAACAGATGTAAGGCACACACCGCAGTTACCATAGAATCATACTAACTTGTCATAAGATGCACGCATTCGTCCCACATGATAATAGTAACATAGGCCAAATAACGTAAAGGGGCGCTGCGAGTAATCACTCTCACCGCATAAGAGTCATAACACCGGTGCCTCTAGTGCTATGGTTATGGAACCCCCATAACTAGGTGAAACTGGCATGCATGTATATGGCTCAGACAATCTAAAATAATCATAACATATACTGATGTGTTTAAGACGCTTAAACTACTGGGAAAGACAGATGGCTGCAAACGGGGAATCCTAATATAGGAAAGAATGTCCTTACTGAAGGACGGAATATCCGTACCTTATGTCCAGTAAATGAAGACGAAAACGAACACGAAAGATCACTCCGACTTCACAATAGCTACATAATAAAGTGATATAAATAAGGGTCGGTTTATTTATACATACTTGTTATTTAGTTTAATTGACGTGTTCATACTTATTATACTTGTTCTTGTCTTGTCTTATTATTTCCTGTTTAAATCATGTGTTTCTTATAGTTTCATGTGTTTTAGATTCATATATTTTATGTTTTAAGTGTTACAGTACTTGTAATAACATAATGAGTAACTTTCTAAAAATAGCAGGTTTCTATATATAGTAACTTGCCAAAAATAGCAGGTTTCCATATATAGTAACTTTCCAAAAATAGTAAGTTCCCTTAAATAGTAAGTTTCTAAAAATAGAAAGTTCCCATAATTAGTAAGTTTCTAAAAATAGAAAGTTTCCATATTTATCATGTCGCCATAATTAGTATAATTCCATAATTAACATGTTTCCATAATTAATTGTATGCTTATTAATTAGTTAAATGATATAAGCTATAGTTTTAATAAGCTTATATTGTATCATGTGAAATCATATTGTAAAGTTTAATAAATAATAAATACTTATGCTTAACTTATTATTAATTAATCATGTTATTCCATGTCTATCATAAGTTAATATTAATTAATAATATTACATGTTTCATGTTATTAAACTTTACCTTAAAAGACATTAAATATTAACCTAAGTTTTAATTAATTAAATCAATGTGCATGAATAATTAAATTATTAATTATTTAACATAAGTTTATTTAAATAAACGTACATACAAATATATCATGATTTTATTTAAATAAACATAACCTAAGTCTTATTTTAAATAAACCATAATTAATTAATAAAATTAGTTAATTAAAACATAACATAAAGTATTTTTACATGACGGTTTAATTACGTGTTCTTGAAAAAGTGTCAAGTTCCCGAGCCCCAAAACCCGAGACCTGACAACCGAGTACCATATCCCGAAGATTGCGGCCTCTTTGCTGCCGTGACTCGTCCGAGCCAAACAACCCCAGTTTGCACTGATGGGCCAAGTTCTCCACTGCGGGGTTCTTGGTCCTTGCGGCTGACAGCATAACGCCACCACCGTCAATCCTAAAGTTGCGGCTGGTGGTCAAAAACCTACGCCGACCCCCACTTGGGTTGCGACTGTTGGAAAAACCACACCACCGAGACCCACCATAGTGGGTCTCGGTTGCCCGCGATCGGACAAAAACCAACCCCTAAACCCTTGTTAAATTACTGGTTGATCTATGCTTAATTGAATGTTCTTGAATTGTTTTTATTTATTCTAGATCATAACATAAATAAATAAAAAGAAAAGATTCGAGGATACCAAACACGTGATTAAAAGAAGTGAACACGAACCAATACCGTTGTTAAAAACAAAGATCAAAACAAAAATCGTCATTGTGTTTCCTTGTTGTCGCCGCGGCCAAGAAAGAAAAGGGAGGAAGAAAAGTGTTTTAGGGTTTTGCTAATTCTCTATGTTTTTGTTTTATGATATCCTTATTTGTGTACATAAGGATTTATATTGGACTTGGGCCTTGGGCCCCTCTTTCTTCCTTGTTGGACGCGGACACACACACATATACTTACACATTGTTTATTTTTCGTGACTTAAATTATTAGCGTGTGTGTTCGTTAAATGTTCGTGTTTTTATGTCTTGTATATATTAAGTATTATACGTGAATACTTATCATGCATTTATATTCGTGTTTATATACGTAAGACTTACGATAATTAATTAATATACATAATGTTCGTATTAAATATTCATGATTCATGTCGTATATTAATTAATTATAAAGTTTTAAATTTAACCGTAAATTTGTGTATTTAATGATCTTAGGGTTTTTAAAACGTGTTTTACAATCTTATTAACAACAAGTCACATTTAGGAGGTGTTGTTCCAAGTATCAAGTGTTTTAAAGGCTTTTGGGAGCCTTTGGTTGTGGATGTTTATGGTTTGAAAGCATTATCATTTGGTTCTCTTGGTTTGTGTTGGTGAATAAGCTCATAATAAGCTGGATTTGAGGAAATAAGGTGTTTATGAGTTGTTGAAACTATTTTTTATGAGATGAACATCAGTTGGTATTAAAAAGCACCCGAAGTGAAGATGTTTTCATGACTTCATACATGTTTATGTTTTTTAATTACATATATATTCAATAATTTGAATTGTAAAAATCGTTCTTGTGGTTTGATCGAATTGCACGTTCGGTCCTTCAAGTTTTAGAATTGCAAAAATCGTCTGTGTATCAAAACTTGGTTTGCACTTTTGGTCCTTTATGACCTAAAATTACTTAAATACTTTTGTCCATAAAAAAAACTAAAAAATGAATACGATAGTATTTTAATCGTTTCAAATTATAAAAGGATCAAACGTGTAATTTGATCAAACTACACAAACAATTATTGCAATCTCTAAACATGATCGACCAAACTTACAACTTGACAAAACAATGATTTTTGCAATCTCTCTAGGGGTGAGAATCGATCCAGGACCGGACTGGTTAAAATCAGATCGGATCGAGGACCGAAATGGTCCTAAACCTCGAACCGAGACTAGACCGAAATAGTCTTGTCCGATCCGATTCGATCTTCGATCCAATCTAATCCGGTCTGAGTTGATTTTAAATCTGCCGTGCCCAGCCCTAAATCTCTCCAATAATCTTGTCAAACTTAAACCAATTGGCTTTATTTCAATTTACTACTGCTTAGTTATAACAAACACGGTCTAATAAAAAACTACGTCTTGAACGCGCTTTTGACTTGAAGAAAAAAAAAACGCTTACATCATTTTTTATAAAATAAAAAAAGAGCTGGGAATATTTGGATCGGACCGTTTTAACCAATTACAACTAATTTTCATAAAAAAACTTTCTTTCTCTCTCTAAAATCTTGATCAAATAATTTCAATCCAAAAATTACAACAATAACAAGAAGAAGATCTTGATTCAATATTCTTTTTTTTTTTTCTTTTTTTTTTAAAATAATAATAAGACAGATTGTCAAAACCCTAGTTTGAATCATCAAATCGCATTGGTGTTGATTATTGAATCAAGGAAGGTGGATCTGTTGGTAATGCGATTAAGGTTGTTGTGAAGGATTTTTTTTGATAAATAGGATTGTTGTTGTGTGTCGGTGGTGGTGATATGATACGGAGGAGGTGGGGTTACTGTTAGGGAGGGGCATTATGCAGCTGCAGTTTAGCCCTAGTATGACAAGTGTAACCATATCGAGTTTTAGCAATGGTGTTGATTTAATGAAGATTAAAGTTGCTGCTCGTCATATCTCTTATAGGACTTTGTTTCATACTATTTTGATCTTGGCTTTTCTTTTGCCTTTTGTTTTTATTCTTACTGCTCTCGTTACTCTCGAAGGCGTCAACAAGTGCTCCTCTTTTGGTATTCCGTTACTTTTATCCTTGTTATGCACCTTTTTATTACTTGACTTTGATCTGCTGCGCCCCACTATTGCTGCCTGCTGTTCGTAGCTTTAAGTTTCCTTTAGAAGATGGCCATTCGTAGGAAAATCCATTTTAAATGTGAGTAGTTTAAACATGTTGATGCGTCGTAGGTAGTATTGCCAAGTGCTCTGACCGAACATTGGTAGAAAACTAGTAACAAATACTTTCCTCTATTTTCATCTGTCTGATTACATTCATAAATTCCTTTTTATCTTTCTTTCTAGTGATTTCTGTATGCTATGCGAGTTTTTATTAGTTTTCTGATTTAAGAGTTGTTTCTGACATTGAATCTTTCATTCACTGATGCGCACGGATCAAAACCACTATTTTTGCCTTCCTCTGCTCCTAGCAATAAGTTTCCTTATTTAGGAGTATTTAGGAGCGCCAAGCAGTAAGTAGCTTTATCTATTTTTAAAGAATGCTCATTTTCCAAAGCTCATGAAGTAGCATTTAGGAGATGTTTTCCACATCATGATTACACTCACACCTACGTTACCAAACGTTCTTATAGAAATTTTTTTTGGTACTGCTACTTTTACCAAACACACCCACATAGGAAGATGACATTGGTAGGAAAAGCGATTGTAAATCAGTAGGAAAACATTTTGATGTCTGCGTGCTAGGTAGTACTATGAAGTTGCCAAGTGCTCTATAATGCTAGACTGCCCTGTGTGTGTAATGCTGTAATATGTCAATAAAGGTAGTATAGAACTACCCCTTTCTTCTTATGATATGTAGATACCTCTCTTTTTATGTCCTCTTTCTTGCTTCTACGAGTGTTAATGCTTTTTATTATATGGCGTGTTCTCATTGATTGATATTTTCATGCTTCAGATTGTTTAGGCAGGCGTTTGGGTCCAAAGCTTCTTGGAAGGGGTGACGATTCTGTGGTATGTTTTTTTTTTTTTTAAATTTTAGTGTGGCTCAAACTGGATGTGCATACATACTTCATTATATTCTCATGCATCTAAAACTTACATGTTGTGCTTTGGTGAAGCAGAGGCTTGTTCAAGACATGTACAAGATCCTTAATCAAGTAAACACTGAACAAGTACCCGTTGGCCTTGCGATACCTGATAACTTTACACATCTTGTCTCGGAACTGAAAACTAACTCCTACTCGGCTGAAGATTTTGCCGTCATGCTGAAAGGAATGGTATGCCAGTTTGCTATATACTGACTGATACGAAACTAGAATATATTTGCCTTTTTTTTCATTAGAAGAATCCTAGATGTAGTTTGCTATTGCTATTGATAAGAAAAATGCGGAATTAGCCATTGATACCTTGTTCTGTCTTCCTTAATTGTATGATGCCTTAAATAGGGAGGTTTTTTGTTCATAGCTGTATATTCCATCTTATTATTTGGATGGTCACCGACTACTTTCTTTCACGTATAATATTCTTGTCTTGTTGATTTCTATTATAATATAGTAACACGCTATCGAGGCTCATATAAAGGTATGGCTCTTGAATCTATGTCATGATATGTTTCTTCCCTTCTGTTAGCCTCCAACTTATCATTTGTCTCTAAGAAGATTCAGAATTGTCATATGGTAAATGATCTTTGTGTAATAGGACTATTAGATTAAAGTCTGCCTTGATTGGAGCCCTTACAAACCTTTTCTATTTTTGTTCGTAGATGGCTAAGGTCATTACTAGTCTGGTAAAACTTTTACTGGTGTTTCCTTTGAAACTTACTGAATATCATATACTACTATTTTAAAAAATAATAAAGAGGCGTCTTTTCATGGTACATGGGCGAAGAGATGAATGTGATGATCTGATATGTTTGTTGAAAAGAACTATGACGATATGTAGCTTGTTCTAACTCAGGATATTACTTGTATGCATCGGAGATATTTTATCTATATTATTGTGTATATATATGGTTGCCTTACAAACCTAGAAGATACAAGATCTCTATGCTGTTATTGTTTAATATTCTATACGTTGCTGACAGATACTGGGATTCCAATGTGGGAATGGATTACAATGACTAGTGTAACTAGGAATACACATTTATACAATATAAATTATGAGACTAGAACTATCATTCCAATGGCATATTATTCTTCATTTGCAAACAAACTTTATTTTGGCTTTTCTTCGTTACAACTCATGAATAAGTACGCAAAATTGGTGCTCGCTTCTCAATGTGCCGACTTGTCATAGGAACGTATTTACGTTGTTTTCTTTTTAGTAAATTTTGTTGTGGATTTTGCATTTTTATGGACCGGGTTTTTTTTTGTATGAAACTGACAGATGGAGAGATATGAGAGGGAGATTAGAGAATCTAAACTTCAAGAAGTAACGAACAAACACTATGCGGCAAGTTCGATTCCAAAAGGCGTCCATTGTCTGTCTTTGAGGTTGACCGACGAGTACTCATCTAATGCTCATGCACGGCGACAGTTACCATCACCAGAATTACTCCCAGTGCTTTCCGACAATTCCTATTATCATTTTATCCTGTCAACTGACAATATTCTGGCAGCTTCGGTTGTAGTCACGTCTGCCGTCCAATCATCTCTAACTCCTGAGAAGATTGTTTTCCACGTTATAACCGACAAGAAAACCTATGCAGGAATGCACTCATGGTTCGCCTTAAATCCCATTTCCCCTGCCATTATTGAAGTAAAAGGTGTTCATCAGTTTGACTGGTTGACGCGAGACAATGTTCCAGTTCTTGAAGCTGTGGAAAACCATAATGGAATCCGAGATTACTACCATGGGAATCATGTATCTGCGGCTAATCTTGGTGATACCAGTCCAAGATTATTTGCTTCAAAGTTGCAGGCTAGAAGTCCTAAGTACATATCGTTGCTCAATCATCTCCGCATATATCTCCCAGAGGTAATTACTAGTAGATTTGCACATTCTTTTCTTCTCTTTGGTCTTTTGACATGCTGAATTGCTGCTGATGCTGTATTGCTTATTTTAAACAGCTTTTCCCCAACCTTGACAAGGTGGTTTTCTTAGATGACGATGTTGTGATTCAACGTGATTTGTCTCCACTTTGGGCAATTGATCTAAATGGAAAGGTCAATGGAGCAGTCGAAACCTGTAAAGGTGAAGATGCATGGGTAATGTCTAAACGGTTCAGAAACTACTTCAACTTTTCTCACCCATTGGTAGCTAAAAGTTTGGACCCAAAGGAGTGTGCTTGGGCTTATGGAATGAATGTATTTGATTTACGTGCATGGAGAAAGACCAACATTAGAGAAACATACCATGCATGGCTGAAAGAGGTAAAACAAACAAAATCACCATAGCTATGTTTTTTTTCTCTACGGTAGATTATTCTAATTATTTTTTTGAAGCATGGCTGTAATTAGAATTTCGGATTTATTGTCGCAGAATTTGAGGTCAAATTTGACGTTATGGAAGCTTGGAACTCTACCACCAGCCCTAATTGCATTTAGGGGCCATGTTCAACCTATTGAACCTTCGTGGCACATGCTGGGGTTGGGCTACCAGAAAGATACAAGCATCGAGAGTGTACATAAAGCTGCTGTAATACATTACAATGGCCAGTCAAAACCATGGTTACAGATAGGTTACGAGCATCTGCGGCCTTTTTGGTCAAAATATGTCAACTACTCAAATGAATTTGTCAAGAATTGTCACATATTGGAGTAGTGTAGTGATTGCTCTACAAGTGTATAACGAAAGGACGGGACAGTTCAAAGGACACTTATATCAGAAGCTCAAGTTATTCGAGTCCAAAGTATTATGTCAAATACATTTCAATATAGAAGAAAGGAATCAACCAGAATGGTGACTATCCCTCTCATTTGCTACCTGCTTTTTCCCACTCTGGAGAAAGATTGATGCATCAGTGGCATCGGTGTAACAACATTCATTCTTTTGGTATGTAACACAACACTTTCTTTATTCGGACAACTTTTAGCTTAAGCCCCCACAAGGGGTACGTATATTTTAGCCCAATAGGATTCATGCACGGGATGAAGAATGTCACCTGTACGAGCCTGAATGCACCAGACAAGAACTTTTAGCTTTAAGAAATTATTATGATTCTTTCAGTTTTTGCGTTTGATCAGTCATCAAAGCTCCCCATTTTCTTTCTTTATATCTTCAAAAGATTTACTACATAATTGTGTCTGATTTTAGACAGTAGTGGTTGGAATTTGATTCTTAGATCACATATGCCGAGTATTTGTATTCATGAGAAACATTTATGATGTGCAGTATATTCTTTTTGATCCGGGCTTGTTCTTCGGCTTAATTTTTGTTCTCTTAGTTGATACTCCTTATTATAAGGTATTAGTCTTTATTGTGAGAGGTTTAGCCATTGTCGCGTGTTGCTCACGGCGCGAGGCACTATCGTGCCTCGCGTTTTGAGGTCTTGCGCCAAAATAACCATCCCAAATGGTGGGTTAAAACGCGATGTACCGTGTCTCGCGTTGCGGGTGTTTTCGTGCTGTTGTATATATATATTTTTTTGAAAATGCCATATATATAATAGTAAGTCACTTTTGTGTTCTGACAGTTTTTGTTTTATAAGAAAAAGTAGTGATGTGACTTCACTTTTTGTTTACGGTTCAACCGTACTCATGCTCTAAACACTTGCAGAGGTTTATTTTTTATATTAGCCGTATTAAAGTTTCATTTTATAATGAAAATAGATGATTTATTAATTCTAAAAAATCTAAAATTTATAAACTTATTGATGTGGTATGGAACCATGGATAATTAAATTCATAAAACTTTATAATATTTAACCATAATGAATTCTCTTAGCTCCTAGATTTCATCCAATCACATGGATGTGCCTCATGATTACTTAAAGTTAGTACACATGAACATAGATTGATTGATACAACGCTAATTACACATGTCACGTGTATTCATTAATTGGTCAATTTTAGACCACAGGTACGGTGGTGGTATGAGGTACGGTGGTGGTATGAGTGGTGTCATAGTCCATCAGTCCAGAATATGTATGGCGGTATCATATCATGATCTGGTGTCAAAGTTGTGATGTCGTATTCCTTAGCCGAATATTTTTCGTATCTTAAAAAAAAAAAAATTTATTAATAAAGTAAGGTATATGGGGATTTGCTATACTACTTTTTAGTCTTATAGTATCATATTTGTCACGACTCACTGCTATCTCATAAAATGTAATGCCATAACATTTTGATGTCATAACCTACATCACATCACTCTTTTGAAGAGGTGGCAAAACGAGCGGGCGGGCGGGCACGGGCGGCGGGCTAAACGGCGCAAGGTAAAATGAGAAAAAAGACATAACAACATAAAATTAGAAAATAAAATACGTGTTTAAAAGCCGGGGATAAAAAACTAAATATAAAATATCCGCCGAGTAGCCTAATTAGTGTTTTAGATGTGCGCCTATTAAGCCCATAAGTTTCTTACATATGCGACCATTTACCCCATAAATAATAAAGAATGGGCAAAAAGTATCCCCATCCTTTTTTAAAAATAGACAAAAAGTACTAATATTTTTACAAAAATGAACAAGATTTATCAACTCTACTCTTTTGTTATGACATCATTTTTTACTATGACATTACACCATCATATCATTAACATACTACGGTAAGAAAAGAAAAACAAGTCAGTGAGTGAGATAGGAACTACGAAGGGTCTATTGTAGTAATAACCTATGACAATTGACAAATTCTTAATTTTCTTTATATCCAAGGACGGAACCTTAAACTCTTGTTGGGAGGGCCGGAACTAAAGAATACAAAATATAGCTAGTTTATTTTGACCAAAATTTCACAGGTAAAGAAAACTTCGTAACTTTTTTTTTTAATCAAAGATATGCATATTAAAAAATCCTTTAGTGTAAAATTATAAAATCTAGATAACATATTGTGCCTCTTATTAGGGTCGTGGGAAAAGAAAAAAAAATAAAAACTTATCATCACTTTAACATCAACTCAGTTTTCTCTTTTTTCTTACAACTTACTCAAGACTTACCTAAAAGCGTAGTCAGAAATTCTTTTTTTTTTTTTCGAAGTGAGCCAAAAACAATTTAAAAAATCACTAACAATTGCTTAAAATATCATGACGTATAACTATGTAAAAAATGTTGGAACAAAATTATTCATTTAACATTATAAGTTAATCAAATGTTAATACATGATAATAAACCGGGCTTTAAACTACACAACATATGCATGATTTTATAATTTTATGAGTAGGTCGTACCTCTGCACCCCTACCCTTCATGTGACTACACATCTAGACTCACCATATCACTTTCATCTCATCTCCATCTCACATTTTCGCTACCTTTTTAATTTTTATTAATTATAATTATTTTTTAACTCATAACCAACTATTTCTAAAACTAATTAAACATAAATATTAGCCAACCCATTTATTAACTCAACCTAACCATTTACAAAACCAATTAGTACATTATTTATTAGCCAACCTATTTATAAACTCAACCTATTTATATATAAAACAATCTGGATTTCTTTTAAAGTTTTAAAACAATTTTGCAGTCGTATTAATACATATAACTGTTTTACGAAACTATTTGGATATTTTATTATTATTCTGGGTTTTTGGCGAGAGAAATTTTTTAACATAATACATATAACTGTTTTACGAAGCTATTTGATTTTTTTATTATTATTATTATGGATTTTTGGCGGGAGAAAATTTTTAACACGTGTCCTTGACGTGTTTACTATTGTTATTATCGTCACCGCTTGGTCAAGCATTGTTATTATCGTCAACATGGTCAAATAGTACATCCACACAAAACACGCACATACACTGACACAAAACACACACTGCCAGAAAATGGATCTGCACAAACTCATCTCATATTGGTATGATGGTTGTGACGTTATCAGAGATATGTTTTGTTGAATCATAATAGATTTTGTGAGACAACAACACTTCCATAAACAGATTTTGTTGGGTTGGTGACGGTTGGCTACAGCTTAATCGTTGCCCCCAATGTTTTAGATGATGGTTTCTTTGGGTTGGTGGCCTTTTGATCAACGGTTTCTTTTGAGAAGGACCGTTGCCCCCAATCTTCGATGGGTCGGCGACGGTTCAGAAGGTTATTGTTTAACCTTTACTTTTTGGTTGATCGAGAACAATGGTTGATTTATTTCAGTCCATTGTTTCAGCTGGGTGGGCTCTATGTCAGATCTCTTACAAATTTGTGATATCTCTCTTTATGATGGGTGTTGAGGATGGTTGATATCACCAACCGTTTGTTGCCGCTATCAGGGACGGAACCAGGACACAAAATGACTAGGTGCAATTACAATAAACTAAACAATATTACAAACACATTTTTTAAGGACCCGATGCATTTTGCACAAATTTAACAAAAATCGAAATTTTTAATAGGTTTAACACTACGTAACAAAAATCCATGGGTGTCCCAGGACCCCCCGGGACCCACCCTGGTTCCGTCACTGGCCGCTATGTATACTGTGTGACGATTGTGTGTATGTGTGACGGTGGGATTTGAGTTATGACTTGCACATGGATGTTTGGTTCCAGTAATGATTGCAGTTAATGTTTCTGGGTTTTTATACCTTTTTTGGCGTAAAGAACATGAATTTTATGAGGTAATCTATGCACATGTTATGTTGGTGTTTCTTAATTGCTAATCTATTTATAAAAATTGCATGCTTTTCATTTCCTTTTGATTGTGGGATTTGATGCCACTTTGGGGTCTGCCTGTTTTTGGTTGCTCTTATGAGTTAAAAGTGACAAAAAAAGGTGTATTGAAGGTTTATGAGTTTCTCACACACTTTAACATTGTCATTTCCATTTTCATTTTAATTTGAACCTTTAATGATTTCATTAAAATCTATTTCTTTTTACATATGGGAGGGTTGTTGGTTGTGCATCATCGCTTGTAGAAAGTGGTCGGGCATATGCTAAAGTTAAGAATATTATTGGGGGCTGTTTGGATGTTATTTAGGGTCGTTATTGGTTGTAATCAGGGGTGTATGTGTATTTTTAGGGGCTGGTATTGGCTGCTATTCACAACCATTGATCATAGACATTTCAAATTTCAGCAGCCATTTGGTTGCTATCTGTGGTTGTTTGATGGTGTATTATTAGGGACGTTATTGGCTATCATTAGGGGCTGCTATTAGCCCTTATGGGATAACTTGTATACTTCCTGCATGATCAACGTAAGCCATGTAAGCCCTCTTGAAAAACCTAAAATGGTTCGTCGCTCGGCGTGGTAACCGAACACGATTGCAGCCGCGACGAACTATTCTTTGAATGGGGTAGGCTGCGTGTTTTGTTGCCAACTTTGTCAGGTTGTTGCTACACCTTATTCACATCACATATGCATTGCCTTTGCGATTCTGCCCTTATGAATGGGATAGGCTGTCTACTGCTTAAATTCTGGGAACATAATAGGCCATGATGAGTGTATGTCCTTCTAAAAAGGCTGAGATGGCTCGGCGTTTGGCGCGGTAAATAACTGCGTTTGCAGCCACGACGAGACCATCCACTTTTTTAAACAACGGACTATCTGATCCAGCAAATGCTTAAGCGGCTGCAACTCATCATTATTACTATATTCTGTTTGTGGAAGTGGTGTTGTCTCACAAAGTCTATAGTAACCGTAGTTTATTATTATTCTGGGTTTTTGGCGGGAGAAAAATTTTACCACGTGTCGTTGTCGTGTTTAGCATTCTTATTATTGGCGTTTTTGTATAAACCAAACGAGTTGTTATTACCGTCATTTGACGAACAGAGTTGGGAATATTGGACTGTTTAGGACTGTGGTTCGTACTCAGTAAGTGAACAGTAACTAATGTTTCACTGATATCGTAATCTTTTGGCGGGAAGATAGCTTAGTGGTTCCTCCACCTTCTGTCTTTGTTGCGTATTGTTGTTGTGGTGTCTTCACTGCATGTTAACAGCGGTGAAAATGAAACTCTTTTTTTTGTTGTTGCCTCTGGAATGTGAACCACACTATCAATGTGTCTGTTTTGTGTGGATCTATTTTGGTGCCACTATGATAACACCAGCCTATGATCTTATAAATGAAATAGGTTGTTTATTGGTTGGTCGGTTTTGTTTCAAGTTTCATGTTAACATAGTTTTCCAAAGGCAATGATGAATTACCATGGTAGGAAAAAAAAGGTATTGAAGCATTCTGCACGTTGGCGTGGCAAGTTGCAGCCCCGGGCGATAAGCGCTGTTTCTCCGAATACCTACCATTCTGAGCCTCTTCTCTACGCTAAAAGCAACTCCATTTATTTCTGATCAATGTGACAGTTGAATTGATGACCGAAAACAGTTTGTCTTGAAAACGCAGGTACACAGCTATTCTACTTCGCTATGTATATTGTACACACACTCAGTAAACTTACACACTTTGACAGTTTTGCAGATCTAACATTGAAAGGCATGAATTAGCCCACTAAGCAAACGAATCAGAAAAGCAGAGGTTCACCATAAAAGATTCAGCATGTCTTACCATCTAATGGACAATGGCAGCAAGAAAGATTCAACATGTCTTAAGAAAGATAATAGACAATGGCAGCAAGAAGTGAAGAAACGGAAGACCCCGCAGCGAAGCGCGGGTTCTTCATACATGTTCTTTTACATTCCATCTATCTCCGGATGCAAGCAAATATTTTTTTTTTCATTCATAAAATATCAGTTGGTCCCGCTTGTTTAGAACTCACTACCGGTGAAATATTCACTATTGATGGGTTATTTTTTGCTTCAGAACTCTACCCTACGAGTGAGTTTTGGGTAGAATTCATGAAAAACCATTCGTGACTTTTAGCCACGGGTGGCTTTCTCTTTCTGTTCCTCTAGTCTTATTAAACACAAAACGATCTTTCAAGCTGATTTGTGACGATTACTTTATATATAACTTGATTTTGCCGCTTTGAGATGAGTTTCTAGATGAGTCACTTAGAAAACAGAACAAGAAAACAAAACTGTTACAGCGACCGAGTTAATTCGATTGACGTCTCGAAATTACTCGGCTGCACGAACGATTTAAAAACAAGTTTATCTAAAAGAATATGATTTTTATAACTTTAATTAAAAAAGCTTTTTAATTTTAAAATTTTAACACTTTACCCAATAAATACCCAACCCACTTAACCATTTTTTATCAAAAGAGTTATTTTAATTGAAAGAAAAAAAATTATGGTTTGCTCACTTCCACTTACTATTAACGAAATCAGAACTTCAAATAAAAAAAATAACTCATAAAGATGTCGTTCGTTAGAAAGCGAGGATGAAGTTAGCTACGACGTTTGAAAGAAGTTAAAGATGATCTACAGAAAGCATACGAGAAATGCAATGATATTCCAAAAGAGAGTTGTGCTTTAATCGGCACTTTTTTGAAAGAATATCAAACAAAGATTACGAGATGCATAACGCTTTGTTCCAAAAGGCAACTAAAATCGAACGATAAATGAAAACTAAATTAATTTAGCTTCATGAAAAATATGTTTAGAACGATCGTGTTGTATTTTATAAATTTGATATTTGTATTTTCCTATTTTTGAATATTAATTTTAAATTCCGTATTATAATTATTAAAAGTTATTCAAACAGCTAGTTTTCAAAGTTTCTCCTATAAATAATCATTACCATTTTTTCTCCACGCACACAACATATTCATCACCATCTTTTTCGTCTAATAATGTCTGAAAAACAATCAACAAAACAATCCTGAGGATACCAAATGAAACAAACGCAAAGCCATTTGAAACAATCCGAGGACACCCAAGAAACTACTTAAATCGACCCCCAATAATTTTATACAAATCTCAAGTGCGGCTCAAAAATATATGTAGGTGGTTCATCAACCCAACCAATTCAAGAAAATGATTCATTCGATGAACATGTCACAATTGAAGAATTTCATCTTACCGAGGAACAAAAACGTTAGCTTTTTATTATTAATATAATGCTTTTTACTATCTTTGTAATGTTTTTAATTATGAGCTATTTCAATAAATAACCCATTTCTAATGCTACTTTTCCAAAATATCCAACATTGGTCAGGTGGTCCAAAATGTCACAAGGCAACCAAGGCAACTGAGGCAACCGAGGCAACTCCAATAGTAGGCCGACACGTGGATTTCCACTCAAGCGTATGTGTTATCACTTCCGTATACTTTTTCGAGGCAACCCCAAAAAAAATACGAGGCAACCCAAAAAAATTAAATCTTATACGGTCCCAGTTCGTGGCAACTTAAATAATTCAACGAGGCAACCCAAAAAAAAATATACGCTCAAAGTGCGAGGCAACCCCAGATGTTTATACTTTATTTCGAGGCAACCTTGTGGGCCATTCCATTCTTATACTTTACCAAATTAAGGCCGACATTCGTCGTCCTCCACATCCAAAACCCCCTCCTAAACCCTAATCAAAAACCCCCCAAACCCTAGTCAAAAACCAAAAAAAAGTCATTATTCTAGAATCAAACGATGTACAATGTAATCAATTGACATCCTCAGTGTGGGTTATTGCACAACGGCCAATTACTGTCAGTCGACTATAGCGTTTCAGAACCAAGATCACTGAAAGGTGTACTAATTATGGACGACCGTGTTGAGGTATTTGATGCGAAGGGTACAATTTGATCCAATCTCTCTACTTTGTATGTTAAAGACTTTATTGGCTTCTAATTTAAAACGTAATAGGATATTTAGATCTACCGTGTTTGGCAAATGGCTTGATTTATCGGAATTAATCCCGATAATCATTTATATAATTACATTTGCCAGCACCAAGTTTATGTAGAAAAAATATGTGACACATGCCCCCCATAAGTTACAAAATATGTGATTGTTCGTTTGATTTTGGTCGTGAAGAATTTTGTTTAATTACTGGATTCAAATTTTGGGAAATTACGTAGAGAAGAAACATGTAAAGGTCTTCCAGATAGCCCTTTCTGTGACCGTTTATTCCCCTGGTAAAGCTTCCATGTTGAAAAAAAAGTTTTAGGCACCGAGTTGTTATCACTAACAAGTAATCGTAAAGAATACGCAGCTATGTCTGATGATGATGCTGTGTGTGTATGTTTAATTTTAATAACAACTATGGTGTTTATGGGTAGAGAGCCAAGGTTCAACGTGCCTGATATAGTATTGGAAGTAGTAGAAGACCTAGCCTGGTATAATGAATATCCTTGGGGGAGTATTTCTGGAGAACATTCTACACACGGATGGTTAATGTTGTAGCTAAGCACCTTGAGAGGGAGCAGAAGAAGAAGAAGACGTGTAAGCTCGTAAATAAAGTTGATGATGGGGAAGAGAAAGTGAATGACGAGACGCGCCTTGAGAGGGATCAGAAGAAGAAGAAGGAGAAGAAGAAGAAGAAGAAGTGTAAGTCGCTAGATAATGTTGATGATGAGGAGGAGAAAGAGAATGACGAGTCTAACAAGGAGCAGACGTACGCTCTCTACGGATTTGTCTGGGAACTGAAGGTAAGAAGTTACCGGAATGGAAATATATTAATTTTTTATTAGATTATATAATTCTGATAAGGTCGATTGTTTACGTGTATTGTTATAATTGTAATGTAGATATACGTTTTGGAGATCTTTAGAAACAATAGCCATTGGTGGAATAAAAACCATAAAGTAATACCGCGTGGATTAGCATGGACTAGTGGTGGTCAATTTGAGAAAGCTCATTACGAGAAACTATTTGAGGTGTGGTCCGATCCAGGTTTTATTTTCCGTCCGACAGTAATCGAGCTTGAACAACCTTGGTATTCTGAGAGTATTATTACTTCCTTTCCCCTGCTAAAAAGGGGACATAGAATGTGTGGACCGTTTAGGTGATGGTGCAGTGAAAACCCTTGAAAACGCACCAGAAGTTAGTGGTAAGCGCCTTTTATTGGAGTTCCCTCATACTGAGAAAGGTAGTGACAGAAGCCATGTTGAACCATATTCAAACAAATACCCAGTTGAAATTGATGTACAAGAAATACGATCAAGTGTTGAGGTCATTGAGAATTGTGTTGCTGATGCTGATAACCCGGAGTTGAAGAAGGCGGTACAAGACATTAAGAAAAGGCTGTTAAATGTGCAAAGTTTTATTGACAAAACTAGACCAGACAGGTCGGAAGGTTCAGTCGCTAAGGAAACCGTTGTTAGATCAGCGGATGATTTATCTGAGAAGGTAATAGAAATGACAAAAAGTTTTTTTATACCTTTGTATGTGATTTATACCTATATTTCCTGAGTCCCAACGTTTTCTTACCTGTGCAGAGTGTCAGCGATATTTCCAATGTTGTAGATCACGAATCTGATCGTGTTAATGAATGTCATGGTGGTAATGCAGATGTGTCCATAAATAATTTTCAGTCTGTTGCAGAGAAGGTAATTTTTGTGTCAAACATTGGAGTGTAAGTAGTAGCAGAAATGAATATATAAATTAAGTTGTAAGATTGTTTGTTGTTCAGTTTGTAGGACTGTGTATGGATTCTGGTGTCGTTAACATAAGCAAGGACACTTTTTCTAGCGGTCTATACAAAGGGGGTGATTCATCCAAGTATGTTTTTAACCAAACACATGAGGATCCGTCACAAACGATTGGGCATCAGCTAGCAGCCGCTTTTGTTGACCCGCCTATATTTCATACATCGTGTACTCTGCTGTTGACGGAGACTGGGGGAGATCCGACGTTACCCAACTTGAACGATGCATTTACCCTGTCTCAAGTTTGTGTATGCTAATATAATATATGAAGTTAGCATTGATTCTATTACCCAATGACATGTGTCGGGGCTAATATCATGAACGTTTCTTTGCAGGACCATGTTGGTTTTGATTTCGGTGAGAATGAGAAACAAGGCACAGATACGGATGAAATACGGCAAGACGACGTTGGAGTAGTTGTGCCTTCTGTAAATGGTTTAGACGAAGCTGGTAGTGAAGACCTTTTAACACCTACCACAGAAACTGAGAACGTAATGGTATTAGTTCATCTTCATATAAATCTTTTTTCGACACTATTGATCACAATTAAATCTATTTCCCAACTTTGTATCTGAAGGGACTTCTCAAGTTACATTTGGGTGATCCAACGTCTTTTCATGCCAATGGTGTGGAAGGAGAAGTGCTCCTGGAGGATGGACATGGGTGTACTAAAAGTACTTTTAAGATACCAAAATCCCTGGTCACTGATAAGAAGGAATCTAACCACCCAGATGCTTTGAACCAAGAGAAAACTTTAGAAGAAGAGATGAATTTTAAGGTAGATGTAACAAAAACAAATTTCGAGCATGACTTCTTTGGAGAAGAACAACATTTAAAGGTGGTTGATACGATAGTTAAGGTATATAATCAATTGTATATCCCTATTTTATAATTACAATTGTAGATTTAGTTGATAAATAATCGCAGGAGTGTTGTGGTGTTTTGCACGACAACATGGATGGAGAGAGTATTAAAGACGCAGAGTGGATGGAAAATTTTATGGTAAGTAGACGATAACTTTTGTTTGTAAAACACTCATTGAAGTCTTAGAGTTCTAAAACATACATAAAGGTGTAGGGTATAACAACCCACACTTGATAGGTTACTTGACATAGTTTCTAACACATCCTAGTACACCCTACATAAAAAAACATAACACTAAAGCATTAAAACCACTTCTTGAGACATAAAAGTCAGGCTTCCTAGTTGGTGAGCATCATGGTGATGTACCATCTTTTGCGAGCAAGCCTGCTATTAGAGTTCACGACCATGCTCCTAAACCAGTTCAACTTTTGCATATCTGCACTTTGGATTTCCCTTAAATAGCCGACAGCCAGTAACAACTTAGGATGACTCCCTAACTGTTCAATGTTGGCAATGACAATTTGTCTGTGGCTCATTCTGTCGCTTAGCTGTATGCCATTCATCCGACAAAAAGAATCCCAGATCTCTTCTTCACTAGCCTCATGCTAAAACATGGTTTCCAAATTGGCAGAAGTGGTAACTTGAGCCATTAAAATAATGGTATTGAATAAGATTGGTGTTAGTAGATGAATGTTCAAAATAGAGGTTGCATGGGCTTGTTTATATAACCCCATTAGGGAAGTTAAATGTCAAATCAGGCATTTACTTTTGTCACTATTCAAATAATATTCAATGTTAAAGCTTTGGGCAAAAATATATTGGGTTTGGTTGTCACATCCATTTAATTTGTATGGGATTTGCCTCCCTAATTATTTTACATATTTCATAGCTTTGTTGATCAGGCTACTTTCCATTATTACAAGAGGATGTGCCTGGACAACACTACCAAGTACAACCCCTAATAAAAAATACGTAAAAGAAAGAGGGTTGCAACTAGTGATGTATCACGGATGGCCACGTTAGATGGTTGTGATTGCATTGAAGTCTCAAAGACGTTGTTGGTTAAGGTAAGTATCATGTAAAGTAACATAAGTTTAAATTTACTTCTTTGTGTGCATAGTTAATCTGAATACGGCCATTGTATTTAGGATGATGAAATGGTGAAAAACCGTAATAAAAAATGAAAACATCCGTCCAACAGGAGCTAATCAACCTATCAGAATTCAAAGAGGTATGTATATGATTGAAAATATGAATTGCCTGTCTTATATTGTTGAATGTGTTAAAATGTTTGATCTTCCTGTTTATAACTACAGGATTTGACTAGGCCCAAGTTTAGCCGGGAAAAAAAGGTCAGAGATCCCCCTTATCTACCCGAGATTAACAGTTTACCCCAAAATAAAGCATGTCACTATTTTTCGTGGGGCAAAACAGACCAGTATGTGGGTATTGAATTCTGGCACGCTTTATTGGGTAAGGTTAAAGGAGGATGGCTGACAAACGTGGTAAGTAATTACATATGGAGTAATTAACGTTAAACCTTTATTATGAACACATGAAGACATAGAAGCCATATTGATATATTTTGTCTTAACAATACCAGAACTTGGATGTATGGGTAGAGCTTATGCATAGGTTTAGGCGAGATGACGCTGATTGGACTGCAGTTTGTTTTTATTTATGTCCAACACTAATGGTGAATCGAGAGAAGAGGATTTCGTGCGGCCCTGGTTCTGCGATGGTGATCGTGATTCTGTTCAGTGGTTTGACGTTGAGAGGGTATGTGTTTTTAGTACATCAATGTATACTTTACTGTTTCATTCATAATGTAATTTGTACTTAGCCACATTGTATATGTAGGTCTTTATCCCTATCAACAAGCCTGATAAACATTACTGCCTTGGTGTGCTGAATATTAGAAGTGGTCTGATTACTTTGTATGACTCTCTTGGGGTACCGGACCCCGAGAACCAGAAATGGTGGTCAGAAATGAGGGTTGCATTTTCAGAGGTTATACCTAGGTACAGGGCCGTCTCATGGATTTGGGAAGCCCTGTACCACTATTATACGGAGGCCCTACTAAATACCAAAAGTCCCGAATTCTTTCTTATTTGTCTTCTCTGTTTTTCTTTAAACGCTTTGAATGTCCAGATGGGTGTTGTCTGAATTTAGAAGGCAATTTGCTTTCAGGTGGCATGAGTTCTAAAACACATCAAAACAACATGAACGAATATCTAGTTATTACTACAATTATATTTTATTTTGCAAAGTATATAATATACTATTCTAATTACTAAGATATAACATTTAATATTATATATTTTGTGACTAGATTGAAAAAATATAATTAAGAAACTAATTTGTTTTTGAATGGCACTTAATTATTGCGACAATTAAACTATAAGATTGAGCATACAAACTTAAAAAATTATATCATAGAATGAATGGGAAAACAAAAGTTATAATAATAAATTAAAACAAAAAGTTAAGAAAGATACCTGATAGGTTAACGATGAATGATCGGTAGAATTAAAAAGGGTGTGGTCAAAAAGATTCTTCAATATTACTTGAAACTTGATCGGTAGATTTGTTTTTTATATAATGATAGACAGTTTTTACTATATGGATATATATATATAATAGTTAAATTTTAATTGGGCCCTTGGACTTTATAGACTTAGTGGTCTTATAAATAAGAAATTGTCAGATTTGATGTACTACTTTTTAAATTTATGTATTTTAGATGATGATTCAGAATTTGAAGGCCCTACTATATACCATAGACATCAGATATTGGAGGCCCCATTGATCAGGAGGCCCTGTGAAAATGGGCTGGTCGCACCCCTGTTGAGCCGGCACTGCCTAGGTATCTTGCTAGGAATGGCGTTCTGGCACACAAGCGTATACCGGTTGAAGGCTATAAAATAACCTTTGTGGCAGCGAATGGTGTGCCCTTACAAACAGGTCAATATGGTGATTGTGGCATCTGGTTATGTATATTTCTTTACCGATTGATACATAACATGTCGGTATCACTGTCTGATCCGGAGGCTGTTCCTACTGCTTAGCGTGAAAGAATTGCAGACTGCCTATGGGCGCACAAACAGTTGGCAAGTTAACTAGGAGGTATGGTCTAGTTTGTTAAGAACAACATAAGATTTTACTTTTTGGCCGTTAAATTCAAATATATATGTGTAGCAGCAATGTTGTTTCTTGTAATTTTTAATTGTTAGTCCTTTATAAAACCAAAGAACCAAAAATGATAAAATTCGTACTTTGTCATTTAATTGAAAATTTAAAGAAAGTACAACCTTCATGGAAATAATGCGTTGAATTAAACTAAATGGTCCGGAAAGCTAATTGTGATACATGTTAACCATAAACCGATTAACATTTTAATTGAATATATAATAAAAGAACATGATCAAGCTTATGAATAAAACGGCCTTGAGTTTGCGAAGCTGAATCTGTTGTTGAGCCACTATTGCTTCCAGTTCATTAAGCCTTTCATTCCGCTCGTTCAAAGATCTTAGTAGTACAGGAATAATTTCAATAGCTCTTGGACACATAGGACCGTCATACAAGTCTATTATGTCGCATCCTCTCTAAATTAAGAATGGTTAGAAGGGTAGACTAAGAAAAAAAAACAACTAACGTATGCTAATATAATGTACACTTACAGAACAACAATAGAACCTTTAGTCAGGGTTAGTTTGAGTCCATGAGGTTTTGATAATAGCATTAGCATCACAGTTATTGCATCTCACCATATTTTGTGGTATGTGTGCTTTGTAGGTTTTTGTGTGTTTTTTTATGTCAATGTTTATAAAGGGCAGTCCTAATATAGGGGGTATAATTGGAGGGAATACACACCAACCAAGTAATTTAGAGGGAAACTTGTGAACAGTATTTTTTCTATAAAACAGTGAACCTTCACCCCCTAGCTGCAACAAATTAATATCCTAGGCCTGCACATGAAGACTTTAATACTGTTGACCAAGTGGTTGGGAAGTACCATTTAAATGTTGTGGTAGATGTTAAACTAGTTCACCAAAATCACATTCTTGTATACCAAAACAATATTATAAACAACCGTGACTTCTGGAACTGATGGGAAGGTGAATTTAAATCTGGTATACCAAGGTTCAACGCGTAGTGTATTCTTATCAGAAAAATTACGATATAAGGAGCTATTAGTGTACTTGAAGAAAAAATTTGGAATATGTAAGCAGGACGAATTAAGTCTATTATACAAGACAAGATCAGGTTCCATTGAGGTTAAGGACGACGAAGATTGGGATTGATTTGTTCAATCTATTTGTTCTGTTAGGGTTTCCGTCCCAAAATTATATGTTTCAGTTATCACAAATCGAAAGTGGTTTCAACCGAGGTTAGTAATCATAAACCTGAATTTGATTTGAATTTTCTAGTAACGCCTAACGTTGTAGAGTCCAGTGGCGCTAGCCTCGCACTATGGCAAAAAAACTAGTCTCACTGATATCCCAAATCCCCCCCATCAACCAGAACCTCACTTTAAGACACCCCGTTCTGGTGTTGATAATATTAGTGAAGGGGATGATTTTGAAGATAAAGAGGAACTAATTATTTTATTGGCATTAAATCATTGAAACAATCGTTTGAATATTTAGTTGATAGGTCCAGTCCCGTGCGTTACACTGTTAAATGTGTGCATGAAGATGGCAATTGGAGTGTTCATGCACGTAAGGTTAAATATGGTAGTATGTTCATTGTATCACGTTGTAACGACACACACACTTGTTCAATGACAAAGACTTCCTAATCATTGAAATGCAACTAAGAAGTTGTTGGCTAAGTTGCTGGTACAGAAAATGCGTAATAATAATAGGATACATAAGGTGAATGACATTATGCAAGATTTGTTTATCAATTGGAAGATCGATGTTCCTTACAAAAGATGTTGGAGAGGTAAGAACGATGCTTTGAATATGTTGTATGGTAATCACACTGATTCGTTCGAGCAGTTGCCTGTGTATTGCCACAATCTAAAGCTAGTGAACCCAGGAACTGTATCTCACATTCAAACATACGAACAAGGAGGTTTTCATATGCTATATGTTGGATTTGGTATGGCGGTGAGTTTATTTATACTATGGTTGCCTCTGAATATGGAATAGTTTTGATTCTACTATATAACTTTGTTCTCACTATCATAGGTAATGAGCTTCTTACGATACATGAGGCCCCTGTTGATTATAGATGGTGCTCATCTAAAAGGTCAATACAAGGGCACAAATCTTCTGGTGGTTGCGATGGATGGTAACGACCAGATAGTACCAATTACGACTGGTGTTTCACTGGGAGAGACATTTGAATCTTGGACGTGGTTTTTAACGAAGTTGAGAGATCAGATGGGAGAACCGCCAAATTTGTGCATCGTATCTGACCGTCATCCCGCCATTATTGTTGCTTGTAGTACAGTGTTCAGTCGGTGATGCCATGCTTATTGTGACAGACATCTAATGATGAACTGTAAGCTTCGAAGTAGGAAGCACCGCTCCATGTACTGGAAAGCCTGCAAGTAGGGTAGGAATCGGGTCGGGTCAACCGGGTTCGGGTCAAGTCGGGTCGGGTCAAGTCGTGTCAGAACTCAAAAAAATCTAACCCGAACCCGAGCCTAATTAGAACTCGGGTCAGTCGGGTTCGGGTCAATTCAGGTCGGGTTAATTCGGGTCGGGTCAACTCGGGTTCGGGTCAACCCGAGTATAAGTAAAAAAAATAAAAATTGACTTATTTAATTATATTTACAAGGTAAAATGTGGTAAAAAACTCGGGTCAAGTCGGGTTGGTCGGGTTCGGGTCAAGTCGGGTCGGGTTAAGTCGGGTCAAGGCTAAAAAATATAAACTTGAACCCGAGGCTAATTAGAACTCGGGTCAATTCGGGTCAACCCGAATTGACCCGAATATGTTTTTGAACCCGAGTGACCCGACCCGAATAGGCTATTTCGGGTTCGGGTTCGGGTCGGGTCAACTTTTTCGACACCCCTACCTACAAGGCGTACACGACACAAGAGTTTGATAAAGCTATTGTCGTACTCCGCGGTTTTAGACCGGATTGTGTCGCTAAACTCGAACAAGCCGGGTATGATAAATGGCCGAGGGCGTATTGCCCCGCTAATCGGTTTAATTACATGACGTCAAACAGTGTCGAGTCTGTTAACTCAGTCACGCGATTTGCACGCAGACTCCCGATAACCAAGCTTCTAGAGTACGTAAGGGATGTTTTATAGCGATGGTACTGTGAAAAGCGGGAGCTATATAGGGGTATTACTTATGACATTGCACGCATTTTTTATCTTTATATATCTCTATTGTTTTTTAAAATGTATCTAACTATACTTTGTTGTTCATCACAGATGCACAAGACGGTACGGTTGAGCTTTCTGGTTGGGCATCCAGGAAAGTGAAGAACCGCATGATGAAAATCTACAACTGGAATGTCAAGGGTATCGATCATTTGAAAGTATACCAAGTCATAGACAATAAGCAGGTCCACCAGGTTGACTTGTTAAAATTTGAATGTACTTGTCGCAAATGGAAATTGTTAGGTTTACCATGCGGTCATGTTTGTGCCGTATGTAGGGCTTCGAGTATGAGTGATTGCAGCCTGTGGGCAAAGGCCTGGGTTTATAGAACTACTCTCAAGGGTACATACCAAGGTATGGTTTATCCGTTAAGAGATTCTACAACGTAGGAAAAACCAGACGACCTTCAAAAAGTGTTACCTTTGGCTATGATAAAACCCTAACCTGGTAGACCTAAAAACAAAGACCGGTATCCGTCAAAAGGCGAGGTACCGACTGTTGTTGAATGTACTAGGTGTGGCATGCGTGGGCATAACCGTAATAATTACTATCGGCCTTTGACACAGTCCAACGTGAGTTTGAAGTCTTTTACTATACGGGTAATTTTTTAGTAAATAATATTAACTTGCCCAAATTTATGAATTCTAGGCACTTGTCTCAACAAAAGCAAGTAAGAAAAAAAGGCTTTCCGATGAAGCGGGTCATAAGGCCATGTTAGATGAAGAGCGGCTCAGAAATGGTCGTATTTATGAAGACTGGATGGGCGTAGAGCAACATCAGGTTTATACACGTCCTTACTTATTAACAATATACACATTCATTTGTCCTTCGTAAAATGAAAGCAAATATAGTGTGTTCCCTTTGTTTCGCAGTTGGGCTTGTTTTCACATCACGGCATAGATATGATAGTTCCAGGCACTCAAATGGTAAAACAAGGTACTTACATTGGAGACTTTAAAGCAGGGACTTCTACAGCCTAAAACTATACGACAAACGGCTATGAATTTGGATACCGTCATGGGGAAAACACGGTGGGTACACTTCCTCAAGTCAGTGATAATGTTTAAGTTGCAGTAGGCACTAATAATACACAAGAATATACGGGAGCAGCTGGTGCAATTGGTGTTGAATGGTGGCGTGACTCGTATAATATGGCACCCAACTCTGAACATACACAGGTGTACGATAGGAGTATACATTCTTACGGTCATGAACCACATCCATCAGGATGTCCGACTCCACAACGGACACGGGCTGAGAATTACAACCCATGTCACATTGACGACATTAAACTTTCCAGTTTGTTTTTTTGAAATAATATGTATACATTATGGACAACACTAGTTTTGACCATCATATGTTACATTTCTTTATGAGTTCTTTATCAAAATGTATTCTATATATAATGTTGATACATGTTTATGTTTGTATTTGTTTGTAATATGCTTTAATAATATTTTGTTTAGGTCTGCTAAAGGGTAACGTTTAAAAATAATCATGAACCAACAAAGAAGACACATGACATACCAACATAAAAATAAAAGTCTCAAGGACAACCACAACCAACAACAGTTCTAACAGACAAACAAACAACAACTTAGGAAATATGAAAAAACAAAGTACCATGCCCAAGATGCGAGGGTGGAACCTAGTGTAAGATTTAATGAGGGGGACGATCAAACAGAACGAGTGAATCCTTGAAGGCCCCAATAACAAACGACCCACACTTGCCTTGAATCTCTTCTGGGTTGAAAAACTCATGTCGTTGTGAATCCCACACGTACAACACATACAGAAAACCGGTTGGGCCGACATAAACATCATACATTGGGCTCAAATTGTTTGCAAACCCAAGAAACCTAGGTACATGCTCAAATGGAATTGGAAGAACGACTTCCAACTACATCCTCCCAATATAACCGTTCAGCACATTCAGCCTCTAAGCATATACATTACGCACGCCTCCAAAACCAGATGTTCCTGAAATAAATAGGGAGTCCTCTTGCAATGCAATGCTGTAGGGAGGCCTAACCATGGACGTGATGTCCTAAGGAATTGTTTCAACAAGGAAACGCAAGGAAGTCAGATCAAATGACACGAGTACGTACCTTGTGTGTCTATTTCCACCCGCACATCTCCATCTTTCTGAGCCCACCCAATATATTTTCCCACCTGCAACGGCTTGACCATACCTCCTGATTTTAATGGTTCTAGGGGGCAAATGACCAGGAGACATAGGCGACCACCTGTTTAAACTCAAAGTGAAGACACTCACCTTCCAAGTACCTTCACCATATAGAGGTATATGAATCTTGAGTATAGTTGGGTCCATTGTGTCTGGACGAACCCCAAAACCATACAATTTTAGCTAACTCAGCTACACCTGCTACATTTGTTGACAACACTGTCACAACTTTATCGATGAAAGGATTCCAAACGACAAATGCAAACTGCACATATGCACCAACAACAAAGCACCAAAGACCCTCTGAGACTTCAAAGGCTTGTAGTACTTGATCAGTGTACTTTGAGACCATCCTGGTAAAGTTAACATCACGGTTAACCTTAAATAAAGAGTTGCCAGTCCCTTGCCTGTAGCTTAACATAAAAGAACACGAGTCAGAAGGACGAGGGATGTAGTTCTCAATGAAGTATGTGTTATCAATTGTGAACTTCCATTGTGTACACACTTGACGAAATCTTAGTAGAGACTTAACAGGTAGTTTGTGCATAATTTCAAGTTGGATATCGAAGAGTAAGTAGTCAGACATTTTTGCCTAACTTGATTACTATTGCTTGTCTTGAATAGGATTGAAAACCTAAGCATTGCATGTAAACTATATATACCCAAATTCAAGGCAACTCCTTAGGTAGTTCAAGGCAACCAATTTATGATTTGCAGGTGGGCAAATGAATAGCTATCTATAGGGGATAGGGCACTAGTTGTTGTATGTATTGAAGGCATGGTTGAATTTTTGTACCATTGTAGACCATTTATTGGCTTGTAGCCATGGTTTATCATTTATGGCACATCATGGCCTATATACTAGGCATGCATGGTAAGATTTCAAAGCGTATTTAGTACATGTCTAATAAGGTTACAAGACTACAAGAGTGACGGAATGGAGATAGTGGAGAAATCGTGTTAGGATATACACGGTAGAAACTGGAAACATTTAATATAAGTGGTAGTAAATATAACTTGACATTAGAAATAAATATTTCAAAAAAATTTAGATACACGTTAATACCACCCAAAGGGCTCAAACTTTAATGACTCTTCTAGAACACCCTTATAGTCTTCATGTTCAACCTTATTTAAAGAAAGGGTTTGGGAGATATCAAGCAACCCAAACAATACAAACCATGAATCTCTATCCCATTGAAAGTATGCGCGCTATTTGCAAGTCACCGGATTTGGCGGATTTGTGGAACGTTTATATCAAAGATGACATACAAGATGACATCGATATCGCGAGAAAAATGATGGACGCGTGCCGAGCAATCCACACAAGGATGGAGAAGAGAGAAGCGTTGTTGCAGGGTGCAGAGATGAAGCTTAAGGACAACAAGATCCCAACGTTTTTGTTCTTCGCAGAGCAATCATAGAAAGATGTTGATGTGGCCAGGGAATTACTAAACTGTGTGAAAGATATGATGAAAAGGACCCAAGAGAAAGATGACTTCGTTGTTGTAGTAACGAGGTTATCTGATGGCTAATAAAGGATTCCTAGCTATGCATATCATGATATTTTCTTTCCTTTTGTTACTCCTTTATGTTTAATGTAATGAATCCTTTTATTAAGTAATGGGAAGTATGTTGTATTTCCTTGTTATAATTAAACATGTGTGTATGCAATCTGGTGTGATTTATTTGTTTTTTAGACCAAGTATGTTAGATTCAGAATCTCACAAGTAGAACTAACCATGGATCTAAGATCATTTCATAAAACTTAAATACAAATAATATTAGGATATTGTCTAAAGAAACGATTGTGGATTTAACACAGAAGTAATGGCAAGTATGTTGTATTTCCTTGTTATAATTAAACATGTGTGTATGCAATCGGGTGTGATTTGTTTGTTAGACCAAGTATGGTAGATTCAGAATCTCACAAGTAGAACTTACCATGGATCTAAGATCCTTTCATAAAACTTAAAACATAAATGTTATATTGTATAAAAAAAGATACAATAAAAGTTTAACGGATGTTAACATAGAAAACAAGCCACTGTTGTTGTTATCACGTTTATGCTAAAGTAGCTACCACAAATATACTCGGTGTTTGAAAAAAAAACTTAGCCATCTTTTTACGATAAGCCAATGCAGTTTGAATTGGATCTGCGAAGTCTAATGCCATTCCATTTGACAGTCGGTAGAGAAATATACAGACCCAAATGCCACAATCACCAAAATACCACATTGTTTTGGTACATTTGTGGCGTTCACAAAGGATACAATGTATTTGGATTTATCAACTGATTTCTTCTGAAAAACATCGGCTTCCTCTAACACTTGAGGTAACTTTTCCTGTACATAATACACACGTTTTCAGGAATGTAAACAATAAGGGCATTGTACAAACAACTGAAGATAATATTAATAACGTAATTGACAATAACCGAACATATGTGAACGGTAAAAATTGTGTCACGCGTCATAGGACACACATTGTTTACAACAGTTCATTACGAACTGTAAAAAAAGTTTATACTAATTTTGGAAACACTATCTAATATGTAAACTAGTTTTTCAGCATCCAGCGACTCTTGGTAAGGGCCCATCATAAATGACCCTCCATCTACAGTTATCCCAAGGTTAACCCAACCTGCGAGATCTGGACTGAAAACTTAGAGGGTGTGACCCGACAATTGGAAGCCGGCATTGTCGACATCAGCCACCGGTAGGTTCCCAAGAGTAAAGCCAATAAGTTTCGAAGACTGAGGTGTATGAATCATAAAAGCCAGGTTAGCGGTGATGAACATACCATCACCCACAACGCATTCCCAAAGACCAAGTGTTAATTCTTCGTGGGGACTAGTGTAGTTACCGGCGAGAACCATAAAATCACCCAACTGACTAACTGTTAGAGGATTCGGAAGTGCGTTAGCAATGGCTTCAGGTAGGGGATGAACCTGGAACGTATGGTTTGTAAGTTCAAACGAAATAATAACACGATTCCTCATCATGACACCATCCCGTGACCACTTTGTATCCGTACCCATCCAGTATATATAATTTCCCAATACCGCTTGACCAAAGCTAGTCTTGATTTTGATCGACTCCGCCGGGATATGTTCAAGGTTGTTCCAAGTGTCAGTACTTAAGGTATATACTGAAACATAACGTGCATCGCGTTTGTGGTTGGGATAGCTTATTTTAATAACAGTCGGGTCTAAATCAGGTTTTGAAACACCGAACCCGAAACTCACTCTTTCGGTTTGACGTTCAAAGATTTGATGGGGCACAAGAATAGTCAAAAGCTTCTTCATGCAAGGGTTTATTAAATAAATGTGCATGTTATTAACATGTGAAAAGGCCAAAATACCTTCGCAACATGCACTAGGTTTTATCACAGTATGGTTTAATTGAATGGGTGAAGGGATGTAGTTAAGATCACCATCTAAGACTCCCATGTTGCTAAAAAAACCTTGGTCATATGTTAGGTTTAACCTAGGCGTTGGGATGTCACGGACTCCAAACGTAGTGATAAACTGGGAAGAGTCTATTAATTCTTTCCATTCACGACAAATGGATCTATATTGGCTATTTCCTTTACCGGAAGTTTGAGCAATATTTCATAATGTACATCGGTTGGCAAATAGTCTGACATTTTAGAAGATTGGTAGTTAAAAATTAGGGGTTTTGATGTTAGAAGAAGGGAACTTTTGAATTTCTGAATCTGGAAATAGGGTTAGTGTGGTTGTAACAAGTGTGAAGTACAAAGTTACTTATATAGGCAAACAAAATGCATGCAACAGTTGCCTTATTTAAGTTACATGCAACTTGTAGTAGTAGTTATTGCTCTATGTTCTAGACTTTGACTTAACTCAAGTAGTTTGGCCATTAACTCAAGTAGTGTTGTAGTCACAATACAAGGCATCATTAGCTGAAGTTTGATTTGATGTATATTTGATAGAAATACAACTTATGCAGTCAAGACAAACCATTAAATGCTCCCTGGCCCAAATCTGAATGGTTCCAAGGTGCTACAATTGGAATACAACATATTATGCATAAAAGTCCAGACTATAATAAAAATATTTTTACAAACTTTTCATTTATAACCAATAAAAAGGTATAAACAAGATTTATTTTTCAGCATTGCAATAGATAAACTGCCTGATCTTCAAAAGATGACATAATTAGTGACTCCTTGGCCGCACCCACCACATACGAACCCCCATTCCCATGAAGACCTAAATCCAGAAACTCTCCCTTCGTTTGGTTATACGCCTGGAGAGAGTGAAAAGGCATATCGATCGTAGCATCGTCGACATCCAGTATTAGCCTAGAATCATGTGAAAATCCAACTAACTTGACAACATGGGGCATTGGTATGTCTAGGAGCATTGTTACGGGTGTTGCTGAAACACCATTAACACCTAATTCCCAAATTCGAAGATAGTGGGTCTCCTCGACGTTGAAATATGCTGAAATTTTCAAACTGTCGCCTAAATGTGATAAATCAAAGTTGAGTAGAAGAACCATATTCAAATCCGCAGGGATGTGAAGCACATGAAATTGGTGACTACCCATATTGAACGATAATATGGAATGATTAGTGACCTTATCACCATCTTCACCTAAATATTCTTCGTAACATACCCAGTATATGAATAAACCTAAAACAACGTGTCCCACGTTCTTCATCCTAAGGGTATGACGATGTGAATTTCTTATCTTGGTCCAACTTTTAGTGCTCGGTGTAAATACAGTCACAAACCACGGTTCTAATCCTGAGTATGGATATGAAATCTTTACAATTGTTGGGTCTAGAGTCACAGGGTGAACTCTGAACCCAAAGTCAATTGTACCTGACTCTATTTGATCCACATAGTATGGGACCAATCTAGAAAAAGATTTCCTGATAGATGGGTTTAGAATAACAACCATCATATATGCACCAAAGGTAAAACACCACAAGCCTTCATAGTTGCCTATTGTGGCCAAATAAGATTGAATAAGATTGGCCAAATAACCAAAGTGACCTACAAAACCCAGTTCGTACCTAACATTCAAAGTGTTTCCCGTCCCACGGACGCGATAACCATTAATGAAGTCTTGTGACTCTATTGTCGCCTTCCAATTATTCGAGACACATCTTAATTGTGCAAGCGACTTAACTGGTAACCTATTCATGATTTCCGTTTGAACATCTAACGGTATGTGATCAGACATGTTTTTTAACAACTAGTACTAAATTATATGGGATGTGTTTTATGTATAGTTGGGTAAAAGTAGTATATGTGATAAATCATGTATAACTAGGAGGTCCTTTTATAGATGACTCAAGCTTGTACCACCAAGGTTCCAACATTAAATGTATCCATTACTAAAAGCCTACCCAAATTATACTGTTTCATCCATAATTTTAATAAATGATAGCTAACCACTCATGTATAAATAAGTTGGTGGGAATAGTTACCTTTAAGCACCCTCTCAAATTGACGTAGAAATTCCGGGTTTCCGGTTCGTAAACGGCACCGCTATCATAGAATGTGACGACTCCTGTTCGTTCATCTAGCATCGCTAAACACCAGTGTTGCTCTTTTTCGTTTATTGGCATATAAACCTATGTTAATATGAAGTGTTGATGAGTTATAATTTATTGAACAACATACGATGCAACATAATAACTCTTTTTGTATGCTAGTAATTTTCGATCTAAATATATACCTTTTCCACATCGGACCACGGTACTTTATACGTAGTCCCGTCAGCATACTACTGCGGCACCGTGTCTTGGAGTAACAGCTGGACAAAGTAACCACCCGCCATGGCCCAATCGTCGTCCTTAGTTCGCATATGCAATATGTAACTAACCCACAACTCTATATGTTGTTGTCAAAAAAATATATATACACTTAATAACTATAAACAACAAATCGTACTTTACAGGAAAAACAACAAAGCAAACATGTTCATAACCTCATCCATAATCCATTCTCTACGTGGTGGGTCTAAGCATACAAGGCTTTCCCAAAATAAACGATCTACGGTCACATCTTTGAACCATGGAAACTTACAACGTAGTGGATCTCGCCGACAAAGAAATCTATCGTACTCATCACTAATGTGGACTCTGTCAGTCACACGACTAGGACGTGAAAGATCCTGACAAATAAAAACGATGCTTTTCTGTTACATATATTACCATGTAATAAAAAAAATAACTCAACAATGGAAATAAATTGATGTACCTCAACCCAAGGTTCAACGTCTCTCAAATATTTTGCCATGTAAACATCATCTTCATCTGTAACTATTCGCTTTGCTCCGACCTTAAAAGAACTATGACTCCAGTAGTTGGCGGAATAATCACTACCGTATTCAGTTCTGTTACCATTCTTAACCGCTTCAGTAGCCGCTTTCCAATGTTCCGAGTTCATAATTTCGTATCTCCTTTTTCTCTCCGCGGTCTTAACTTTTAACATTGCCTCTTTTTCACCTCGTTTACTAATATCCTCACGCAATGCTTCTAAGAATAATTCTTCCTGGGCCTTGGTATCTGCCATACGCCACATCTCCTCTTCATGTTCTCGATTCATAAATTCCTCTTCCATCATATATTCCTGTTAAAAATATACATTAAACACACTAGGTTTCGGTTACGGAGATTGGTATACAAATATAATCAGATAATTACATCACTAGCTTCCAGGTCTATATAATTATCTGCACGAGCCTCTCCATCATCAAGCGCGTTCAATTCAACCAACGAAATATACTCTTTATTAAGGTCATCGTATACGTCTATATTCAAGTTTCCAGGTAATCCACCGAACTCCAATTTATTCTGAATAATATTACAAAATATAGGTTATAACAAGGACTCGATAATAAGTTACATGTAATAGGCTTATAGAAGTAGACGTATATTTGGTCCTGTAATTCTTTCCCTGGCCAACGCCTGCATTTATATAAAATGTACATGATCATCATATACTCATATATGGTAAAATAATTGATAACCATGATATGTTTTGGGTAAGAACAAAGCATACCTTAATAATGACCTCAAGCTTATACAAACGAGTGTTTAGCTCCTTAATGACATGATCCCGCAGTTTAATATCTTGCTGACCACTTCCTCCACACCTCCGTAACATTGGCAAATCCCTCTTTTCTATGTTTCCAACCTTGCGCCTGGCTTTAAGCTTTGCGAAATAAAGGTCATATTGATCAGGGAATTTTTGGCAGGCACCCTTGGTATGTACCTCTGGTAGAAATCACGGAATATCTTAAACTATCCGGCTTGTTGTTCCTCCCTTGTTGGTATAAGATCGAATTTGAGGTTAACTCCTACATAAAATTTAAATAACATTAATTACATGGTGGAAATTAAAATATAAATCATAGCATACAAGGGTTTACCTGGGAAAATATCAAATCATAATCTGGTTTGTTTAAAAGCTTCTTTCTTGACCAGGATAATGCTCTTGGAAACATAGTCGCGTCCTTACTCCACCAATAAAGGTGAACTTCAAAAGTCTCAAGAATCCAGGTCTACATATATAAATCATGAATGTTGTCAATCTCAAACAATATAGAATGTGAGTTTGATCATTGATGTGGTTATATAATAAAAAACAACTAACCATGAAAGTCCAAACAAATTCGGATAACGTATAAGTAGGGACAAACTATACAGATTTACGAAGCTCCTGTTGGTGTTTCCATATGTTTTTCGAAGCTACGTTCACAATCTCCTCGTACAAATGCCTCCAAACGTACTCACCCCATGGGAACTTGTTCCAGGTGTCAATGTCTTCAACCAAACGCAGCAGCTTGTCATCGACAGGTTCAGCCAACAAAGTTCCCATAAAACACATTTGCAAAGCAAGAAGTAGGGCTACACGTACATCATCTTCATTACTTAACATACTGAATAACTCTGCATCCTCTATTACACCTAAAAGATCTAGGTTGGTTACAGTTTTGCCAACTTTCTTAGGTAGCACACGCATCACAAATCTTATTTCACCTTCTCGATTTACACTAAAGTTAACCATTCCGAAACGTAGACCTGTTACAATGGCAAACTCGGGCCAACCGAAATGTAAACTCTTGCCGTAGTGGTTATAGACAATTGGCAAGTCATAATGGCCATCATTAACAAACCGTTGCTTTTGAAGCATTTCGCGTATCAAAGACTGGTCGTGTTGAACACAGGACAAATCCAACCACCGACCAAAACACAATTCACTGAACATGTTCCTGCGTGTTTCATTCAACTTGCCTCTTATTAAACTAAATTAGTGCAACTTACTCGTGAAAATAACTTTAGCTTCGTATCCCTACATAACATACAAACATAAATACTTGTAAATATTTTACCATTTAAATGTTTTGTCATGGTTAAAGTTAATTGTACACAGTTTTCTAGCAAATGTTTGTTAACTATTTTCAGTTAATTTAGATTCTCTTTACTCAATATGAGTCTTGGAAGTTCAAAGGGGTTCATAACTGCTCACATCAAATGTTTGTCATGATTAAAGTTAATTATACACAGTTTCTAGCAAATGTTTGTTAACTATTTTCAGTTAATTTAGATTTCTTTCACTCAATATGAGTCTTGGAAGTTCAAAGGGGTTCATAACTGCTCACATCATAAAATAAACCACCCACTAACTTTTGAGATCATGTTAAACTGTAAGTTAAGAAAAACCACCCCACCATCCATTAACATCTATTTATAGCACAGTTCATACATATCAAAATTTCAATATTCATCTAAATTACAAAACAAATGGCTCATATTCTAGATTATCCCATAGACATTATGATCATTGTTTTACTAAATCTCCCCGTTTCATCCCTTCTGTTATGAAAATCCGTTTGAAAAAACATGGTTGTCGATCATCTCGGATCAAACATTTGTCAGGACGCAAGCGAATGCTTCACAGCATTCACGGTTAGTATTTAGGAGTTTTAAAGGGGTTCGGACTCGGTCACTGACCAATAACTCCATAAATAACCCTGCATCAGTATTCACGGGGCAAGGTCATCCTTTTATTAGTGAAAACTTCAATAGAGTTGTCGGGTCGTGCGACGGATTGATATGCATGGTGAACACAACAGGGTTGTCACTCTACAACCCTAGTACTCGTTATACATAGTCCATCGACTCGTGTTTTGTTAGGGAGAATCGAGATCTAGTTGGGTATGGCTTCGGTAAGATAATAGACGGGGATTACAAGGTGGTGGCCGTTTCGAAACAAAACAACAGGGTCAAAATGTTCTCGGTTGCGAACAGAAACTGGAAAAACTTAGGCGTTTATCCAGGCGGAGGTTATGTCTTCGGGGATGCTATGGGTTACGACGGTCGGGTATACTACTACGATTTCACTTAGAGATGAAACTCTGAAAGGATCGTTTCTGTTCATTTATCACAAGAAACGATTACCACGGTTCCTCTACCGGAACTACGAAGAGCCCAGAAATCTATTCACTTAGGGGTGTTGCGACAGGGGATATGCTTGTTGTGTAACTACACCAACAATAATATTTCCGATGTTTGGGTCATGACAAACGAGCCTGTTCACCAAGCTTGGTCAAGGTTGTTTTCCATTTGGAATCCCGATCCTAATCTCCTACAATTACACCAGTACGCCGAGGGTTGGACAAGATACTATTCTCCAATCTATATAACAGGTGACGGTTGTCTTGTGATACCACTTGGATACCAGGTCATTTTGTTTAACCCTAATGACATGACTTTCAGGATACTAGACTATATGCGCGGTCCTTGGTGTACCTACGTTGAGACATTGGTGAAACCAGGAGGGGCAGGGAGACGTTATAGTCTAAGGAGTGCGGCCAACATTGGATAATCAAGCTTTCTAGTTATTCGCGTTACGCATTATTCACCTACGTTGTCTACTTACATTATGTTTCGAAGTTTTTGTGTTTTCTAAAACTAATCCACTAGGCTTAGTTTGATAGTATGCTTTCTTTCAGTCTATATGCTTTCTTTCAGTCTATATGTTAACCTTGTATATTTTGAATGACTATTATATAACCTATGTTTTCTACTACATATGCATTACACTTGCAATGCCAACTAAATCATCATAAACTTTCGTTAGATGGAAGACATAAAACCACTGTATACAACTAAATACCAATAATCAAGATCATATTCATCATTACCACTATACAAACCAACTACATTCGTTTATCATAACTTCCAACAGCAAAGGCTAGAATAAACCTAAGGACCGAAAGCAATCATATAATATCTTTGTTCTAACGACCAAGACTGAAATACAAAAGCAATGTGAACGAAGAAGCTCAATTAAACACATCGTTTACCATTTGAGTGGATGAACAGCTTCCAATCCCTCGCCGTAAGTGTGGCTCTCGATGTTATGTGCAATTAAACACTGTTTCTTACACCAGATTCATGATTATTCGTATGAACAACGGTTGTCAATTGGAATCAATGTTAATTAGATATAATTAACTGGATAATGAAGGTTCTTAACTATGTGTTTGTGTGTGTATTTTTTTGGTGTGCTTTCGGTTCAACATTATTAACTGTGTGTGTTTGTGTGTGTGTTTTTGGGTGTGTTTTTGGTGAAAGGTTTTTTCGAATCGGGTTATATACGGGAATGTGTGACAGCAACGGTTGCCTCACTTTTATAAGTGTTTGCCTTAAGGAAGATGACTTTTTCAAACAGGATGCCTCAAATATTTAAGAGTTATCGCCTAAATATTTTTTAAGTTGCCTTCGTATTAATACAAAATACATGAGTTGCCTCGAGTTTTTATACAGTATACATGTATATATATATATATATATATATATATATATATATATATATATATATATATATATATATATATATATATATATATATATATATATATATATATATATATATATATATATATATATATATATATATAGAGAGAGAGAGAGAGAGAGAGAGAGAGAGAGAGAGTTAGGATCAAATAAGAAGATTAAGTAAAATGAGAAGAATGAGAAGAAACCACAGCCACACATTTCAGATGCACCTACAAAGTCAGATGCATCTCCCTTTAAAATTCTCCTTCCTTTGTGGAATTTATGGTGAGAATTTCTTCTTATTCTTCTCATTTTAATTTTTCTTCTTACTGGATTTCTACTATATATATATATATATATATATATATATATATATATATATATATATATATATATATATTGTTTCCTCGTGTATATTCATGGGATGCCTCCATTTTTAAATACATCACGTGGGTGTATTTTGTTAGTGGAAAAATCCACGTGTCGCCTTCTGATTGGAGATGTCTTGGATGCCTCGTTTGCCTCGATTGTCTTGGGCTATTTTAGGAACATTGAGATGTAGCTGACATTTTAGAGACATCATAATACAAAAGGGCTATTTTAGGAAATTCCTCTTTAATTATTATGTAAATTTTTTATTTTTATGAATGAATTTTAATTTATTATAAAAAAATTGAACTTGGTCGCCTTGTCGTGGAAACAAATCGCCTGTAGATCGTCTGAAAGAGAAAGCTGTGGTGACAGAAAAATAATGGTCGGACTAGATCACTGTTGTGCCTAGCCTTACACATTATTAGCCTCAAGTTGTTAAGGCTCGGTCTTCACACGTCGAGTATTTTAAAGCTCGAGTTAGTTATAAGATTATGTTTGAGTAGTTTGAGTTTGACTCATTTAAATCAAGTCAAACTCGATCTAAAAATCTTGGGTTGTCTTGTTTATTTGCACATTTAAATATGATCATTTGGGTGATTTAATTCAAAAGAAAAATCGAAGTTTTACGTTAGGTTCTCAAGTTATTATGGAATGAAAAGAAAAAAAAGTATAAGCTAGAAAAAAGAAGAAGAATCATCCAAAAAGTAAGAAGAAACTTTTATAGCCAAAATGACGTAAATCTTTTTTTCTCTTCTTTTATTTTCTCTTGTTAAAAAAAATCTCACGAACACAACTAAGTTTTAGTTTTTTTCAAATCTTTTCCTCTCTTCTCAAAATAAATCTTAAAAACATAGTATTAGAAAAAAGAATTAGAAGGTATAGGATGTGGTCGATGAAATAAGTTGGAGACGGGTTAGAGTTTATGTTAATATTTAGCGGTTATGAAGATACTTAAATTATAAAATATAAATGAAATAATAAATAGTTTAGGTTAAGTTATATTATAAGTGGAAAACTAAAGATATTCTTTTTAAGGAAGTTATTTTAAATATTATATTTTTTATATTAAAAGATTTACTCTTACTATTCATTTTCATTTTCATGTAACAGATAACAATAAAATTATTTATTATTTCATTTATATTTTATAATTTAAATATTTTTATAACCGCTAAATGTTAAGCGAAAAAGAATATATCAAGACGAAAAACAAAAAGTTATCTTTTTATAGACTTTAAGAAAAAAATTCGTTGTTTTTTTCTTGTTGTTGAATTTTGCGTGACTTATCATATATTGTAGTAATGTTTTATCATATATAATAATAATATTTTATCATATATGATAGCTAATATCATATAAGATATTGTTTTATCATACGACTATCATATATGATAGGTCACGCAAGTTTAACAAAAAAAAAGGAAACTTTTTTTTCGAATGTATATCATAGTGCATATCTATAAAAAGATAATTAAATATGCGTCGTGATGATATATTTGTATCGCTTAACGATTAACATTTTTAGAGATATAGATGTTTGTAAAAAGAGAGTGAAAATGAGTTTTTTTTAATCTCATTCATTATATTGAAATGGAGATAGATTGTGACTTGTGAGGATTAGTCTATTGTTATCGAATAAAGTTTTGATATCCTAATAAACCTAAATTTATATGTCTAAATTTAAGTTTATTTAAATACCAAACTTTATTTAGATATCAAATGACTATTTTGCATCTTCTATTTTTATTTTAATGCAATAGATGAGATTAAATTCAAAACTTATTTTTATAAATTTTTTTCAAACAATAGTATCTCATAAACTGTTAATAAGTAAGCGAAAAAAATATACCATCACAATAAGTATTTAATTAAAAAAATACACGATACTCCACACATTTTATGCTATCTAGATTTTATAATTTAATTATCTTTATAAAATACATAGATACTCCTCACATATTTTATACTATTTAGATTTTATATCTTAAACATACTAAATATATTAAAAAAAATCTGAATACTGACAAGATACATAATAAACTTTTGTGAAAAAGACAGATTTGGTCAAATCTCGTACCCTTGATCCATTATATGGTCAAGCCAAAAGATTTTGACATATATGGTCATGCACAAATACTCAACTGCTCAACTCCACTATAATTATGACACGTGTCCTTTGGCAAATGCTCGACTTACAGTGCTCAACCCCCAAATGCTCAACTTTGCAAAAAAAAAATAAAAAAAAAAGTAAAAAAAATTCAAGTTTGCAAAGTTGAGCACTTTGTGGCGTAAAGTTGAGCACTTTGTGGTGTAAAGTTGATCATTTTATTATGTAAAGTTGAGCATTTTATGGTTGAGTACCGTAAGTTGATCACTTGTTGTTGATCACTTATGACTGCAAAGTTGAGCGTTTGTGGTGATGATCATATTTGTCAAAATCTTTTGGCTTGACCATTCAGTGGATGTCAAGTGCTCAACTTGACCATTTTGGTCATTTTCCCTAAACTTTTTATACAAAACCACGTGTATTATTATTAATATAAATAAAATATTAAAATAAATTAATTTATATGTAAGCCTTACAAAACTTATATAACTAGTTTTTTTAATATCTCAAAATGACACCCATATTTTTAGCTAAATTCATGTGCCACTAAACATTGGTTGAGATTTGAGAATCTTAAACCAAAACAAATGACGATTTGTTCTATTTATTGATTTCATAAATAGATAACTTACCTAAATTATTGTAATCTAATATAATCGAATTATAGGCATACAAGTCGAATTAAATACAATATGAAAAGAGAAAAATTTAACAAAAAATACACGTTATTGACTTATTGTCAATTCTTAGACATATGGCCAATGATTTATTCTATTACTCGTAATTCCATCCTTAGACGACACGTACTCGATAAACCAAACTAATACAACAATTTCGAAGCCATGTGAACAATTTGGTAAGATATAATATCTTATACCACATCTTACGACCAAACTCATTAAAGATACTAATTTGGTTCTAATACTACTAAACCGAACTCTCATAAATGCATCCACCCTTTTTAGTAATGTAATATTGTTTTAGATAAATAATATTACTGGGCAAGTAGTTCAGAGTCGACGCAAGTAAATCCATCTTTAAAATATTTTCTAGTCATTACCTAGTTCTACATCTTTAAAATTCAATTTTGGATCATTATTCAATAATTAGCATTTTCTTCACTAATTTACAAATACACAAAAAAGCCAAAAAAAAAGTACCCAAAAATAGTTGTTTTGTCTTCATGGGGCCGTCTTACTGCATGTAGACATTTTGGTACGTGAGAGATGTTTGTACAGAGTTAAATTTGTTGCGTGTGCATTCGCTGGTAATAGACTAAATTTGTGCGGTAAAATGTAGAAACCAAATTCTATCTGTGTGTGCGCGTATAACAGTATATATATACATGCTCAATGAAGAGAAACAATGCAAAAGAAACTGATACCGATGGCTGCCACTCCTGGACCTCTCACCGACTGGCCATGGAAGCCACTTGGAAGCTTCAAGGTACAACCTTGACCCTCCTTTTTGCACACCAACTTCTCTCACTCTGCTCGTGTATGTTTAGTGACTTGCGCATTTACAATCTCCTAACTTGTGTATCTTTTATCATCTTTGCATTATCTGGACGATTCAAGTACGTGATATTGGCTCCATGGGTGGTGAAGAGCATCTATGACTTTATGTCAACGGATGCAGACAAACGAGATTATCTCCAAATCCTCATTTTTCCCTTTCTGTTGACAAGAATGCTTCATAATCAAATTTGGATTTCCATCTCTCGGTACATGACCGCAAAAGGCAAAAACCGGATCGTTGACAAGTCCATTGAGTTTGAGCAAGTTGATCGCGAAAGAGACTGGTACATACTATCATTAGCTAACATGTCTAGTATAGTAGTATTTGGAAAACACGTACTTAGGCCTATCAGTGATGCAATATTCCAGCAATTGTTCAACACTTGTGAAACATGCAAATGACCAAACTATCAAGATGAGAAAACTAGGTAATCTTATTTGTTGTTGCTATTATATTTTGCAGGGACGACCAGATAATATTCAATGGATTATTGTATTACGGAGGAAATTACATTTTAGAAGGTGGTAAATGCTTACCCATATGGAGGTTAGATGGGGTGATTATTGTAATATTGCTGCATGTTGGGGCAGTTGAATTCTTGTACTATTGGCTTCATAGGGCTCTTCATCACCATTTCCTCTACAATCGTTACCATTCCCACCATCATTCCTCCATCGCCACAGAGCCAATCACTTGTAAACATCTCATTAAACTTAAAGTAACATACAATCAAGTTAATATTTCGAAATACATAGTGTACATGTAGTTACTTAGCTTTTGCATACTGTTCCGGTGGCAGCCGTGACCCATCCTTTTGCGGAGCACATTGCATACTTCCTACTATTTGCAATCCCGCTGATGACAATCACCCTGACGGGTACCTCATCCATAGCCGCGCTTAGCGGGTATGCGTTGTATATTGATCTAATGAACAACATAGGCCACTGCAATTACGAGCTCATTCCCAAATCACTCTTCGATGTATTTCCTCCTCTCAAGTACATCATGTACACCCCATCGTAAGTCCACTCAATTAATTAAATTCTAGTACATAACCATCTATGCGTTTGCCTAAAAAGTTTAATTGTAAAAGGGTCATTGCTAGAAGTTGATGATGATATGATATACTCTTCTTTTTGTTGCAATAGATACCACTCCCTGCACCATACTCAGTTTCGAACAAACTACTCGCTTTTCATGCCATTCTATGACTACATATATGGCACGATGGACAAATCCTCGGACACACTTTACAAAAAGTCACTCGAGAGAAAGGAAGAATTGCCAAATGTTGTGTATTTAACGCATTTAACGGCACCCGAGTCTATCTATTACACGAGGCTCGGGTTCGCCTCTTTAGCTTCTAAACCACACACTTCCTCCAAGTGGTATTCGTGGATTCTATGGCCCGTGACTATTTGGTCAACGTTGATTACCCGGGTTTATGGAAAATTATTCGTTGTCGAAAGAAATGTCATGAAAAACCTCAAACTTCAAACATGGGTCGTACCAAAATATAGAACACAAGTATGCATATTATTGTTTATCAAACTTCATTTTCCATTTCATATTTCAAGATTTTAAATCAAAATCTATATATTTATTTGTAGTACCTTATGGGACGACAAAAACAAACTATCAATGGCTTAATTGAGGAAGCTATACTAGAAGCCGAGGCTAAAGGGGTGAAGGTGTTTAGCCTTGGTCTGCTCAACCAGGTGACTACATAGAATTTTGAATTGGTACATAATGCAGGTGACAATATAAATTGGTCACATACATTAATATTGATTTTGCAACTATTTTAGGCGGAGGAATTAAACGAAAGTGGGGAGTTATTCATTAGACGAAATCCACAAGTAAAAGTGAGGGTGGTGGATGGAAGTAGTTTAGCAGTTGCAGTGGTCTTAAACAGCATTCCAAAAGGAGCCACTCAAGTTGTTTTAAGAGGCGACTTCAATAAGGTTGCTTGTTACCTTGCTCTAGCTCTATGTCAAAGGGGGATCCAGGTACTTTCCCTTATCTTTTTTTACTTTCATATAATTCATGTTTTCAAGTAAATATTTAAATATAAACATTCCTAAATCTACTTTGGTCAAGTGCTGATAAGCTAAAAAGCCATAAAGAAAATTAGGGCTGAGCATCGGGCCGAGACCGACCCGACCCGAAACTAACCGAAACCGAAACAACCCTTAAAACTAAACCGAAACCGAAATGCTCGGTTCGGTTCGGTCCCAACTCGGGATCACTCGGTTTAAATTCGGGTTGAACCCGAAACCAAAATAAGATGCTGTTCCAAACACCCCTGTTCAAATAAAAACATCCAAACACCCCTTTAATACCTGCTGTAAACACAGTGGGCAAATAAGCTGCTGTTTTTTCAACACTGTGGGCAAATAAGCTGCTGTGAACACAGTGGGCAAATAAGCTTGTCAGTGTATTATCCCGGCGATAATATATCGATACTAAAACCAAATTAGGAAAAAACAGTAGGTTCATATATGTTATTTTGTTGAGGTGTTTGATCATCTTCATCCATTGTTTTTTCTTTCTTCCCTTTTTTTTTTTTGAGAGAAAATAGCAATAAGTGGATAAAAAGCGGCTGAGAGAAAATCATCTACATTAATAAATCGGGTTAGGTCGGGCCATATCAGGCTGTATTCGGTTTTGTACCGAACCGGCCCAAAACCGAAAACTATTCATTTTACCAACCGAAAACCAAACCGAATAACTCGGTTTCGGTTTCGGTTCACTCGGTTTTTCGGGTTCGGTCGGGCCTAGTCGGTTTCGGTCGGGCCTGCTCAGCCCTAAAGAAAATGAAATACCTCTGGAGCTTTAACTCCAAAAATTTATATTGGTTGTGATTGCTCGATTTTGTTGCAGGTTGCCATATCTAAAGAGAAGGACTATCAGAAGTTGAAATCCAAGCTCCAGTCAGCTGATGACCTAGATAAGTTGGTCCTTTCACGAGCTTATTCGCAAAAGGTAAAATATCGTTTTTTCATTAAACAGAAAAGTAACCACTCAGGGGTGGCCTAGTGGCAAAAGGAATTGTGACTATCACACTAAAAAGTGTGAGGTCCCAACTTCGATTCAGGTGCAAACAACTCTGAAGTGGCCATGCCAACCTCCTGAAAAGGGAGGGCTTTACCTGGTTTGAAACCATGGTTACCCAAAAAAAAAATTATAAGAAAAAAAGAAACTTGCCACAGAAACCATTTGTTGCTGAAAAATATGTATTGTTTGTTATTTTGGCCTTATGGGTGATTACTTAGATATGGTTAGTGGGAGATGGATTAAGCAAAGAAGAACAAATGAAGGCATCAAAAGGAACTTTAATCATTCCATACTCTCAATTCCCTCCAAAGGAAGTGCGTGAAGATTGTTTTTACTACACCACACCATCGATGCTCACTCCCAAACATCTCGAGAATGTCGATTCTTGTGAGGTAAGTACAAACACTAGAACCAAGGTTTCTTCTCAAGCTAAAATAATATAATTCAGTAACAAGCAATTAAGCATCAAGCTATACTGAATTATTGTTCTAGTCTCAAAATAACAGGTCTACCTTCTTCCTAACCATAACTACTGCAATAACTTAGGTTTGCGTAGAGTTTCATCTGGTTGGATGTCACTTGAACTGTAGAATTTGAAAATTTATGGGTCGGGTGGATCAAGTGAATGTGAGTACTAAAAAGATGCATTGCAAAAGTCTTGCAAGTCATCAGAGCGCAATTCTAACATTAGAACCTAACTTCTGCTCTGCATGTTTAAGGCATTCAAACAGTGATGTAACATTTGGCATGTTTAACAGAATTGGTTGCCACGAAGGGTGATGAGTGCATGGAGAATTGCAGGGATACTTCACGGCTTAGAAGGTTGGAATGTTAATGAGTACGGGACTAAACTCTTTAATGTCGACAAAGTTTGGGAAGCCAGTCTCCACCATGGGTTTACTCCTCTCATGAAATCATTTACTTAAACTGTCTACTCATTCATATGTTTGGATGTTTAGTGTTTGTATATTTTTCTTTAAGTCGTGAAGGTATGTATCCATTTGTTTGCTTCCGAGAAGAATGTAACTAACATGGTCTCAAACCTTCGAGAAAGGTGCCAGATTCCATGGATTCAAATGGTGAAACACTTTCACTTCATAAATGGGGGTATGTAGCTCTGTATTTTGACCATTTTAGCTCTACCCAGTAACAAAATCTATTCTCCTGACAACCGTTAATCACGCCAATAAACGAGTGAGATGTGTTGAGTTGGCTGTAGAACCATCTCACGTTACTTGATCTTATCTGTTTTCCCCGTTTATTGAGAAATCTTATCTAGTCAATGTTTCTACAACCAACTCGACACATCTCACTCATTAATAACGACCCATCTCACATTACTTGATCTTATCTATTTTCCTGGCAACCGTTAATAACTCCAATAAATGGGGGTATGTAACTCTGTATTTTGACCATCTTAACTCATCTGACACATCTCACTCGTTTATTGGGTTCGAGTTGGTTGTAGAACCATTAACTAGATAAGATCAAGTAAAGTGGTATCCCCATCACCCTAGCAAACGTGGATGAATAGAACACGATGCCTAGATTGTCTTAAACCATATATACTGCAAGAACTAAATGGGTTCCGAGAACAATTCTAACACCATAATTTCTAGTAACCATTGATTTGAATCCTTCCTATAGTGGGCTATACTTTTAATTAACTCATTCTAGTCTCACTTTTGTCGTGAATGACTGTGTAAACGGCCTCAAACTTTATATTAAGTCAACAATTACAACAACCAACTCTTTTCACAAATTTCAACAAAAATTAAAAAAATCTGCTTGTTTAACATATTGAGTTTATATCCTAAAAATTGGCATATAAATGAGCAATCAATGTTTATACTTTGTAATTATAAATATAGAAACAAGTCAAGGAAGAACAGGAAGCTCAATTTCATTAAAAGAAAAGAAACTTACACGTCCATGCTCAACATAACAAACCTTCAAAGGAATGCCTTCACATTGTCCTTCAAGATCCTCAATCTGTTTCTTTGTCGGTGGATACCCGCTACACAATTCAAAACACACCAGAATTAGATTTAATAACAAAGCTATTTGTTGAAAATACTACACGTTTCAATTCTTTTTGTAGCCCTACTGTATGTAAATGAGGACAAATTCGATCAAAAAAACACGACACGTCAATGTATAGTGTTTGTTCCCTTACCTGTTTACGCAGAGAATGAACATCGGATTGCCAGGACTAGTCTTTCTGAATTTGCTATTCGGAGGATAAACATCAAAAACCAGTCTCAATTCATTCATCGTCATGCTGCTGAACAACTCACTGATTTCAGCTATAGAATCAATATCTTCGTTTCCACTATCTGTGATCGTTTGGCTCCCTGAATCACCTTCAACAGATGAAGGCACATTCTTACCACGTTTGCGACTCCAACAAACACCATGCCTCTTGATAATGTAACCTAGCGACTTTAGGTGTCTGTATACCTCAAATGACTCCCAAGAAGATCCACCTACACCTTGTGCAACTTTCTTATAAATATCTTCTAGCGGAATACACTTATTCTCATCGTCTAACAGATGCAATGCCCCGATCTCTGCCAAAAACCTACATGTTTTTTACACAATATAGTTGAACCTTGTAAATAAAAGTTTATCGTGTGAATAAAAGAAGTCCACGAATTCATTTTTCCTAAAAATTCTCTATTGTGATATGACTTACAAAGCATCTTCGAGGAAAGTATATATTTTTCCGCCACGCGATATCCCTGTTGTTATCCACATCCGGCCTTTATTACTAACTATCTCAGCCATTCCCAACTCTTCCTTCCAGCTAGCCTTTGTAATCTCTTTCCTAATTTATTTAACGCCACTCACTTTTTAGTGAAAAAAACACCATAATGAAAGTTTGACAAGCAAAAGAGACTAAAGTACCTAAACTGTAACTTGGGTAAATCAGCATAAGCATAGCAATTATCCTCACCTTCGCTATCAGGTGTGGCCACATCTGAATCACTTGACCCACCTGATGAATTAGCAGCCCAATCTTCTAGTTCCATTAACAATCAGATGCTAATTAATTAAGTCGCAAAACCTGAAACATGGAAAACATGTCTAAAAGGGTGTTTGTTTAACCTTACTTAAGGGCTTATTAGCTTAAATGTATTTGGCTTATATTATATAAGCTTTATTTTTTTTTTATTTTTTTTTTGGTAACCGTGCTTTCCGACTCATTGGCCGACTAATCCACGGGGTTTGAGCCCACCGCCACACAGACTCAAACCAGGTAAACTTACATAAGCCACTTACATAAACTTAATTTTTCTTGGCTTTATAACATTTGTGGGCTTATATAAGTTTGTTACGACATAAGAAACTTACATAAGCCAGTAAGAGCCAAAGAAAAGCAAGAAAACGAGGGTTATGAAACATAACCCGAAAACATATAAGCTTATGCATGAAAAAAATTCCAAACAGATGATGATATCGTGATAGATAATCTAAAGATTTTCATCTACTAACTTCTAAACATAAGAACCCTAACCAACAAATATCTAGAAATGTAAATCTAAAATGTGTTCAGAGTACTGCGTGTAGCTGCCACAAAAGCGAGTTACCGCTGTTGACTGACTTATAATTTAACGCGTTTATACGTGGTTAAGAAACTAATTTATATGTGAGTGTTTGGATTCGTTTCTTGTGACGGTTACGAAAAAGCTCATATGCTCCAGCTTAAGAAGTGAAAGGTGAGCTTGTTCAAATTGTAATAAGCTGGCAAAGTAAGCTAATCCTAATACCCCCTTTAAGACTAAATAGCCACATTTTCGGAGCAGTAAAACTATGAATCAAATGAACAAAGGTAAGTTGGTTTCGTTACATGGAATTAATTCATAAAAACATATAATAACAATAATAAGTAGCAACAAAGAGATTAATTAAATGAATCTAATGAATAAAGGAAACTTACAGAATTAAATTAAATGAGCAGCCGCAGTTCAGTTAGGGTTTCGCGGGTGGCACGAGTTCGAAAGTAGACTGTAGCAAAGTTGTTGTTGTTGTTAAGGGGTGTTTGGGATTGCTTTCCTCATTTCCTCTCCTATATATATTACACATATGGTCCTTACATTTTACGATGACTTTGACTTATGGTCCTTTGGCATCTTTTTGAACCAAATCATCCCCAACTATGAAACCTTTCACACTAAGGTCCTTTCACCAAATAGATAGATGTTTGATTAGGGACGTTATCCAACAAAAAGTGTAACCAAAATGCTTATTTCTTTTACAAAAATTCATACTCATATTATTTTGACAAGTGTTAGAATGAACTGTTTGAATGTGAAGAAATAATAAGTAAAGAAAAAACATATAACATTATTGTGTGTAAACGAATATGTAGAAATAGAATGTAATGTAAATAGATATGACAAACTCAAAAGAATGTATGGATATAATTATCCACCATTGAATCTTCATTATACGACTAAGATTCTCACCTTCTTTTTCTTTAACCAAAGTCCAAAGGTAAAATGGTCATTTGATTTATTTTTTGCATTCCATCCCCAAACATTAATGCATAACTTTTAAATGAAGATTATATTTTTCAAGGTGCATAACTTTTAAATGAAGATTTTATAAAAAATATGGTTCACTGTACTTTTCTAGAATTTAATTCTGTTTTAAAATGGTATGAATTTTGATATATGTCGTAACTTTTTTAAGATTTTAAGTGTGTATTGATTTTTATGAAATTTTGACATTAGTGACCTTAATTTTGTTTAACCTAAAAGCGGAATTACGCAGAAGTTACAAACACGAAAGTTGTAGCTTTTTTTCTTTACCAAGAAATTTGAATCACTCAAATTTGATATTATATGAGTGAGACGTCACATTTTGAAAATGAAGTTTTACACATATGTTGATAGAATGCCTACGAGAGATTATTCTTGTAAAAATATATTTAAATGCACTAATTGGTGTACCATAATACATTTTTAGTAAACTTTAATCATTTGTTGAACAAATGAACAACACTACTTGATGAACAAAATTAAGCGAACTCTAAGTCACGTATATTCTATCCAAGTACTTCCCAAATAAAAGATTTAGTGCAATAATAAAGCATATTTTCATGAATTAGAAAATCAAACGACCATTAAATAGTGTATAAATAACTCCTCATCATGAATAATCCAAATGTGGTTCTACTTGTAGAAACTCATCGATCATGTTGACCTCCTCGAAACTTACCATCTTAACCCTTGTAGCATGTGTGAAATGATGAGATTGTCCTTGTTACGTGTGAGAATAACTTTGTTGATAAGTAATATATGTGACCTAAGTAATTCATACAAGAGGTGTGTTGGAATCGACACCTCCAACAACCCTGAAGATCGATTAGCAGAATCCTAGAACCCTTAAAGAAGATCGCAAAGTTGCAACGAATAGAACCCAGAAAACGACACAACACAAAGGTAACCAAACGATTACTTTATTATACCATCGATCGATTACATAGGAAAGAATAAAAGATGCGGTGTGTATTGGCATCACCCCCTCACCTCCTTTTATAGGGTGAGGGGGTCGGTTACAAAGACTACGCAGGCCAGGAACACCCATGGCCCAACTTAGCCGACTACATACTTACCATAAGGATAAGCTTACATCGAAGGTAAATCTCCTAATCTATATTCTAACTAATATTGGTAATAATGCTAACAATTTCCACCTTAGTACCAATACTAGTTAACCCCGACATCAAGTACCTCCATGCAATACTTGAACTTCGGACCTGGAACCACCTTTGTAAATGCGTCAGCTGCATTATCTTTCGTGCCTATCTTTGCCACTTCAATCTCTTTAGATTCCACGATCTCTCTGATGAAGTGATACCTCACGTTGATATGCTTCGTCCTCTCATGAAACATTGCATTTCTTGATAGATGAATTGCACCTTGATTATCACAATTCACAACCACTGGCCTTAGGTTTATTCCCAGCTCGATTAGTAGACCTTTAAGCCAAATGCTTTCCTTAACAGCTTCCGTAAGCGCCATATACTCTGCCTCTGTAGTAGAAAATGCAACAACATGCTGCAGAGTTGCTTTCCAACTCACAACACAGCCATGTACCATAAACACGTACCCGGTTATCGACCTACCCTTGTCAGGGTCTTTAGCATAATCGTTATCCACGAAACCGTCAACATCCACGTGTTTCCCTTGATCTCTACCATACACTAGACCTACATCAGCAGTGCCCTTCAAGTACTTCAAAATCCACTTCACCGCTTCCCAGTGAATTTTACCCGGATTCGCCAAATACCTGCTCACAATGCTAACAGCATACGCAATATCCGGTCTAGTGCAAACCATCAAGTACATTAAACTACCTACATCATTCGCATATGGGACCTTACTCATTCTTTCCACATCTCAGTCACTCGACGAACAATCCTTCAAAGATACCTTGAAGTGTGCTCCCAATGGCACAGAGACCGACTTGCCATTATCCACTATGTAGTTATTCAGAATTTTTCACACATTCTGACTGAGACACCTTCAGGGTTCGGTTACCCCTATCTCTGACAATCTCCATACCAAGTATCTTCCTAGTTGGACCAAGTTCCTTCATATCAAACTCTTTCCGCAGCAGTCCCTTGGTATATTCGATCTTAGACTTGCTTTTACAAGCAGTCAACATATCATCTACATACAGCAGTAGATATATGTACATACCTGGTGCAAACTCCTTGAAGTAAACACATCTATCATAGCTGCTACGGCTAAACCCATTGCTGACCGTATACACATCAAACCGTTTGTACCACTGCCATGGAGACTGCTTAAGACCATAAAGAGATTTCTTCAACAAACATACCTTGTTGTCTGTTCCTTCTTCAAAACCAAGCGGCTGCCTCATATAAATGATTTCTTCAAGATTACCATGCAAAAACGCCGTCTTCACATCAAGTTGTTCCAACTCGTAATCTTCACAAGTAGTTAATGAGAGAATCACCCTAATAGATGTATGTCGAACCACGGGTGAAAATACCTTATTATAGTCAATCCTTGCTCGTTGTGTGAACCCTCGTGCTACCAGCCTTGCTTTATACTTTGGTTTCTGAACGCCTTCAATCCCTTCTTTAATCTTATACAACCACTTGTAGCTTACCAACTTCTGACCACGTGGTTGATCGACCAGCTCCCACGTATGATTCTTCTTTAAAGAACTCATCTCTTCCTCCATAGCACGAACCCACTCATCCCTTTCAGATGAATTAATCGCCTCCTGGAATATGATTGGTTCATGTGTATCTTCTTCCTCAGCAATAGCAAACGCATAAGACGTAATATCATCATCTTCCCTAGACCCTGATGATCTAGACAATGATACATTACCTTCATTCTTATACCTTGCAGGTATAGTAGTTGTTCTCTTAGATCTATCACGCACCAGAACATAATTGTCCAGATTCTGTTGTTGAGGCATTGTATCTACTGCATCTTCAACTTGATCCTCATATTCATTCCCTGGATTTACCCCAATATGAGGATCCACAGTTGGTTCGACCCGACTGCCTTGAAGTTCCACCTCAAACTCAATTTCATTCCCAGAATCTGCAACACCATCACCCTTGAGAGTATCCTTATACACAAGGCTCTCATTAAAGACCACATCCCTGCTTATGATTATCTTCGGTTTAACATCTTCCAACCTCCATAATCTGTATCCCTTCACACCCTCAGGATACCCCAGGAATATGCATTTTATAGCTCTAGGCTTGAGCTTCCCCTGATTCACGCGTGAATAAGCAACGCAACCAAATATCTTCAACATCTCGTAATTCGCCGGATGTCCTGACCATAAATCCATAGGTGTCTTCTTCTCCAATGTTGTAGATGGAGACATATTGATCAGATATGTTGTCGTCACCGTTGCTTCAGCCCAAAATGATTCTGGCAAACCAGACTGAATCAGTAAACACCTAACCTTGTCCAAGAGCGTCCTGTTCATTCGTTCAGCTAGACCATTCTGTTGCGGAGTTCCAGCAACCGTCAAATGTCTTGCTACCCCGCTCTCCTTGCACAAGTTATTAAACTCCTGATTATAAAACTCCAAACCATTATCCGTTCGAAGTTTCTTCAGTTTTCTACCTGTCTGGTTTTCTACCAACTGTTTCCACTCCTTGAACTTGCTGAACGCCTCACTCTTGTGTCTAAGAAAATAAACCCAAACCCTCCTCGGATAATCATCAACAATCGATAAGAAGTAACGACAACCACTCATCGATTCCACCCGAGAAGGACCCCAAATATCCGCATGGACATAGTCTATAACTCCTTCTGTTGTGTGCTAACCTCGACCAAAACTCACCCTGGTCGATTTTCCAAGAACACAATTTTCACAGAATTCGAGCTTACCTAGACCTTCCTTCCCCAACACCTCTCTTCTTTTGAGTTCATTCAAGCCTGCTTCACTAATGTGACCCAAGCGTTTATGCCAACATGCGCAAGACTTTCCTTTTCTTCTATACCGACACTAGCTTCACTTGATTCAGCCTAACCATCCAAGGAGTACACACAATTTTCCTTCAAAGTTCCCGAAAAAACCATCAACGAACCCTTGATCACCTTTACTCTTCCATTCTGCAACTTCACAGTATAGCCCTCTCGATCCAGAGTGCCCAAATATAAAAAATTTCTTTTCAACTCAGGAACGTAACGCACATTCTCAAGCACAAAACTTGAACCATCTTTCATTTGTACTTTCACCTTCCCTGTCCCCTTGATGGCACATGCTTTATTATCACCGAGCAAAACCATACCACCATCAAGCTCCTTAAAATCAAACAAGAAGTCCCTCCTAGGCGTCATGTGATAGGAACCACCAGAGTCCATGATCCACTCTAAGAACCTTTGCTCACTCACCGCCATCAACAAATCACCATTGTCATAACCCTTAAAATACGAATCAACGTCCTGTTTTGCATTCTCGTTGACAAAGCTAGTTGATTTCTTCTTGTTCCATTTTGGACAGTCTTTCTTAAGGTGATCCTCAAAATAGCGTATGTAACACTGCTGTTTATAAGTTATTTTACCCTTTGACTTTGATCGCGAACTACCACGTCCTTGATTACCCCGATGTTCCGGCCTCCCCCTTACAAATAACCCATCACCATCATCCTTTGCATATGTCCTCTTATTCAGCTCCCGTGAATTGAGGGTAGACAAGACATCTTCAAACGTGAGCGACTCCCTTCCATAAAGCAATGTCTCCACAAAGTTATCATACGAGGACGGTAATGATGTAAGTAACACGAGTGCCGGATCTTCGTCATCAGTTTCAACGTCTATGTTCGCCAAGTCACCGATCAACTTATTAAACTCATCTATATGTTCAAATAGTTTCTTACCTGAATGCATGTAGAAAGTGAACAGCTTCTTCTTCAAGTACAATTTATTGGCTAAAGACTTTGTCATATACAAAGTTTCTAACTTTAACCACGCTGCAGAATTTTCTTTGTTGACTTCCCTCAACACCTTGTTATCAAAGCACAAGAGTAAGGCACTGTGTGCTTTTTTATAGATATTCGTCTTCAACGCCGCAGTCTTATGAGCGTCCGTCATGGTATCCGGGAATAGATCTAACGCAGCCTCCCAACCATGTTGTATTAATAGACACCGCATCTTCACACGCCACAACCCGAAGTCATTAGACCCGTCGAATTTTTCAACGTCAAACTTCGCTATCGACGACATATTCTTTCACCCTTGTTGCGTAAGAATCCCTTCTTACAAATCGATTTAATTAGAAGAACTCTAAACCTCGATCACGTACAAGCAAACCCGATCGTACACTTGAAAACCCAAGCAAACCAACGATCAAACTTGAACCACAAGAAACCCGCAACAAGAACCTTCGATTAAATTGACTTTTAAAAACCTTAAAAGACGATACCCGAAGTCGATATATTAAATATATCAAAAACTCTTTGTTGGAAAAATATTTACTTTGTAAATACTTAACCTTGTCACGTGATAACAAAATACACCCCACCCCACGTGATAATACTTTGTGTTTTACTCCAAAACAACCCCACGTGCAATAAGGACAACCACCAATAAAAAAAAAGCTATACCAGTATATTTGTTTCTTATCTTCACGTGAACAACTTCGTCGTCTTCAACCTTTCGCCAACCCGCAACTCCAAGAAATCCGATCGGACGAAACCCGAACCTCCTTTCTTCATGAAACCCTTCTTCGATCTAGCACCGATCTCCAAAGACCACGACTAACCGTAAGCTCTGATACCACTTGTTGGAATCGACACCTCCAACAACCCTGAAGATCGATTAGCGGATTCCTATAACCCTTAAAGAAGATCGCAAAGTTGCAACGAATAAAACCCAGAAAACGACACAACACAAATGTAACCAAACGATTACTTTATTATACCATCGATCGATTACATAGGAAATGATAAAAGATGCGGTGTGTATTGGCATCACCCCTCACCTCCTTAGGGTGAGGGGGTCGGTTACAAAGACTACGCATGCCAGGAACACCCATGGCCCAACCTTATCCGACTACACACTTACCATAAGGACAAGCTTACATCGAAGGTAAATATCCTAATCTATATTCTAACTAATATTGGTAATAATGCTAGCAAGGTGTATTGATTTAGATTCGATTTTGTGCCCAATGTGTGAAGAAGATGTTGAATCTCTAGATCATTTGATGGGTCGTTGCTCATGGTCACGTAGCGTCTGGAATTTGGTTTTTAATTGGTGGGGATTCTCCCTTCCAGAAGACCTCGATTACAAAAGCGTTAGCAATTTCGTTAATCTTTTGAGTACCGAGAAAAAGAGATCGTTCTTGCCATTTCATCTCCAATGCTTTGAAGCAATCATATTCACCTCAGTTTGGTACATCTGGAGAAGCATAAATGGTAAGGTTTTTCGCTTAAAAGATTCCAACAGTTGTGATATCTTCAAGGATGTCCAATGCTTATCGTTTTTTGGGGTGAGTAATAGGTGTAAGAAATATAGATTAGATTGGGACCTATGGGTGAAAAATCCGGTTTTGGCTATCTCTCCGGTTATGGTTATGGTTATGTAATGTTTTTGTTGCTCTCTAGCATCTTGCTAGTTTTTGTGTTCTAATAAAATTTCGTCGTTCAAAAAAAAAATATATGTGACCTAAGTATAAGACATTTCATCACCCCACAAGAATTGTAATATTTCAAACTTTACTAATTTGATACTATTTCCATCGTAAAATAAGTGTCCACGTTTGACTTTTGAAGTTTTTTTTATGCAACTTTGATCTTAATTATCTTTGGGTGTGTTATATAATACTTGATGCAAAAATATATTAATGGATAGAGTTTTAAATGTATTTTTGTTGATATAATTTTTATTCAATATTATATAACACAAATAAACATATTTATGGTAAGTTTTAGAAAACAGACAAAAAAGTCAAATATAGACACTTAGTTTGAGAAGGAGGGTATTTGAGTGTAGTTAAAAAATAGTCCGAAATACCTCGATTAGATGCGTGCATATGAGTCAAAGAATCTTTTAATAAGTGACCTAGACACATGGTTTTAAAAGGTGTGACATGGCGGTGCAACGACGCCGTTAAAACGCGGGGCGTAATCTTTACGTTACGAAAAGACTAAAACGTCATCTTCATGCGTGGCGCTGGATGAGGCGTGAAGTGAACAACACGCTAAGGCATGATGTTTTGGGGAGAAAACGCCACCCACCAGCCATTGTACCTTATATGAGTTGAGATTAATGTAAACACATCAATTATCTAAAGACTCAATGAACCGGTGTCATAAGTTAATTAAAAAAAAAACATTTTCACCTATTTAAAAAATAGTATTGCAAACGGTAAATCGTAAAACGACAAAAATACACCATCGCGACGAGTATTTTTTTATCTTTCAGTAGAGGGCACTTCGCATATACTTTTGACAAATTTTTTTCGTTTTTTATTTTCAGTTACGTCTCAAAAAATCAAAAAATCACATGTGATTTCACATGTGTTTTGTGATAGAAATCACATGTGACTTTTTCAAATGTAACTGAAAAAAATAAAAAAAATATCATCGTGAGTCTGTAGAACTGCAACTCTATATGATTTAATTCCCGTCATGTTGATATGATTTGTTTTACATTACGATTAATAGTTTATCAGATACTTAATTTTATAAAAAAACGTGTCTTATATTTTAATAAAGAAATAAACGAATAAAATTACTTCAACTTTTTTTATAAAATTTAAATCTAAAATTGCACCTTGTATTAAACTTTATCACTCTACCAACATCTATAAAAACACAAATCACTTAAACTTTTTTTAAAATAAAAAGAATAAATTATATGTTCGTTCTATGATTTACATGAAATAACAAGTTTCGTCTCTAATTAAAATTATGTACATTGCTCCTCTATAATGTTCTAAGTTGTAATATCGACGGTCTTTATTTTAAAAAGTAGAGATCGTATGTTTAATTAATTTATTTGAAACTTGTTATAAACGAGCAATGTATATAATTTTAATTAAAGACGAAACTTGTTATTTTGAAAAGAAAAAAAAAATAGTAGGTGTCCAAAAGCATAGAGTTCGGAGAAGTATTCGAAGAAGAAGAAAATTCGGCATATTTAATTTAGCCACACATTATATCGGTAACTCCAAAACCAAACACCCCCCAAAATTCCATCTCCTTTCACATTTTTTTGACTTTAATTCTTTATTCAATCCCACCAACATCTTTTATAAAAAATAATCCTTTAATCTTTATTCTCACATCTTATTTTAATTGTTTCATATACAACCCAGATCACTTCTTTTATAAAGTAAGATTTTTTTTTATTTTTTTTAGCATCTTTATTATTCATTTTAGATCATACCCACTTGATGATTTGTTCTTTGGTGCTTGTTGACTTTCTTTGACTTTTTTCTTGATTATATTTCTGTGTGATCTAGCTCTTGATTTGATATAATTTGTGGGTATTCGTTGTATTTGATTTTGGTTTATTGGATTTTGATATTTGATTGGATTTATTATGGTTGAATTTGTGCTGATTAGTTTAGTTAATTGCTAGGGGTTGCGAATCGGCTAAAAGGCGAGTGATTTTCGACGATTTTGAGGTTTTTAGGGTCCGTAGTTGGGGGAGCTTCATTGATGGTTGTTGATTGTAATCAAGACCATCTTTGTATAGCTTCTGGAGTTAGTTAGTGTAGCTCGGGAAATTTCGAGAAACTGGGTGTTTGGAGATTGTGAATTTGTGTTGTGAAGGAAGTTAAAGATGTCGGGAGCTCAGGATTCGCTAGAGATTAAATTTCGTTTGATTGATGGATCGGATATTGGTCCAAAGAGCTATCCGGCTGCCACGAGTGTTGCAACTTTGAAAGAAAGTATTCTGTCTCAGTGGCCTAAAGGTCAGTTTGTTCTCTAGCTATGCAACTCTAGTAGAAGTTAATACGCCATCTATTATGTTCTTAGACTCTTAGTTAATGTTTGTTTTATTGTAATTGATTTTTGTAAATTACTTTTGGGATGGAAAAGGCCGTGACTTTGGTTGAGCAAGAAAGAAATTTTGAATCGTTGTTCTTCGTTTTGTTTTGTCCAATTGTTATCTTATTGGTCCTAAACGTTAAAGTATATCAATTGCTGTAGTAGTAAGTATGCACACCTTTATATGCCTTTATATGCATATTAACGTTTTGCCACCAATAAACAAAAAATTCCAAGTCGAACCATGTCATGGAAAAATATTGTAAAGTAAAGAATCAGTTTGTGGAAGCTCACAAGGATTTGGTTTCGGTTATGATAATTCTATTCCTATTTTCTTCGTGTTACAGATAAGGATAATGCTCCACGGACGGTAAAAGATATAAAAATTATTAGTGCCGGAAAGATATTGGAGAACAACAAAACGGTGGGAGAATGCAGGAATGCATTATGTGATGTCCCTGGTGGAGTTACAACCATGCATGTTGTTGTTAGTCAGCCACCTCAGGAAAAAGGTGCGTCTAAATATGTTATACTATGTCACTGAATATGTAGTATTCTCGAAAAAAGTTCTAATTCTGTTTTTGGAAAGTTTTCAAGCTAAAGTTACTTATCTGAAATTGTGCATTTCCATTTGTGGTGATTTTGATTACTCTATTTCAAAAGAGTTCTTTAGCAAGTAATTTTGGATGATAATATGAAAACAATGAGGAAATGCTCAAACACCTGGTATAATAACTATCGCTGATGCAACATTGCAGTTTCAATGGTGTAAGTACGTTACAGAAGGTCTATTAGGTCCGAATTGAACTTTTTATATTTTTCAAAGTCAGATGTGTGCCATTAAATTTGCTAAATGCTTAAACTACTCTTCAAATGACGACCATATAAGAAAATCTTGTTGATCCAAATCCATGTAAAAAAATTGTTATGATGATGACTACTTTACAAATACAGAAATTTTGCTATGTCAACAAATACTGCCAGTTGAGTGTCTTCTTCTTCTAGCGTTACTCAACCTTCTTTTTTGTTTATTTGCCAGAGAGGAAATCGACAAAGGACCTAAAACAAAACAAATGTGCGTGTGTTATATTATGAGAAGCGACCACAGATCACATCGTTTGCAGGTTAGTTAGTCTAAAATTCTTCCATAGCTTCTGACAATACTTTTCTTGGAATGGTGTAACAAAGTAGGCAATTTATCATGTCGCAGACAAAGATTGCTGGTGTAGTTGCAGATGATACTGTGGTTGATTGGGACAATGAAGATCTTGAAAAAAATATGAAAATATCAGAAAATAAGGGAAAAATACAAATGGTAACGAAAAATATGTATTATACATGTTACAGACCGACATACATATACAACTAGTTTGTTTTTTCAGGTTTGTGTTTTGTGTATTATGTGAATTTGTGAATGTTTACTCGGAAATACTCAGCTTGATTCTCTAATGTCCGTTGGGTTCTTTTGTTCTATCAAAAATTTGTGACTGCATATGAATAAACATTCATGATTATGTTTTTTTGCACCACATTCTGGGATACGGTAGATCGGGTTTGTGGTTGTTGAATGGTTGTTTTGTATGTCCATTTTCCATATTATGAGATTTGACACCGAATATAGGTTCTTATTCCAGTAGAACGCAAGAAATGGGTACTGTATTATATTAGCTATGTTATTCTTTTTAGTCGAGAAACGATAATTTGCAGAAACTGAACATGAGATTCTAAGACCGAAGCTTCAAGACTCGATTAGCTTTTATTGGTCACTCACATGGATTTGATCCAAATTTGGTTAATTATTAACCGAACCCAAATTTTTTGTGTTTTTGTTCCGATTGTGTTGGTTCTTTTGGCTCATACAGCTTTACTATTTTTAGCAACTGTTTCTGCGAAACATAAACGAACCTTGGAGGGTCAAGCAGTGCGCTATCATATAGCATATGCGATAATCAAATGATTTTTTCCCCTCCAAAATAAACGTACACTACAACATTTATTAGTCTCAAACCAACCGAGTTACAATGCATAAGACGAATAAGATCTACTTGTGTTTACAGTTTGCTAGAGTGCAGTTCTCGGACCATGAACCACAAATCAAACTAAAACCAATGAGCTCGGTGTAGAGCTAAAGCATGCCAATTGACCAACTGAAACATAGACAAACTCGAACAGCCGACCTAACCAAGAAGGCAAGAACTATACAAATACTGAACTTTTGCATTCGAAAAATCTCCACCACAACACAAGCATGACAAACTACTACATTCATATTCATAAATTTATTTGCCACAAAAAAACAAATTAAAATCCAAAATACCACGTAGGAAAATCCACCAAAATGGTTCCTCCACGTGTACAAACCATAACCTTAAATCATGCACCCATCTTTTACAACCAACTCTTTTTGCTTCTTCTGAAAACCTCCAAATTCTAGTCACATTTCCTGAATTTCACAAATGGCAGCAGCCATTTCTGTCCTCTCAGCTAAAACAACAACCACAGTACAAACCATTGATCTTTATAAACAACCTAGTTCAAGATTCCTTAAAGGGTGTTCTTTTTCTTTTAACATTAAACCTGTCTGTAGTAATAAACCCAGAATTCTTCCTAGTTTTGTTGTCTCTGCTTCTTCTGCTAAAACAACAACCAGTAGTGGTAGTGGTGGTGGTGGTGGTACACTTTATGTCAATATCACTGGCTTTCCATTTCCACTTGGCCCTTTTCTTAATAGAAGTACTATTAGGACTGAGGTAGATTCTTTTTTCTTTTAGCGTTTTGTCGTATGTAGAAAAGTTATGTGAATTAGTATCTGAGTTGTGTTTAGTTTTTGAAAATATTGGTTTCTTTGTGATTTCAGGTTGTGAAAGACTGTATATGGTTGTTTGAGCAAGAACAGGCATTGGGGTTCAGTAGTGTTTCGACGAATACTAGGATGACAGTTATAAAGCTTAAATCAGGAGGGTTGTGGGTTCATGCGCCTATTGCTCCAACCAAGGAATGCATCCAGGTACTGTTTATAAATTCTATAGTTTGTATCTAGTTATTTAGGAGTCGAATGAATTAGGAGTAGCTGCGAGAAAACCAATTCTGATTCGGATAATTAGTTTAGGTAGATGGATTGCTTGTTTTGGTGTCACATAACATGTCAGGCAAGAACATTTAACAGAGTTTGGGATTGTTTAATGCTTATTTGTGATAGAAATAAGCTTTAAATAAGCAACTTTAACTGATTATTACAAAGAAATTACCATATTAGCAGTTGTAGTAAGCACCTCTAACGCATATATCCTTGATAATTTATAAAATGTTAAACACTCAACTGAAAAAGGGCACAAACACGACCATCTTTTGCAGTTCGTTTTGTTACAAGTTACAACTGATTATTTGACTCTCATTATTTCATGACATAATCACTTTCAAAACACAATGCCAAACACCTCAATCATATTGAAATTAAAGATAATTTTGTTTAAATTCTATCTTCCAGCTAAGATCTTGTAATCTTTTTTTTTCTTCTTGTAAATTTCCAGCTTGTGAAGGAGTTAGGAGCTCCAGTAGAGTACATTGTCCTGCCTACATTTGCTTATGAGCATAAAATATTTGTTGGTCCATTTTCCAGAAAGTTCCCACAAGCTCAAATATGGGTGGCACCAAGACAATGGAGTTGGCCTCTCAATTTACCACTTGAATTTTTCGGCATTTTCCGTGCCAAAACCTTAGAACATGAAGATCTTTCAACCCCATGGGCTGCAGAAATCGAACAGAAGGTTCTGAGCTCTCCTGAAGTTGGTAAAAACAACACACATTATGACATTAAGTTTTTTTTCCTTATATCTAAACATTAGTCCATTTCAAGGTTCAGATATGTTTTCATTGTTAATTCAGGAATTGGGCCATACGTAGAGGTTGCATTTTATCATAAGCGTTCACAGACACTACTTGTGACTGATGCTGTAATCTTTGTCCCGAAGCAACCTCCTGAGTGTATAAGCAATGAATCACTGTTGGCGTCGGCTAAAAACGGTTTGGCTGTAAAGCTTCTTAGTAAAGGGAAGGAAGTCTCCCAAGAACCAGTCATTGATAATCCAATAAATAGGCAAAAAGGTCTCTTATTGGTTAACGAAAGTAAAGCTTGTAGCATTTACTCATTTCGTATGGATCTAACTGGTTAAGATCTTCTGTTACAGGATGGGAAAGAATGGTTCTTCAAATCTTGTTTCTTGGTCCATCAAATCTTTTGGAACCAAAAGCTAGTTTCTCTCAAATGTCACAGAAATTGATTGTTTCGCCAATTGTTAAAACATTAGTGTTCAGCAAAGTTCCTGAAAAGGTATGTTCATGTTCTAAGAACTACTAGAATTGTTTGAATTTGTCAATATTTGACTTTCGAAATCAACCATTTGACATTTCAGGTGAGGGACTGGATTGACAGCATTGCCAGAGACTGGAAATTCAAAAGAATTATACCGGCACACTTTGCTGCTCCTGTAAACGCCAGCAGGTCGGATTTCCTAGCAGCTTTTGGATTTCTTGATGATCTTCTAGGAGAGCGTTATGTTACTCGCCCTTCACTTCAACTTCTACTCACATCCATAATGGGAAAGGCTGCGAGTTACTTCCCTCCAGATGACATGAAAACTTTATCATCACTCGACCAGTTTCTAGTATCGGTTGGAGCAGTAAAAAAGACTGTCTCAGGCCGTAAACGATCATAAAATGAAGCGAACAAGAATGACAGAATTATACAGAAAGACATGCATAGCGTAGTTACTATCTAAATGATATGGTGGTATACATAAACCACTTTGTCTCTAGTTTTTCCTTTTTTATTCGCAATGCAAAGATATTAAGTAGCATCTTGCCATTGCACATATGTAAGATTGCAAATATCTGAAAAGGCATCCATTCTGTATTGATGATGTCTTTGTAAAAGTTGTGAGAACATTAGCTCGTGCGATAAAAAAGGGTTATGGTATTTCTAACAGATTATCGAAGCGTTGAAGGTAGTGTTTGTATATCTTAGAGAAAAAAATGTTTTGAAACAAAAAATTCTTAGTGAAAGATCTTTGGTTGAACCTCAATTAACATGTTGGTGCCACAAAAAAACCATTGGGTCACATTCATTCATGCATGTTTGGTTTCCCCAAAGATCTCTCAGTCTCACGCCAAAAAAGGTGTTTGCTTTATGATCCCTTTCTTTGTTCTCACCAATTCGGCATTCCTTCATCTCATCTGATTAAACCCTCTTCTGTTACACATAATATTTTTTTTCTTTTATCCTAAGAAAAAACCTCAAGTAACAGAAAGGTATGAAACTGCATTCATATTCTGTTTTCTGCATTTTTTTTTGCAGATCATATTTGATAGAAAAAAGGGATCAATCATTCGTATCCCCTTGACTGGCATAAAATGTTTGTTGTGTTCTGAAGAAACTCTTCCCTGAGATTCATTTTGAAGATTTCTCTTGATTTAGATATTGTGTTTTGAAAGTAAATACATGATATGATTGGAAATAAGATAATAGATGTCCAGATGTTGGACAAATTCTGATTATTTAAGGAGGTGTAAATCAACCTGAAAATAATCTTATAATCAGAATCTGTTACATTGTAGTAGCTACTAATACACAAATAATTTCAAAACACGATTCCTATTAATCACGTTAAGGGATTCGGGATATTCTTGTTTCCAACACGTAATATTAATCAGCCTTTGTAAAAAGGCCAAAACCTGTCTGCTTTAATCTTGTTTCAATCAAGCCTTAGGATTTTTGGTTTAATCATGGTGACACACTATTGTATGGTTTCAGGTTTTAATCCATCTCTTCTTATAATGGCTACCCAAATTATAAGGATCCCAGAAAATAGAAATACAAGGACATCTGTAACTATATCCGGACCTGCATATATGGTTGCTGTCGGGGGTTCCCCAAGAGGTGCTAAAGCCAAACCCCCAAAGAACACAATAACAAGTTCTCAATTACCCATTGCAGAAGAATATCATAATGTCCTCCCTCGTTATCTCAGGCCTTCCACCGGTTCTTGTCATGATCGGTGTAAACATGGTATGACAGATGATACACTGGAATTAAAAAGACCTACACGAAGATTGGGATCAAGAAAAATGCCAGTGGTTAAGAATAGAGGAAAACGGACTGTAGATCCTTTGGATGGAAAGAAGATAATAAAAACGACACCTAAGCATTCTTCAAATCCTAAATTTCGTGCACCTACTCAAGCTGCTAAAGCCAATAAGCGGGAACCATCTAAAAAAGTTGGAGCTTCAAAACATAATTTGCCGAAAGAAAGAATGGCTACTAACCATGTGAAAACGAAACCAATTTCTGCAGAAAGAGTAATTCCTAAGCCCAGGAACCATAAACTTGTTCATCATCAGAAAGATAAAACTAAAATGACAAAAGAGAAACTTAGGCAGTTGATTGCTAAGAAGGTTCAGGAAATGACAAAAATGCGGTTACTTGATGCTGAGACTGCAGAATTTGTCACTCCAACTGTTGAAATGATCGAGTCAGCTTTAACAGCAGAACCAACCAATCTTCACAATTCTGAAAACTCGCGCTCTTTTTCTGAAGAACAAGTTTTGTCGGACGCTGAGCATGCTGACAATGAAGACATAGAATGTGAAGATAATAATGAGATGGAAACTTCAGAAGACAATGAAGATAATGGGAAGGAAGTAAAGTTCAGAAGGGGAAGGATTCTTGAACTCGAGTCTGAGGATAATGGTCCTAAGAAGCTCACATTTAGAAGAGGAACAGTGTTGGATAATGGGGAAGATAACGACTCTGAAAAGGTAACTTTGAAGCACCAAGAGCAAGAAGAGAAAGAAGCTCAGGAGTTACTTAACCGTGTAATAGAAGAGACGGCAACTAAGCTTGCCGAGGACAGGAAGACCAAGGTAGGGGCATTGGTAGGTGCTTTTGAGACAGTGATTTCTCTTCAACCTTCCTCTGATGACAAATAGACAAGAGTATAATGTTCCATAAAACGCGAGTTTTGTACATGAGCCATATATTGATGGGTGATTATGCGATATCAGGGACTTAACTATTGATGAATGCAAAACCTACAAAATATCACTTGAAAATGATTTCATAGAATTCATTATAACTTGAGCACAATTTCCTTCTAGAGACAGGTTGTTTCACCCGATTGTTTTTCAACCTTCCAATTGGCTTAAGCCCGATTAAAATTTACTCTAGATATATATTCACAAGTACACAAATACTATTTGTCTAAAATTGACTTTTTTACTAACATTCTCAACATAAAGGAAGGGTCTTACATGTTTGCACCTATTATCAAAGGTTAGCGTGAACATGTTATTTGGATAAAGTTTAGGAAGCTTGCTCCGTACATCCTACTTCTGCTTTAAAGTCCAACCCTGAGATACTCATCTTGCCAATATTAACTGCAAATTTTAAGAGAGTTGATCAGGAACTGAAACAAGTAACTTACTTGAAAACCAAACAATCACATGTACTGTCATGGAACTCGTATCTCTTTCTTTAAAAGAGGTTGCAGAAAACAAACAAATGCTTACCAACAGCATCCATGCCAATTAACTTTGGCATATACCGCTTGATGTGTTCTTCTGCTGCTTCATCGGCTTTGAGCGTTTCACACTCAAAAGAAATCACAATCTTGCTCTTCTGTTGCTTCTGGTCAACCAACTTCACGACATCCTTCTCCCATCTGTGAACAAAGGGACCATGTGAGCATAAACAAACCACAAATTTATGATACCATTTTTTAAGTCTTATTAATGTCCATATGCTTACCCATGAGCATGATCAACATTACATAAGCGAGCAGCATCATGGCCTTTTCGTTCAACCACTACATCTCGTTCTTTCTTGCTCTGCAACATGTACGAACTCATTACAAACACTATTGCAGCCAACCTTCGAAACAATGAATCACGCTAAAGAGAGAAGCAAACAAGACTTACATTGAAGTCCATTATAGTCAGTTTGACCAAGCGGTAGTCCTCACCCCTACTGCATTCCCTTTCACAAGCTATCTCTATTTTCATGGTAACACGTTTATTAGCACCAAAAAACAAAGACATACTTTTCCACAAAATTCAAACACATAAATTTTTTCACGGGATACAAGGGGGTGTTTGGCATTGTGTTTCAAAAGTAACTATCAAATTTCCAAGCCATGTATTATCAGTCACAGGGAAACTAATTCCGTGTCAAATAACATATGTCATATAGGAATAATAACGTAATGCAACAACATAATACTAGTAAATAGTACCAGTGCCATGAATGCCATAACAAACAGAATCGGGAAGCCGCACAAAATGACCCGAAATCGACCCATCCGGTAACAAAGCTATTGACGCCATTCCTTCCATTTTCACAACTTCTACTTCTTCTTCTTCCTCTGCTTCACGGTCACCATCTTCTACTTTTTCTGTGCATTAAAAACAAAACCATACATACTTAAACCATAAAAGGGTTTATCTTTTTATAAATTTTTACCACATGAATTAAAATCGAAATTCATAGTAATAATTAAACTAACCCATATGTGAAAAGTCATCTTTTTCTCCCATTTCACATACAGTTTCCTCATCATATTGAATCTTTTCTGCAATTTATAACAAAGTATATAAAGGGTTTATCTTTATAATAAAAATAAGTGTAATAGATGATTACCCACAAGTTAAAAAGTGGTGATTTTAACTTACCAATTTGTGTAAAGTCGTTTTTTTCTTCCATTGGAGAAAGTGGGTTTTAGAAGAGTGTTTGTTTTGTGACCTTATTTATTTGAATTTGGCTTGTCAATCATTTTTTCTTCTTGTTTTGATATAAAATTGAGTAAATTGCATAAATTGTCTCTAAGTTTGAATAAATTACATGTTTTGGCCTAAACTTTTTGAACTTGCAAATACCGTCCATGTAGCAAACCTTTGGAGGCATGTTTTGTCATTGACTTAGAGACGTCGTTATCCTACTTCCCTTAACATGCGCACGTAACTTCCACACGAGGTTAATATGGTCATTTTAACATTGGTCCCCTTATTTTATTCCTGTATTTAATATCTCGCCCTCTATCATTCACTTACTTTCGGTTGACTATTCACAAAACCGGTATTCTTTATACATATAGTACTTTGGAATAACACGTCAAACAAACGCTTGATAAACTATTGATAACAACATACATGAACTTTAAACTATATATTAGGAACCAAAATGTTAAATATATTCATCAATTGATACTACATAAAACAAAACCATTAACGCTTCACCAAAAGACAACAACCACACATCCATAAAAATCATTAACAACCAACAAAGACTACTCAAAAGACATTTGACAATTGATACAACCAAACACGTCAAATAAGTCACGTCTGAGGGTTAACGAGAAAATTTAGCGAATGTTAAAGTTTTGCAATGAAGGAGTGATAACGTGACCTTGGGGAGTGGGGGACTACAGGAGCGTAACCTTAGATTTGAGGATTGTATCCGCAATCCACCCAGAACTTGGGGACCAAAAATGTAATTTACCTAAATAGAAAGTAGATTTTTTATGAATATCCGACATATCCTTAAACCCCAATTTTAACAGTGTCCAAACAGGTTTCAAACTCTGTTCAACTCTAGATTACTAAACCCTGCCTGTTTCACTTCAAAAACATTTACCAAATCTTTGTTCCTTGTATTCTATGAATATATCTATCTACTTGTATCTATATCCTAAATAAACAAAAGCAATAAACTTGGAACTTGGGTTTGATTTATGGCTGCATATTTGACACCTTCAGTAATTTTTCATGTAAAAAATTCTGGGTTTTCTGAATACTACAAAACCCATTTTCCCAATTCTAGGTTTTGTGATATTTTTGGTTCAGACATTTCATCGAACAGTTGGTGTGCAAATCGAAAATCATTGAAAAGGACTAGACTTGACAGGTTTGTAGCGAAGGTTTCAGTTGCATACGGGTCGGGTATTAAGGAACATCCAACATGCGTTGATAGATATGAAGAAGATGTTGATGGTGTTAGTGACGATGGTTCAGCTGTTTATGACCATAAGCTGCAGTTTTTGGAAGAAAGAAATGAAAAGAATCTGTCGTGGCGTTTATTAAAGCTTAGTAGGGGCGATAAGGTTAGAAGTGCGCTTGAGCTTTACGCGTCTATGGATTTCATGGGACTGAGACCTGAGTCACATGCTTTTAATGCTCTACTGTCGTGTTTGTTGAGAAATGATGAGCTTGATGATGCTTTGGCAGTGTTTGAGTCTATGAAGTCGTATGACCGAACAAGTGGACATAGTTATAACTTGATCTTACAAGGGGTTGCTAAAGCTCGAGGGTTTGAAGCGGCTTTTAAAATGTTTGAGGAGCTTGTGAGTGATGAGGAGCATAAGAAGAAAGTTGATCAAGTTTTTTTCAATATGATGTTGACATTGTGTCGGGATGAAAAAGATTGGATTAAGAGTGAAAGGGTTTGGATGAAGATGAAAGAAAATGACTGTGTGGGGAATTCAGTTACGTATCGGTTATTGGTTACTATATTTCTTACGTTTTGTCAGTATGGGTTGGCTATTGAAGCGTACCTTGAAATGGTTCAGAATGGGGTTGAACCAGATACTCGTACAATCGAAGCTGTTATAATGGCGTTTGCGAAAGATGGTAGATGGGATTTCGCGTTAGACCTTTTTCGTGGTATGATGAAAAGGAAAGAGAATCCTAACATTATCATATTTAATGCGTTGATTCATTCACTTGGAAACAATGGTCAGGTTAATCTTGCCTTTAAAGTCTACGATTGTATGAAATCACTAGGGCATGTTCCTACATCGTACACTTGGAATGCATTGCTCGTTGCTTTATGTAGAGCTGAGCAATATGGTGATGCGCTTCGGCTTTTTGAAAGAGTCCAACAGGAGGCCCCATCTGCACTCGAGTTGCATTTGTATAATACTGCACTGACAGCCTGCAAGCAGCTTGGTTCTTGGAGACGAGCTTTGCAGATTCTGTGGGAGATGGAGACTTCAGGATTGTTGATTCCAGTTACATCGTATTGTCGAGTTATTGAAGCTTGTGAGGTTGGAAATGAGCCGAGAGTTGCGTTGCAAGTATACCAAAGGATGGTTCATCAAAAGCAAACTCCAGATACTTTAACTTTGCTGTCACTGATTAGATCTTGCATATGGGGTTCTCTTTATGATGAAGTACATGAAATTTTAAAAGTAAGTTTAACTTTCAAGTACAATTAGTTTAAATAACTTTTATCTTTGTGTAATCTGTTCCTTATGATATATAGTGGTGGTTTATATCTGCAGCTTGTTCCACCAAATGCAAATCTTTACAATGCTGCAGTTCAGGGTTTTGTTTTGAGAGAGAAGACCGAATCAGCAACCAAGTTGTACCAAGAGATGCGTGACCTTGAACTTTCGGCTGATCATAAGACACGAGCAATGATGCTGCAACTCTTGCCAAGATGCTAAATTGCTGATCTATCAAAGTTACTATGAACTATTGGCATGTAGCAGAACAAATCGTGACAGCATACACATCACAATATTACTTGAATCGCTCGAGTGTTCAATACTGTGCTTAGAACTTGATTTGTTCTTATTATTGTAAACAAATCAACAATCCGTATAAAAGATAAGATGCTGGTAATATGTGATTTTATTTAATATGTAGCAAAAAAAACTCACCATAGCACAAGCATTTGTATTATGCAATACTAGCTGTTGCAAATGGTACAGATTTGAAATATCAACTACAAGTGTGTATAATTTTATGCATAATCTACATGTAGGTTTATAGTCTAGAAAGTTTGTGAGAGGGCTTGTTGACCCTCAGGTGCTCCTCCAGGTGAGTCTACTCTCTTGAATACTAGCTTTTGTTGGGGGAGTTGGCCATTGGAAAAAGCAGTGACTTCGGTGTCAACTGATATGGTATCCTCATCTTTGAAGTCTCCTCTCAAGATACCCTTCGCAAGCTCGTTTTCCACATGCTGTTGGATCACCCTCTTCACCGGTCTAGCACCGTAGTTTGGATCATACCCAAGACTTCCTAGAAGCTCAACCGCAGCTTCGCTAACCATAATCTTTAGCTTCCGATCTGCTATCCTCTTTTGTACTCGTTCCAACTGAAGATCACAGATTCACAATTTTCAAGTTTGCATCGGTAAAAATATAATATAAATCAAACACTTAAAATAACTAGGCTTGTTGAAACATTGCAACTAACCTGTAATCGAACTATTCTGTTGATTTGCGAGCGGTCAAGTGGCTGGAAAACTATGTACTCATCAACACGATTCATGAACTCCGGACGAAAGATTGACCGTGCTGCATCCATTACTCTCTGTTTAATGGTCTCATAAGCTCGTTCTTTTGGCATGGAGGAGTCTTCAGTATCAAGTATGTACTGTGAACCTACATTTGAGGTCATGATGATGACGGTGTTTGTGAAGCTGACTGTACGACCCTGTGAGTCTGTCACTCTGCCATCATCCAAAATCTGGAGGAACACGTTGAACACGTCAGCGTGAGCCTTCTCAATTTCATCAAACAGGATGACAGCATAGGGTCTCCTGCGCACTGTTTCAGTCAACTGCCCTCCTTCCTCATACCCTACATATCCAGGTGGAGCGCCTATTAATCTAGAAACAGCATGCTTTTCCATGTATTCACTCATGTCAATCCGTACAAGGGCCTCCTCGGTATTGAACAAGTAAGAAGCAAGTGCTTTTGCTAGTTCAGTCTTTCCAACTCCAGTTGGTCCCATGAACATGAAACTAGCTATTGGACGGTGAGGATCCGATAGGCCAGCTCTGGACCGTTGGATAGCCTCAGCCACAGCTGTCACCGCAGGATTTTGACCCACAACTCGTTTGTGTAGCTCTTCCTCCAAATGTAAGAGTTTCTCTCTTTCGGATTGTTTCAGCTTGGAAAGTGGAATGCCAGTCCATTTGCTGACGATCTCAGCAATGTCATCACCAGTAACTTCTTCTCGAAGCATGGACTTCCCTGAACTCATATACTCGACCAATTCTTTTTCGGCAGTTTCAAGTTGACGTAGCAAAGAGTTCAGACTTCCATACTTGAGCTCAGCTGCACGGTTGAGATCATACTCTCGCTCTGCTTGCAGTATCTCCAAATTAACCCGATCAATCTGCACAAGAAGAGCAGCCATTATGATATGATGAAAAGTTCATCTTTCAAACCATGGGTTACACCAAGATCACAAAGTAAATTTATCAAGTAGTGACTTACTTCTTCCTTAATAGATTGCATATTTGTCATGACACTCTTTTCATGTTCCCATTGTTCATTTAACTGGGCTTGCTTTTCTTTCAAGAGAGCCAACTCCGCTTCGAGCCGACTCAACCTATCCTTTGAAGCTTTGTCCGTATCACTAGTGAGTGATAGCCTCTCCATCTCCAGTTTCAGTACTGAGCGATTGATCTCATCAAGTGCAGTAGGTTTTGATGTGATCTCCATTTTCAGTTTAGCAGCTGCTTCATCTACCAGATCAATGGCTGCAATTGACAAGATACACAGAATATTATGATATTTGATGCTAAAAGACATTGCTAAGATACAGAACAGATCCGTTAAATTTTAGATTCTTACACTACCTTTGTCTGGTAAAAAGCGCCCACTGATGTACCGGTCTGAAAGAATTGCAGCTTCAACAAGTGCACTATCTGAAATGCGCACTCCGTGATGCAGTTCATACCTTTCACGCAGTCCACGAAGTATGGAAACTGTATCTTCTACTGTAGGCTGATCGACATAAACTTGTTGAAAGCGGCGCTCCAGTGCTGGATCCTTCTCGATATATTTACGGTACTCATCCAACGTTGTTGCACCAATGCATCGTAACTCCCCACGACCAAGCATTGGCTTCAGGAGATTGCCAGCATCCATTGCACCATTGGTAGCCCCTATAAAACAAGTGTCACTGTAAGCTAAGCTTAACAGACTCCGCACTAGGACCTACATACTATATTCTGTAGTGCCTAAAAGCATAACTGCATAAGATTATCTGAAATTTGCAATATCTTACCTGCCCCAACAACGGTATGGATTTCATCAATGAAAAGAATAATCTGCCCATCTGATTCTGTAACCTCCTTCAGCACTGCTTTGAGTCGATCTTCAAATTCTCCACGATATTTTGCTCCAGCAATAAGTGCACCCATGTCGAGCGATATTAACTAAGATGTAAAAATCAAGTCAGTTAATGCACATAATTTTGTTAAAGTGATGTTTGCATGAATAAAGATGATTGACAAGAAAACCACAGTACAGTAGAACCTACCTTTCGGTTCATCAGAGCTTGAGGCACATCGCCTTGCACTATTCTTTGAGCAAGCCTGTGAAAAAAGGGAAATGTTAGGCTAGATCAACTGGCAGTAGAGTAAATATTACTCCCTAATTTTTTTAAAATGACCATGATCAAACTGAAAGAAGATAAAGACAACTTCAAAGTTATGTCAAAGATATTGAGTTTTTAATTACAGAGGCTTCAATTTACTTGTCTTCAACAGTTTTGATTTACTACACAAAGCTTAAGTGCTTGTGTTAGCAGTTTTCCAAGATGATAAATCCCACAAGCCAATTGCGAAATTACATGTATATATGGACAACACATAAAACATTATTTCAGCGGCTTACCCTTCAGAAATTGCAGTCTTTCCAACACCTGGTTCACCAATGAGCACAGGGTTGTTCTTAGTTCTCCTGGAGAGAATCTGGATACATCTGCGTATTTCATCATCTCTTCCAATGACAGGGTCAAGCTTTCCTTCCCTCGCCATAGCAGTCAAATCTTTACCATACTTCTCTAGTGATTCATACTTTCCCTCGGGGTCTGAAAGTTCAAAATATATGTCGAGACGAAAAACATTAGGATCACTTCTGTTATATTCCTCATGAAGTATCACACTATACATTCCTAACACATAATCTATCATGTATATGTGAAGGGGGGTTGTGTGGGAATTTTTTGGATCCTTATCAATCAAATTCCTAACACATATTCTATCATGTATACTTTACCTTGGTCTATAACTGTTTGCCGTCCTCTGATGGATTCAATTGCATTCTTTAAGGTTTTCAATGAAATTTGGAAATCCTTAAACAACTGCTTCCCAAATCGATTATCTTGCACATAACCAAGCACCAAATGCTCAACAGACACAAACGAGTCTCCGTACTCTTTCTTGTAATCCCTGGCTCTATTCATCAGGCCTTCCAGATCCCGTCCTAACATCGAGCCAGCTGATTCACCAATAACCTGCCATATATACATCAAATACGTTAATCAGGAGTAGTGCCAAGGTGAGAAAAGATAGCATTCCGAAATAAATTCTTAGCAAACAAGAACTTTTCCATAATATGAAAAACAATCCATCACCTTTGGTTGACGCTGAATGAACTTATCAGTAGCTTCTAAAAGCCGAGTATTATCCACACCAGCCTTGGAGAATATTCGTCGGGCCAACCCATTCTTTTGTTCCAGCAAGGCTTTCAACAGATGCTCAGTCTCCACAATCTGATGCTTGTTTTCCTTTGCTACTTCAGGCGAAGACACGATTGCTTGCCATGCCATTTCTGTGAATTCTTGTTGAGAAATCTGACATCACATTATCCGGACATAAGTACACCAAGAAAAATATATAACCGGTTACCTAACATAACCGACCGCAATTCCAGAGATTATGAAAAAATAAACGCAACATCGGCTCCATTAACAGGGATATATATGCATTTGTTAAGTTGATAAAGATATTATATAGGTATCTGTAGTATTAAGATAATATAAACAAAGTTAAATTCTCATAACATTAGAGCATCCTCACATCAAGGACTCATGATTCAGATTACATTTTTATGAAGTAAGATTCAGATTCTCATTACATCAGTTACTATAAACTTGTAAGCTACTAACAAATATTTTTTGAATATGGGTGCTTCGGATTCGCGTATACATAGGTTGCGCTCATAACTAGAAGTAGATAATCAGCTTTCTGAAAACAGCTTATTTCATCTTACGGATAAACAGCTTATGCTTATAATCATAACTAGAAGTTAATGAATATCGCGCGTAGGTATCCGGTGAGGAAATAATAACTTAAAATGAGAAAGATGAGAAATAGTTTAAACTACATATTTGAGATCCATCGACTTAAATTAGATGCAACTCTATTCATTTAGACACCTCCCAATTAGTTTTGAAATTGATTTTGAAAAAGTGAAAACAATGCAAATACTAGTAGCAACAAATTTGACCCTCAGCGGACGGAGATAGGATTCGCCTAACTTAATGAAATGCATCTAATACATGTAGATCATGGATGCATCTAAACTAAGTGGATTCATTTCATCTAATGTGTGGTTCTAGTTATTTCACATCCTTCCCATTTTAAGATTTCATGAAATTTGAATGTCACAGTTTATAAATATTGACATAATTAGATACTAAATACAATAAAGTAGAGATTAAGGTAAGGTTTATACTATAATACCCTTCCATTAGAAGAAGCATCACCAGCAGCAGCACGAACAACAAACGGTTTCTTTCCACCAAACCTATGACTAGTATGAGTACGCAATATAGCACCACCACTATAAATACTAGTATTTCTGGTCTTTAATTTTAACAACCTAAGAGAACTAGAAGAAGAAGTAGGTTTATAAGAAAACGAATGAACCGAAACAGAAGGTTGAGCAAACAATGTTGTTGTTCTGTCGGATAACGGAGCTAGAACGCCGGAAAAAGACGCCGGAGTCGCCATTAGTCACGGAAAGAAAATAGTGAAGTGGATATGTAGCAAGTTTGTTTATTTTAATTGGGAGAGATAATTTACAAGTAGATAGATTGAATTAAAAAATGGAAAAGTATAGGGGTTTGGAGTGAGAATATAGTAAAGATAGGGTTCTCGCAACTTCTTTCCTTGAATTTTGGGTGGTACTTAAAATTGTTTATATATGAAATGGAAATGGGATGAGATGTCGACCAAAGAAGATGGTTCAAGAGAACTCGAGTTGTTTCCGTTCCTGCCACGTATGTTAACAAAGTACTATTCCTCCGTTTTAAAATAAATGGAGCAAATTGCATAAAAATGTATTTAACTTATGTTTAATTTCAATTAAATGTACTCAACTTATTTTTCTTAATTTAATGTACTAAATTTATTTTTGATTGCAATGTAAATGTCATCAATAGGTTTTCAAGTTATTTTGAAAGTAATCATGTTTTCTAATCACCTTTTCTGATTGTCTCGTTTCTATTTTCGTTCTTCTCTTAAGCTCTTTTTTCCACCAAACATTATTTGTACTTTTAGTTATGTTAAAGATTTGTAATCAATTACCAAAATATTAATTTTTCATTGAGGTCTAGTGACATGATTCTGCAAGCATCACTTCATCGAGGATCCTTAATTAATATAATCAATTTGTTGCATCTTTTGTTACTAAATATTATCTAGTAAATATACGATTAATTGAAGTATGAGTCTTGTTAGATCATCACCTGTAAAAATACATGATCACCGTTTAGCTAATGTGTTGCCCTTAGTTCTAAATTTAACTTTGATGTTTTACAACTTTTCAATTTGCAAGTTTTTAACATATGACACACAATCATTCACAGATTTACTTATTGTTAATTTTATAATGCACGACTCTGTAGACATTGTGTTGATAGTCATGCCATTATTGAAAAACTAAAATAAAGTTAAGATAATGGCTATTATTCATTGCGGGTTTTACGTTTTAACCATCACTTTCTACTTTTATTATGCATGACATAATTTTCAATTTATTGAACTGAACATGAAACGATGTCTTTGAGACTAGAATCTTAATACATATTTAATTAACAACAATTTTGCAATTATAAATCACAATTATAAATGAAGGTGTTGGTGTTGGGTCATCAAAAAAGGTCGTTGGAAAGCCTGGTAACCTGCTAAATGACCTGAAAACCTGTTGGTGATCTAACATTGCAATTAAGAATAAGTTTGATACATTAGATTAAAGAAAAAATAAGTTTAGTACATTAAGTTAAAATTGAGTATAAGTTTGATACACTTTTGTGCAATTTTCCCAAATAAATATTACCCGTACTGATTTTTCGTTAAATTATTTTTAATATGTTATTAGATAATTTATAAAACTTATATTAATAAAAAATTTAACTAGAGCTTTTGCTTCCCACTTTTTAAAAAGGGGGAAGACACGAAACTCACGGCGCACCGCTTCGATGCTTGCGTTGTTAACATCGGTGAAAAAAATACGTTTTCAAATATTTTTAAACTAGTTGTTGTACCAACAGATATTTTTTTAACTTTTTTTTAAATTTAACCCCTTGAAACTTTATAAAAACCTTTATATCATATCATATTTTTATGAGTAAAAGGTACAGTATAAAATACCATCTTACTTATTAAATTGTGCTGACTTTAAACATTTACTATTTAATCTTGTGACTTTACCATTCTACTTGTTTGTTTTGTAATAATATTAAAATTATTTCCGTTTACATTTACACGTCACTAGATTAATTATTAAAAAAAATCTAAAATCAGTTCTTATATCCTACGTGGAGGTTAGAGAAAAAGTTTGACCCATCAAGTTGTCCATATCTGATCCAAAATCCAAACCCAACCAACCTTATCCTAAACCTAAATACCCCCGTCCCCCTTTCACTTTATTAATTCCAACATCGAAAAAATTATAAACCTTAATTCTGGAGATCTAAACATAAACCCTAATTTCTTTGCAATCAAAACTCAAAAATGGCAAATTGACATTACGTAGAAAACATCCCTGCTAAGTGTAAGTGCAATCTTCTATTGATGGATTACACTTCGTGGAAACCCGCCAATCCTGTTAGAAGATTCTTAGTTTGCCCCAACATATACGTAAGTTAGATTTTAATGACACCTAATTGACTTTTATTAAGCATTTAATTTTAATTAAATGATAAGAGATGATAATCATAAAACCCAACTTGCAGAAAACTGGTGTGAGAAAGTGTCATGAGTTCTATTGGTATGATACTGAAATGGATAATGCTTGGTACAAATGGCTTTTGTATGAGATGCATTACAGCTGAATCCTCATCAGAGACAGGAGGGTAATATTGAGATAAGAAGCTTAAAACAATTGGCTGTCGTGCAAGGTGAGTTGATCAAGAGTAAGAAGAATGCAAGGTTTTGGAAGAAGACAACGCTGATCTTGGTAGCCTTTGTGTTGTTTTCCTATGTTAAGAATTAGAGATTAGTAGGATTTGTGTTGTTTTAGTATGTATTAGACTGATAGGTGTGAAAACACCCATCCTTTTGCCACTTATTTCTTGCTAAAACGAGACCAAAACGCGTATTTAATATCATTTGTTTGGAATTATGCGTGGTTTTTGTGTTCATTGTGTTTTCAGAGTCAACCGGATGAATATTGAAGAAAACATGGGATTACACGGGTTTTATCGAGGAAAAAGACTCAAGACGAAGTCTATTGTCCAAGAGATGCAAATGATTTGAAGTCAATGCGCCTATTTGAAGACTTATCGAAGAAAAGGACCAAAGATGGAAGATTTACATATTTCGAAGGAACTCAAGTCTATTAAACGAATAAATTAAAAGACGAGTTGAATTTAATCGTCGACAAATCTCGAATCAGAATCGAAAACGTCAACTTTTCTGAAAAGACGAGAAGACAAGAAGAAAGGGAGAAAGCCCACTCACCAACCAACCACTTGGCCTATATAAAGAATTCCCTTCACATATTTGGACCAGTTTTTAGTTTTTAGTTTCCAGTATTTTCTTTTTCTTTCGTAGGAAGCCAACACCATTAAGGTGTTGGTGATTTTTCATCATTGTTGAATCTTTAATCTTGTAAGTGTTTAATCTTTCCTTTTGTTTACTTTACCTTAATCAATCAACATAAACCTTCCATTAATCTTGTTCATCTTCATCTTTTTTATTCAAAGTTTTAAAGTTCTTATTTGGTTGATTTTAATCCATAAAAGTAAGTGGGTTTTGTGTTTTTAGTGTTTTGATTTGTTGTTTATGGTTAGTAAATGATTATTGGTTAGTTTGGTTTAAATCTTTTGGTTTATTTTGGTTTGATTTGGTGAAAATCGTATTACCCTGTTTTTGTCTGTTTACTGTTCTTCGTCCCCAGTATTCCGGATCAACATAGATATTCCGGATCAGTCACTGTTCATTATATATTCCGGATCAACCGGATATTCCGGATCAAGCACTGTTTACATTTAGTACGAATCAACCTTTCATCCGGAATATTTTGTATTCCGGATCAACTCCTTTCATCCGGAATAATCAATTATTCCGGATCAACTCATTTATTCCGGATCAACTCATTATTCCACATCAACCTTACATTCCGAATCAACTCATTATTCCGCATCAACCTTCCATTCCGAATAAACTCATTTATTCCGCATCAACCTTACATTCCGAATCAAGTTCTTTTCCATTTTATTCCGCATCAACCATTATTCCGAATGAGCCTTTTATTCCGGATCAAAGATTATTCCGCATGAAACAAACATTCCGCATGAAGTATATTTATTCCGCATCAAGCTCTTATTCCGGATCAACGATTATTCCGAATGAAGGCTGTGTTAATTATTCCGAATGAAGAGTGATATTCCATTAGTGATTTTCTGAGTTAAGGTTTTTATCTGTTTTATTTTAAGTAAAGTTTTATTTTTATTAATTGCTTTTAATTAATTGTTTTTTAGTTTATCTTTATTTACTTCACGCACTTACCTTTTAGTAGCATAGAAAACCAAACCCCTTTTTGGTAACCAAGAACAAACATTCCACTTTGAGCTGTGATCAATTCGAGAAGATTCCGAGAGACAATTCTGAACCCCATAGCAAAACATTGTATCAAATGGCGCCGCTGCCGGCTCTTCTCGTAAAGATTAACAGTTTTTTGTGCGAACTTGGATTTTGGGATCCGTTCGCCGTGAACGTTACTTTTTCATAAAAAATTTCAAAAATCCTAAAAAATATATAAAATTTTCAAAATACAAAAAAAAAATTAAGAAAACATAAAAACCAAAAAATTTTCTTGTTTGCTTTGTTAGTTCTTTTGCAGGTGCATGCGTACACGATCAACGTCTTATCAAGAGCCCGAGCCTCTCGAAGACTTAGACATGGCCGGTGTACACAACAACAATAACAATCCACCTCAAAACAACAGTAATAACAACAACAATGAACCTCTACTAGACAATCGCCCTATGATTGAACTTTTGCAAGCACATGTAGAGGGCAACAATGATCCAATTGTCATACCCGCGATTGCAGCCAACAACTTTGAGCTCAAATTCGGCTTTATTCAGATGGTCTCCGCTCAACCATTCTTGGGGCGTACCATTGATGATCCACATGACCACATCAAAAGGTTCCTGCAACTCACGAATACGGTCAAATTCAATGGTGTTCCACAAGAGGTAATCCGTTTACAACTTTTTCCTTTCTCCTTAGAGGGACAAGCCCGGCATTGGCTTGCAAAGGAACCGCCACAAAGTATTCTAACGTGGACAGAGTTGGATACCAAATTCATAAACTACTTTTTCCCACCCTCTCGTACTACCGCTTTGCGGAATGAAATCATTAATTTTGAACAAAAGTACGATGAGTCTTTTAGTGAATCTTGGGACCGTTTTAAAGACCTTTTAAGAAAGTGCCCACAACATGGTTTTACCAAAGTGCACCAAATTAATACTTTTTATAATGGTTTAAGCATGAATGACCAAGATTCATTAAACAGTGCCTCGGGGGGGTAATATTTTGGTTAAGACTTCTAATGCCGCTTGGGATATTATTGAAAATAAGTCTCGTGTGCAAACTAAGAGTGTTCGGACCAATGCCGCTAGTGCTAGTACTAGTGACAACGACAAGAGACTTGACAAAATTACGCCGCTTCTTGAATCGCTTGCTACCCAAACCGCTAGCAACACCAACAGCATCAACGCTAAAAACGCTCAAGTCAATGCTCAAGTCAATGCTGTAAGCCAACCATGTGAAATATGCGGGGGTCCTCACTCTTACACTACTTGTACCTCCACCCAAGACTATCCTTCTGAGAATGTTAACACAGCATACGGTACCTATCCTCCGGCCGCTTATTAAGCTCGTCCTCAAGGAGACCGCAACTTGCTCAGCTATCGCTCAAACAACTTTCTTTCCCCGCCCGGTTTTCCTCCTAACAACCCAAACCAACAACAAAACCTCAATCGCCCTCCTCAACAACAACCTCGTGCACCATACCAACCACCTCAAAAACAACCATATCCACCTCAAAGAAACAACCAAGTTTACCAACAACCTGCTTATCATCCACCCACCTACAATGCTCCTCCCAACCAACCCACCGCATTACACCAAGATATTGGAACCTACATGAGGACTAATGATGTGATCATGGACAATCTCCAGCGAGAAGTGCTCAACTTGAAAGCAGACATGGTGAAACAAGGGAACGATCTTCGAGCTGATATGCGAAACACTTTGGCAAGTCAAACGAATGACTTAAGGAACATGATGGCTGGTTTCTTCCAAGGTAATCAGTCCTCTTCTTCGGGTACTCTTCCGAGTAACACCGTTGCGAATCCAAGAGGGGAGATGAAAGCAATCACCACTCGCAGTGGCAAAGGTACCAAGGAACCCGAGCTTCCTATACCTCCACCGGTGATTGTGACTAAGGAAAACGAGTCACCTACTCATATTCCTCATCCTTCTACTTCCCCAATTCCTCCACCTCTTACTTCTACCCCTCCTCCCCCCAAGGATGTGAGTGATCCTACTATTCCAAAGCCTTCCTCTTCTTCCGATATACCTTATCCCTCAAGGTTGAGGAAAGAGAAGCTCAAAAGCAAGGACGATATTCAAGTTTCGAACTTTCTCAAACTGTTTAAACAATTGAATTTCAACATCTCCTTCGCTGAGGCTCTCGCTCACATGCCTAAATATGCGAAAATGTTCAAAGATCTTCTTAGTGACAAGGAGAAGCTTCTTGATATTGCTAATACCCAACTTAATGAGAATTGCTTTGCGTGCTCTTAAGGAAATTACCAACCAAGCTTGGTGATCCGGGTCGTTTCTTAATCCCTTGCAACTTCCCGGGAGTAGAGAATTGCATGGCCCTAGCCGATCTAGGTGCTAGTATTAACTTAATGCCTTTAAGTGTTTGGAAGCAATTATCTCTCCCTGAGCTAGTCCCCACTAAAATGACTTTGGAATTAGCTAACCGTACGGTTGCTTATCCAGTGGGGATAGCCGAAGACGTTTTTGTAGGAGTCGACAAATTTACTTTTCCCGCCGATTTCGTCGTAGTCGACTACGAGATGGACCCTCGTGTTCCATTAATCGTGGGACGTCCATTCTTGAGGACCGGTCGCACTCTCATCGATGTTGAAGCCGGTGAGCTTATCATGAGAGTTGGTGACGATCAAATTGTTTTCAACATGGGAAAGCTTTCTAAACAGCCTTATTCATACGAGAGTCTTAATTGTATCGACGTTCTTGATGAGGCTTGTGAAGAACACTTCAAAGATGCTTGTAAAAGTATTCCTACCTCTCCTCCCAATGTTGAGACCGTTTCCTCTATCGATTCATCACTAACTCTATTTGGAGAAAGTGATTTCCTTTGGACAGACTTTGAAGCAACCATGGGAATGCGAACTTAGAAAATGACGATTCTCCCACCGATTGGGATGAAGACATTCGTCTCATTGAGAAACTTCTCAAAGAGGACCATATTTCTCCACCATCTCCCAAGGCTATTGCTATCGATGAACCGACTTTGAATACGCCTCCCATCGAAAACCCTCCGGATTTAGAACTTAAGGAGTTGCCGTCCCATCTCGAGTACGTGTTTCTTGAAGAAAAGAAGAAGTCGCCCGTCATCATTGCTAAGGACTTGAAAGAAGAAGAAAAATCTCGCCTCATCGCCGTGCTTAAAGATCATAAGAAGGCAATTGCTTGGAAAATTTCTGATATCCGCGGAATTGATCCAAACTTTTGTACTCACAAGATTCTCATGGAAGATGACTTTAAACCCGCAATCCAAAGCCAAAGAAGGGTTAATCCTCGCATTCATGACGTCATCAAACAAGAGGTTATCAAACTTGTAGATGCCGGCTTGATTTACCCTATTTCGGATTCGCCATAGGTAAGTCCCGTCCATTGTGTGGCCAAGAAGGGCGGAATAACCGTTGTTCCCAATGAACACAACGAGTTGATTCCCACTCGTCTCGTTACTGGGTGGAGAGTTTGTATTGACTATCGCAAGCTCAATGATGCCACGAGAAAAGATCATTTTCCTTTTCCTTTCATGGATCAAATGCTCGAGCGTCTAGCACGTAATGACTATTACTGCTTCTTAGACGGTTTCTCCGGGTATTTTCAAATTCCCATCGATCCCAAAGACCAAGAAAAGACCACATTTACTTGTCCCTACGAAACATTTGCTTACAAACGCATGCCTTTCGGTTTATGCAATGCTCCTGGGACGTTCCAAAGGTGTATGATGGCTATCTTCCATGACATGGTTGAAGAAACTATGGAAGTATTCATGGATGATTTCTCGGTTTATGGCGATTCTTTCTCTTCTTGCCTTGCCAATTTAGAACGTATGCTTAAGCGGTGTGAAGACACTCGCCTTGTTCTTAATTGGGAAAAATGCCATTTCATGGTAAAAGAGGGCATCGTGCTAGGACACAAAATTTCCAAAGCCGGTCTTGAAGTGTACCGTGCTAAAGTCGATGTTATTGCTAAATTGCCTCCACCTTCAACCGTGAAGGGTGTGAGAAGTTTCCTTGGTCATGCCGGCTTCTACCGTCGATTCATCAAAGATTTTTCTAAAATCGCTCGCCCGATGACCCACCTCTTGGAAAAATATACTCCTTTTATTTTTCCAAAGAGTGTATTGAAGCCTTCAACCTTCTTAAGGATAAGCTAACTAAGGCACCGGTCTTGATTACCCCTAATTGGGAGCTTCCCTTTGAGTTGATGTGCGATGCTAGCGACTATGCTATTGGAGCGGTTTTGGGCCAAAGAGTGAACAAACACTTCCAACCGATCCATTACGCTAGCAACACAATGACAGGGGCTCAATTGCATTACACGACAACCAAAAAAGAGCTTTTAGCTGTGTTCTATGCTTTTGAAAAGTTCCGGCCCTATCTTGTCCTTTCTACCACCATCGTGTATACCGATCATTCCACGTTGAAGTACTTGTTAACTAAACAAGATTCCAAACCAAGACTTCTTCGCTGGGTTTTGCTACTTCAAGAATTCAAAATCGAAATTCGTGATAAGAAGGGAGCTGAAAACCTAGCCGCGGATCATCTCAGCAGACTTGAGGATCCTTATCAAGGGGAACATCCGAACAAAGAGATCAATGACTCTTTTCCCCTGGAGACCTTAACGTCTATCAACTCGAATTCTGATGAAACCCCGTGGTTTGCGGACATTGCAAACTACTTGGCGGGTGGAATTCTCGTTGACGGGTTAACATCCCAACAAAAGAAGAAGTTTTTCAAAGACATTAAGACTTACTTTTGGGATGACCCGTATCTATTCAAACAATGTGCTGATTTGATTATTCGCCGATGTGTTGATGGACCGGCAGCTTTAGACATTCTCGAAGCTTGCCACAAAGGACCAACCGGTGGTCACTTTGGTCCCAACTAGACCGCCAAAAAAGTGTTTGACTCGGGATTTTATTGGCCCACCATTTACCGTGATGCTCACGAGATGGTTAAACATTGTGATGCTTGCCAAAAACAAGGCAAGATCACACATAAAGATGAGATGCCTCAAACTTTCATACAAGAATGTGAAATCATTGATGTGTGGGGCATCGACTTTATGGGGTCATTCCCTTCATCTAAAGGAAACAAATACATCCTTGTAGCCGTTGACTACGTTTCTAAATGGGTTGAAGCCAAAGCTTTACCCACTAATGACGCAAGGGTGGTTTGTAACTTTTTGAAGTCGCTGTTCGCTCGATTCGGTGTGCCTCGTGCCATTATTAGTGATCGCGGGACTCATTTTTGCAATGATCAATTTGCAAGAGTCATGGCTAAGTATGGTGTTGATGAGAGTCTATTTACTCATCATTTAATACCCATAAAACCCGAAAAAAATGACTAGAATCACTAAATTATATTACATTATATTGCAAATATCTTTCTTTTGTGTTTTATGTCAAATAGGTACAAAAAGATTGAAAACGGAGCGAAGACGGACAACTTCGGATCAAGTCGACGACGTTGATACATTTAATCAAGAAAAAATGAAGTCAAAGTGAAGACCCGAGCATAGCAATGAATTGAGCATCGAAAACAGATCCCGAATCTCAAAATTAATAATTTACGGACCAACCCGCACCCGTTTAACGGGCCGAGTCAACCCGTATGATATTAATTAAAACAGATTATGTCCACTTTTTGTTTAATATTCATCACAGTTTAAGTTAAACCCCAGGCCCGAAATCACACTCTAGCCCATACCCTTTTTGTAACCAACCCACGTAAGGCCCCATAGCTAATTTGGTGTATAAGCCATTTAAGCCCAAATAAAATGTACCGAACCCCACCCCCCCTTTTATTTCACGTCATATACAAAACACAAATAGGGTTCCATCATATAAACAATCAGCCACCATTTTCTACCCTCCAAATCTGAGCCTCTTCTAAACCCTAATCCGAATGGTTTCCCACATTTTTTCCTCTTTTTGCAACTATCCAAAACCCCACATCACACAAACCTTACCTACGTGATATACCCCACAAGATTCGAAACTCAAATCAAAAGAAGACAAAGAGATGACGAGTAGTGATGTTTATAACTTGTTCAAGACGTGATAAAGACCCATCAAGGATCAAGACAAAAGAACCCACATGATTTTCTGAAGACAAGGAGCCAAAATCAAAACGTCATCCATGACGTTTTTGATCTAAGATTCGTCTATAAAAAGAGTGAAGACCAAGAGAAGAAAGTATGCTTTTAATTTTTCCTAGCGTAGGTTTTAAATTTATGTAATTTTTTAAATTGTACTCTTTAAATTCTTGTTTTTAATTTCAGAAAGTCTTAATTAAAAAGTAATTCTTCTTCTTAAATTATTCCTATTTTTTTACTGTTATTGTTGAGTTTTTTTTATTTATTTCAAATTCTTATAAGAGAAGTGTTTGAGTTGTTCCTACTGTGCTGGTAAAAAAAAGAAAAAAGAAAAAAAAAGATGCCTTTGATATTTTTTAGTGTAGGTTTAATTTAGTGTTTTTTTTCTAGTTTTTAAATTTTTAATTCAAAAAATTATTTGTTCAAGTTTGTGTTTTTTAATTTCAGTCCGAAAATATTTTGTATGTTTATGTTGGAATCAATTTTATAATTATTAAAGTTGAATGTTGTTTATTTTTAAATAAACTTGTGTTAATCTTTGATTGAAGGAAAAAAAGGTTATTATTCTTGTTGGTTTAGTGCTCGGCTCTAAGAAAAAAAAAAGAGTTATTATGTTTACTGCTCATTGAATAAAATGGGGTGAAGAGAATTTGGTCACTGATCATGTAGAAATAATATAGTTGATTGAGGTGATTCTTGATGTTATGAATGTTCATGATTCGAAAAAATAAATGATGACCAAGGGTCCGTGTTGATTTCGATCTCGGCGCTTGAGCTTATTTTCTTGCAGGTTACTTTCTTGGTTTCTTAATTATGCTTATTCTTTTTTATTGTAATATGCTTATGTAATTTTTTACTTTTTGTTTCTTTTTGTATTTTTTTACTTTTTATTAATGAATCTGCTTGTGATTTTTTTTAATGTTATTGATGTTTTATTTTTTTACTGAATCTGTTGTTGCAAGTGTTTATTTATTATGTTGTGGTTGAATGTTGCTATAAAAAAGTAGTAGTAGTAAAAATGAATCAGTATGGTTAGTTACGTTTGTAATTAGTTGCTGTATGATATGTGCAAATAGTTTGATTTATCGTGTTACAATAATGTTAGTTATTGATGCATAAGAATATGTGGTGTCATGGGTTGAAACTGAGGTTCAAAAAGAGTAGTAAAAAATGTTTTAGAAAAGAAAGCAATGGGGTTCGAACACTGGACCTTCAAGGAGGGAAACGAATGCCTTACAACACCAGGCCAATAGCAACTACTCTAGCACTATGTTCTTGACATGCTTTGCCAAAACATCTATTTAACCCTTATTGATTTTGTTACCATCTTTAGCTTATTAACTTATTTAGTTTAGTTCCCAGCTTATAAGTAGCTTAGTTTGGGACATTTATTTTTCCTAGCTTTTAACTAGTATTTAGAATATTCGGTAAGTTTTTGGATTTTTAGAAAAGTTATTTAATATTTTTAAATCATTTACTTAGTTTAAAATCGTTTTTAATTCATAAAAATTTATTTAAAAGCAAAAAAAAATGTAATTCTTTTTTTAAAAATCTTCTTTTATCATTTAGTACTTAGGAAAAATAAATTTTATTAATTTTATTATTTGCTTTTATGTCGCGTTTTTACTTTCGATAGCATTTGCGTTTGTGTTAGTTATTTGGTTTACTTTGCTTAATTTAATTTCCTTTTGCCTTAATTATTGTTCCTTGTAGACTTAGGATTTATTTCGATGCCTTATCATGCTTTCCCTTAGTTTTAAGTTTAATTTAGTATGCCTTAGTTTTATTTCCCGTTCTTTATTTTAAATTCTCGTTCTTTATATGTTCTTTAGTAGTTTAGAAAACAAATCCAAATCTTTGTTTATTCAAGCATCCAAAAGTCAAACCAATAACGTAATCGTCAGTTTCACACTTCATTGGGAAACGACTCGGGTGATCACTTGCCCGATATATATATATATATATATATATATATATATATATATATATATATATATATATATATATATATATATATATATATATATATATATATATATATATATATATATATATATATATATATATATATATACTAGTTGCAAAACCCGCCCGATGGGCGGGTATGACTTATGATTGTTGTTTACATTTTTTGTTTATCTAAATATTGGTGTTAAAAGGTTGTATAGTTTACAAATTTTTTATTAACTATAGTAGCAATGTTCATCTTACTAAGTATATTTTTATGTTTTTTCAAGTAACCGTATGAAATTTGTATTGATTTTATTGAAAATTGTTCGCGAATAAGCATAAAAGACTTGTACATTAAGTAATGAAAAATTACAATTTATAATTTTTTTTAACTTTTTTGTAATTATAATGTGTTTTTCAAAAAGACGTTTTTAATGAAAGTTAAGAACAAAAAAGAATACAATATGCATCCTATAAGAGAAAATAAATGTTAATGAATTGTCTCTAGTAATAAAGCATATGTGTTTTGTTCAATTGAGAAATAAAGCTTATTTGTACATAAATGGAGATGTGCATATAATTTTGTTGACACATTAAAACCCAATAACTACTTATTTATATAAACATCCACAGAACAATAAAGCATGATGTGCATAATTATTAGCACATATTATACATAGGTAAAGCATAACAAAGGACTAAAACTTATAATCATAAAATAATTAATTTATTGAATGCCTTAAGATTGAAAAAAAATGAATGTATATCTGATATGAGAAAATAAAAGTTATTAAAGTCTCTGCGAAAACAAAGTATATGTTGTTGGTTCAAATTTGCACACATAATAAACTTTGTTTTAGTTTATCGATTGTTAGTAAGATTACTGCTCTATCTTTTAAGAATCGAAGCAATAGTACATAGAGATACCATCAAACACCAAATCTAGAGAATAAATGAGTTGAGCAAGCTCATTATTATAAAGGAAGAGTCTGTTTGCTTTTATCGTTGCTTGTTTGTCTAAGAGGATTTGCAAAAAGCAATTGTTGTAACTTATCAGAGGCAAAAAAAAGTAAAGAGTAAAGTACAAAACTCATTCATGTGGTTTGTTAAAAGAATGAATAATCATTATATAGCTGGTGCATTATACATCCTATGGACATGAACGGAAGGTGAAAAAAAATTATATTAGTATTAACATGAGTAAAAGGAAGTTTTTTGTCTTTTTCCTTACACATGGATGTCTTTTGCACTTTACACAAAAAATAATTTTTAGAAAGAAAATTTTTTTTTTCCAAAAAACAATTTAAGTTTTACCGATTAAAATTATTCTCATTTTTAAAAAACTTTGAAATTTTCAGAATTTTATTTACACATTTTTATGCTTTTTTTAAAATAAAATTTATTTATTTTTAACTTAGAAACTAACTTTAGGAAAAATAAAATTTTTAAGTTAAAAAGGTTTTAAAAAATTTCACATTTTTCTTCAATTTGTTTCTAAGATGTTAAAAATGCCTACACATTTTCCATTTAAAAAGATTTAAATTTAAAAAAACAATTTACTTTTTTAAAAAATAAAATTTAGAACTTATTTTTTTTTTACTTTTACTTTTTTTACTTTGGTCGTTTTAATTTTTTTTTTGTTCGAAGAAAAACATGAAAAACTAAAAAAAATTAACTTTTTGTATAAAGTGCGAAATACATCCTTTTATAAGCAAAAAGACGATAATACCTTTCGTTTTAGAAAAATATTTACATTATTCGTTCAAGGGATGTATGGTGCACGGGTTATCTAACAATTTGATATAATATGTGTTAAGTATCGACGAGGGATGTAATTCACACTTTTGACAAACCACAAAGATGATTTTTTTACTTTCCTTATAAATTAAAATTAATACTTATTTGATTTAGTTAGAAAATGTCAAGATGATTTACTCCCAGTAAAAAGTGAAAAAACATTGTATCCATTGAAGGTGGTAAACAACTTCTAAGCATAAAGGGGACACATTTTTTTTTATCTTGGGTTGAGACACATTTCCTTGTTGGTTAGAAGTTACCATGTTTGGTCGACTATAGTAATCCACAAATTCTTTCTTATACGGAAACTATGCATTGTCCCATCCATAAGTTACATTAATGAAATAATAATTTTACAGAATAAATTTCAACCCATTTATTGCATACATAGCAAGACACTCTTTGCGTTGACTTTAACAATTTGTTATGGCTCCTGACAATGGCGTTGATTTGAAATGGATATAGTCTTGCGGTTAAGACAAATAAGGAGAAATATATCACATATACTAAATGATGAAGATGACAATAACTTAACAAAACAAAAGCAGAGGAGGCTAGGAACAAATGAGAGAATGATATATGTCGCTGGATGCTTTAGTATGCTAGCTCATGGTAAAGAGGGTCTTAATAGTTACAAAATTACAGTGAAAAATTATGAAATATAAAGATGTTATATCTTGAAAAACTAAGATGCGCAGATGACGGAGTAAAATGCTTATTTGTTGCAGAGTTACAATACCCACCTCAAATAGATATAGGCTCGCATAAGCATTTGGGTTAATCCCGCCTCAAATAGATTTAGTAACCGAAAAAATGTTACAGATGACATTGAGCAGTGACTCGAGATTTGACGATGACAACGTTAGTGAAATTTCCGTCAACGTCAATGGAGTTGACGACACACCGGTGTAAAGTTGTCGCGAATTAAGGAGTTGAAAACATGAAATAATGAAACGCTTGTGGAAAAATTCTGGGAAGAAAAAGAAAGAGGCTCACATAAGCAAAACCAAACACTTTTCCAACAAAGGATCTTGATTCCATAAACTGGTGCAAATTTACAGATTTATCTTGAATCACGCTAGTTTACAATTTCTGTTTCTTATTATGCATATATTCAATTAGAAAAATTATGAAACCTCAGGACACTTATGGACTCTTGTTGGAACTCTTTGGCGTTTGGCTTTGTTTGACCATTCCCATTCTTTGACATTTGAATCGTGTCATTTGTAGATAACACAGGCATAGATCTTAGCTCAATAAATAATCTGCCAAAAATGTAAATTAACCGAAAAGTTGCATGCCTTTTTACTTCATGAAATATCCATTTTCTCCTCTGTAATTGCAATTGCAGCAGGTGCTACCTTCCTGACCTGAATTTTTTTCCTGATATAATGGGATATAAATGCAGCCATAACCAAAAGCTACGTTGTAATACGAAATCCATAATCAAAAAGAAAATGTGTTGAATATAAGCTGGTGCCAATGTTGTATGTACCTATAGGATAGTGGTGACACATATTTGACTACTTAATTGCTCTCTACACTATAAGAAATAAGAAATTAAATTTTAAACAAAAGACAACTAATTAGATTGTTAGTTACCACGAAGAAATATACCTAATGTAAAAATCGGAAATTGTTTATTTAAACAAACATGAATAATCATTCAATTACCGCCTCAAATACTTAAACATGTACATAGTACTGTGATTAACTAAAAGAGATAGCAGACATACACTCTTAATCTAATGCTGCTGGAATGTAAACCTTAATCGGAAAAGCCTATTATGTAGAATATACTCCTTCTTCCTATGAACCCACGCAGCAAGCAACAACCAATATCAGTGAGTACTTTTGGTATATTTATTTCCAGTAATGCCTTTGAGTGTACTTACTTCAAAATAAAACAATATTATAATGAAGGCTTCTTAAATTTATTTCCAGTAATGCCTTTGAGTGTATCTTAAATGCCTTTGAGTGTACTTACTCTAATGATCAACATGCTGCATCTAACAACTTATGATATTGTTGGTGCACCTGACCTTTATACTTAGTGTATCGCAGCAGTTGGGTGAAGCTCCAACAATTTATCTTCCTAATTTGATGAAATGCGGCTTGCTAGTGCTAGTGCCACCTAGTGCTAGAAAACTTTATATACATAAACATACCCATCCCTTTGATAGCTGCCAGCACGACACACATCCTAATCCCTAGTTTGACCAAGGATAGTGGCTAGTGCATTAACGATATAAAATCCAAGTAGTAGAAGAAATATCTTCATCCGGAAGTCTTATCTGGCCAAGTTTAGCTACTCTAGTAGTTGTCTCCCACATGCGGTGATTATTCGACCCAATTTTTTTGGCCCATGCCTGAAGGTGGGTCGCCATCGACACTTTCTTGGTCGCCATTGGTAGGTAAACCACCCGTATTTAAAGCAAAAATCATTGCCCAACTACGGTTTCTTTAGGAAACTGATGATAAGAATAGACCCTCATTAGTGATAATACCACTGTAGTTGCAATAATTATTTTGGGTTGCTAATGATGAAACTTTTTTTCTAATCAGGTAGCAAACTTGTAATTAGGCAAAAGAAGTGAAAATAACATAAGTTACAAAACATTTTCCAAGAGATCATGTATCCTATACATTTAGTTAAAAGTGGCACAATGAATCATACTATATCATAATACATGTCCTGTATCATTTATATTCAAATGATACTTTATTTAGGTAATAAAGTTGAGTTGCTTGTGACAATACAAAAAATACATCCATCTGAACTACTATACAGTATTCGAATGGGGAAGTCTTTACATTATAACATAGATGTAATATGAATGCTAATCATTGCTATTGAGATCGAGATTATACTCAAGAAGTTATAGAAAGTCCAACCATGATTGAACAAATGGCTACAAAGCTAATTGTTTCAGATAAAAATCTACAAAGCTAAACCAGCAGAAGATAAAGTTTAAGCCAAACACACATGAATTATAAACTATGCTTACCTATATCTTTTGAGACTTTCTCATCAATGAGATGATCTCCATTAGCATGGTTCTTCATAGCATACTTGTACTTTGAGGTATGAAATTCTGGAGTGGATAATCACTTTCTTCTCATAGAGATGTAAGTCAGAAGCATACATGTATAAGTATTTGAGGTGGCACATGGGTTAGACTAAAAAAAATAGGTCAAATGAGTTAAGCCTGTGAAACAGTTTGGAGTCATCCAATTTGTATTCAGATTTAACAGAACATTCTGATTCTTGCATTATAAAAGGTTCAGATTATTATTGTCCTTAAAAAAGTTTTGTCATACAAATTGACCGAGTGAATATTAATATATATTTTAACATATAGAAAATTTGCTTGTGGTTCAGCTAAACATGAACCGATGATCTAACACCATACCCACACATTTACCTACATTATTAAATTAACCATGTTTGGCACACTGAGCTCCAAAATATGCGCGTATACCTACACTCGTATATCATCAAGGTCAGATAGATGAATGCAATACTTATATTAATATAAAACTGAGTACATGAACGAATCAGTTCTTACCTCATTTAGGAGAGAAGGGGGTACCAGGTGACTTGTTATTAGCAAATTATGAATTTTTGGTCAATTCAACTAAGTTTGCAATTCTTATTATTCTTTTATTGTGAAATTGTCATGTACACTGATTTTCTAATCTTGTCAAAAAATTTATGCTTTCATTGTATTTGGGTCATTGCATCGTTTATTCATTCAAACCTAGGATGTCAATTTCTTTTCATTGTCCAGAAACTAACATTTTGGATTTTTAAAAATAGTTCATCAAAAGCCTTACCTGTAATAACTTCAGTACCCTCTCCAGTAATTCACACCCCCTGATATAATTAGGATGAGACATAAACTTAGCGTCCCTGGTGAATTAAACATAAATACTGGAATTTATGAAATATCAACAAAAAAGTGGATTTAATTACAGTGGCATAACCATTCTATCAGCTATAGGAAGTACTCTTTTCTCCATTGAACACGCGGATTAGATAAATAGATATATAACTCGCTCCACATTTTATTAAAAACTATGAACAAATATTCAAAAATCAATGTAGTTTGATACAAAACTGTAGATACAATCGTATCCTCCACTTGTCAAAATATCTGAAAAATATTTATTACAAAAAAGCAATGAACTTGCAGTCATACCATGCGCATGAGATAGCCCGATGTTGCACACTGTCCCAGTCTACAATTCGTAGTCTAAAGACCTGCAGTAAAACAACTTACAATATGATGAACATAGTTATTTTAACGTAGGAAAGTCGAATCTCTTATGCTTACCAATAACATATGCTGATTTAAGAAACAAATTACAAAAAGGATCATGTCGTCAGATCATAGCTAACAGCAAGATACACAATCAATTTTTAAAACTTAGAATTATCATCTTAACAAACATTACCAAAAGGGCTACTCAGTTGACATCTAATGAATAATAAGACAGAAAATGCTAACCGGTTAACATCATTTGATCTGTTTTTACATCTGTTAACCTATAGTTTTTTTACCAGCCTATTTAAACAAAATACCTCCTACTTAATTATAGATTCTCAAAGGCCCACATTGTTATTGGCATCCAAATCAAACATATATATACAAGCTTTACAAAGTTCAAGTTATGTAGGAGAAAAGCTAAAAAATAGCGAGAATTTGCATTATTTTCCAAACGGATGGCTCACTGGAAATATGATGCATTGCTAAAGATTCACATAATCTTGTGGATTGTTAGTTATCAAACTCCACTACGTGGCTCCTGAAGATGAGCCTTTGTTGCACGTGTCTGCGGAAGATATCCTAAACACCTATCTCTGGCTCTGGAAAGCCAGCTATAGCAGTCGATAGTTCATTTTATCTCGGGAGACATGGGTTTGCTTATGTGGACGATAGTCAGAATATCATAAAAAAGCACTCTCCTTTCAAGCATAACAACATTTATGTTGAGCAAATAAAATTGCATAGAAAGACGTCTATCTGAAAGTTGTTGGGAGGGTATAAAAGAAATAGGTACCATGTCAAAAATGAAATCCATTTGTCCAGGGAGTTTGAGGCTTGACGACCACTGGTACACAGCCTGCAACATAAATGAATTTGTAGTAAATAAACATATATTCAGTAGGACCTACAGCCAACAACATGCTAGATAGTTAATATTGGAAGAGACATCATTGTTCATTACGCAGTCGATAGCAACACGCATCAGCCTACCATGTTTGGTATACTGACCTCCAAAATATGTTGCTTACCTAGACATGCCAATGATCATCATCATGAAAATGTGTATTAGAAGTACTCTATTTCTGCATTACTGAATCTGTGAAGTTGTAATCCAAGTTTAATTCAGCATTCATTACCGCTTCTAACTCCTTGACCACTGATGACAGTGAAAGTTTTGGCATAGGATAAGTTTGCAACAGGGCAAAAGATTGGCTTGGGTAAAGGTCGTCAGGATTGATTTCATTTACGGAAGTCCTGTAAATAAATTTTTTATTTCATTAGCATTTGGAAGGTTGATTTTATTATTTCGGGCAGTAAACAACGTTACTCGGGGACCATAAATGTAGTTTACACAAAATAGTAAACTACCTTCGAATGGCAGCAGTGTTTAATTTCCAATGAACTTTCATTTTAAGTTCTATTAGTATACTCTAAAGAACATATATGAAGCTTGAACATAATACTGACAGTCTTGAATAGGACGGTCAGAAATTAAAATTCATATACAGTAAGAGCCATGATCAGTATGTCAGCCACACCATGATGTCATCATTTTGAGGATCACTACTGCTACCTTAGTTCATAAGGTGGACCAAAAACAACATACACATAAAGAACAACAATAAATGAATATAAAGAAGCTTACCCTCGACGCCATACTAAATTAAATTGCACCTTGCATAAGTTTCATTCTACATCTTTTGTTGTAACCACAAGCATCTGGCCTCCCACTTCTTTATTATTGTTCGATTTGAAAATAATTCCGTAAGATAATTTTGAACTTGTAAAACATGACCAGGTATTGTACGTACAGAAAACACATCAAGTAAATAGTTCATACAAACATATGATCTTTATTTTTTATATTTCATCATTATCAAAGAAGAAAAGGTAAGGACTTGGAAACTGGTACCTAGATCAATTTCACACGTGTCTTCGATCATGGACTTTGTCGGTTTTCTTATTCTTCTACTTAAGGTACCATCCAAAATCCCCAAGTCACTACACCAGCTACGACAGCATAGTTCCAGTTCTTGTCTGCGGATACGCCAGCTGGGGAAGAAGTTTAGGCAGTGGACTCACTGCCTTTTGCATCTGCTCCACCAGAGCTTGCTGACGTAACTTCAGTTTTTTGGCCCTGTAGAGTCACCAACATCATGCTTATAGCTGGTTAGGAACTTTAACCTAATATTAGTTGAATACAAAAAAATGCCAGCATGAGTGGGTTGGGTAAACGGGTTAAAGCATGTAATATCAAAAAATCCCATCCCCATTTGCTGGTATATGGCTCAGTTCTTTTTTTCAAATCGAACAACAATGTGAAAAACCATAAATAAGATATCGATCAAAAAATTAGAAAATAATTACTGAAAACGTATGTAGCTCTCAAGTTAATGAAAAAAGACGCGATAAAGATCCACACTGCTCAGGTGCCATATTGCAACACTTCAAAGATCAGCAAATTTATAAAGCCCAATTCATTAGAGTTTATTATAAAGCTTTGGATGAAAAGTGCTCAACAAATAGTTACCTCTAAAAATATCGAGCATAGATGGATTGATTGGTGTGATGGTGTTGTGTCTCTGATCTAATCTCAGCCCTTCTTGCTGATTCCATACATTAAAATTGACAAACTAACCTAATTTGATTCAATTCAAACAAATTAAATAACTGATTACCTCAGTTGATAATTCTTCGTGTAGGTTGGTTTGTGTTCCACTGTTCCTCTACAAAATTAAATAACTGCTTGTATCGCTTGGTTAATAAGCCAAGCTCAAAGCTTGGAAAAATATTGCTGGTAATTTATATAAAAAATAAAAGAGTCTCAGAATTAAGAAAAATTAACCTGAGTATTGATCGAATAACAAAAAAATGACCATAAGCAATGAGGAACAAATCAAGAGATCATGGTTGATCTTATTAAAACTAATCCTGGTACCGTGAAATCATTGATGCGATTTTGTATACATCTATTATGATCAACTGATTTTGTTAATGGTTAGGGTTAATCCCACACGTTTTTGTGACTACAGGAGGATTGTAGATGATATATTACGAAGGGCCCATTATTGCGAATGGGTTTTATTTTTAATGTGTTTATGAATCTGAATTTTCTATTCATACCACAACTATTGGTCTAGCCTGGTGGTTAAGGATATTTGCATTGGGTTTCATGATTCAAGTTCGAACCTTGCAGCGGACTAAGTTTTAAAATCCGAATTTCAAAAGTCAGATGTCATGCTGATGTGGATTAGGGATGATTAGATGATGTGGCATTTCCCTCCTGTTATATATAATGTAAAGATATATATATATATATATATATATATATATATATATATATATATATATATATATATATATATATATATATATATATATATATATATATATATATATATATATATATATATATATATATATATATATATATATATATATATATATATATATATATATATATATATATATATATATATATATATATATATATATATATATATATATATATATATATATATATATATATATATATATATATATATATATATATATATATAGGGGCGCGCTATTTGCAGAACCACTTTTTAGGTACAAAACTTACAGAACCACTTTTTTACTCATTATAATGCATGATGTACACTACATTAATGCAAAATGGCATTTTAGAAAATATCTATTATTTATTTATTTATATTAGATATTTTTTTAATATCAAAAGGGTATAGTTGGAAAAACACATTTTAACATATTTTTAAATAACGAAACGTTTTTTTTAACACTTTTGTTTTTGAATTTTTTTGCACATCTTTTTTCAACATACAAGCTTTTTTTTCTAAAATGTGCATACATGTTTTTTAGAAAATTGTCAATCTTACATACGTGTTTTCCGTACAAACTTTGGCTTGAACTTGTTTTAAATTTCAAATAATAAGTACACATATGTTTTTACTGTATATCATACGAAAATTTATAACTAAAAACATAAAGGTATATATGTGATCTCTAAATTTAGAACAAAAGAAAAAACATAAATACAATACACCATATTTTATATCAATAGAAATACAATTCAAACAAAAAAAATTTATTAAATATAAATACAATAGATTAAAAAAACAAGCATGCACACTTCAAAAACATGTATGCACGCCTTCAAAAACATATATGTACAGTTGCGAGAACATATATGTTCGGCTTCAAAAACATATATGCACGCCATCAAAAAGCATAAATGTATCCATTAATCATCTTTATCGCATACCGTCATTTTTATGATCGAGCTATCTCCTGAAATATATACATAAAAAAATGATATTAGGTAAAACAAATATATCCTTAAATCCGTTCATGAGATGTCCATTCAGATTTTATCTAATGGTATTAAACTAATAAGTTTTTATACTAACAAAAAAAAGTTACTGAATCGAACATGTCTTTTAACTCATTCGGGTTTCAAAATCTTTCGAACCATCATATTTTTTTTATAATTTCCTTTGTGTGTAATGTACCTTCATTCTACTAAAAATATTAATATAGTATCTAATATAATATAAAAGAAGATCAAACTAACAAGGGGAACCATTTCCATCATCATATCACTTTCATATAAATCATCTCATGAAAACATAAATGAAAAAAAAATGAATGAGCAATAATACTACTACGTAGCAAAACATTAATATAATTAATTGTCCATTCATGACATTGAATATCTTGTATGTTAATGTTGAAACGTGAATCTTGAAACTCCAATGACTAAGAAAATACAATATACAAGTTTCTATGCTTGCGTTACAGTATGATGAGATGTCCATTCAAATGTTATCTATATTGACCAAATTTTTGTATCTAACGTGTCTCTAATTTTCACTTCATAGAAGCAAAGACATGTAAACATAAATGCAGCAAAACATGTCTGCAACTTCATTATCATGTCACTTTAATAAAATCAGATGAAAATATAAATGAAAAACAAAAATAAAAATAAATGAACAATGATATGTAGCAGAAAAAACTGAATGAACAATGAATCATCGTGGAAAATACTTACAACGAATCCATAAGAAACGGTGACCAACTCCGGACGTCTGAAATTCCGGCGTGGACTTCTTTTACTCGATCTGAAAGAAACGGTGACCAACTCCGCCGGCCACATCCCCCGACCAAATCCAACGCCGATCTAAAAAACCGGCGACGAAAATCATGCAGTACGCCATGAATTTTTACTATAGATCATTGGTTTGGTTTTTAATTAAGAGATTAGGATGGTTTTTTTTTAGATATATGGAGATCTTTTTGTTATTTGTTATGGAATGTGATAAATACGGTGATGAAACAAGAAGATATGAGAAAAAAGTGATTCAAGTTTTATTTAATTAGAGATTAAATGGTTACAGTTTATAGCAAGTGATAAATTTGTAATTCCTATAATGCCCTTTGTTAATTAATTTATATTTACTAACCAATTTTCTAGGGTACAATAATTACAAAAATGACTTATTGCATAATATAATGTACATCATGCATAATTAGTAGTAAAAATTTGGTTCTGTAAGTTCTGTATCAAAAAAGAGGTTCTGCAAATAGCGCTTCACTATATATATATATATATATATATATATATATATATATATATATATATATATATATATATATATATATATATATATATAGTGTAACTTTATTTACAGAACCCATCTATGTATGTTTATGAAAGCGAACATGTATGTTTTTATATCGGTGCACATACATGCATGCGCGCTTTCAAAAATGTAGGTTTTTGAATACGTGCACATACATGCATGCACACCCTCAAACATGTATGTTTTTGGATATCTTTTTTTAATTTTATTTAATTTTGACAAAAAGAACTTCAAATATGCTTCGTGAATACATATATTCTCTAAAAACATGCATGTACTCCTTCAAACATACATGTTTGTCTTCAAAAACAAGAGTTCTGCAAGTTCTGTCACTAAGATGGGTTCTGTAAATAAAGTTACACTATATATATATATATATATATATATATATATATATATATATATATATATATATATATATATATATATATATATATATATATATATATATATATATTATATTATTTTGTGAGTTTTGACTTTTAATTCTTTTTCCTAAAGGAATTGTTTGTCATTCACTTATTTTATATATATGTATTATACTCTACATTAAATTTTTGGCGCCGTCGCCGGGGGAGTGTGTTGCGACAATTTTGTTACGTTTGACGATTAGTGACTTGAAGATCCTTCCTTGTGAAGTTATTGCTTTATTTGTGAATATATAAAAAATTAAAAAATACAAAAATATTTTTATTTTCTTTTTAATATATATATAAAAACAAAAAAAAATAGAAAAATCAAAAATAAAAAAATAATCTTCTTTTTCTTCTAAACCATTTAATTCTTCTTCTTAACCCTCTAATTTGTTTAATTCTTATGACGTCATTCTCCGGTTTTAAAGAATGTTCATCGTGTGGATCTTTGTATAACCGTCAATGTAGTTGTTATAATGGGAGTATCGTCGGCGGAATTGATCGTGTTCCGTCTGACTCTCGTCTACCTCGTTGCCCCCGTTGTGGTAACCCGGTGGATGGTGTATTTTGTAGACCATGTGCTCTTATATGTAAGGTGATTTACGAAGATTGTTTTGCTAATGATGATGAGTTTTCGTCCTCTAATAATCGTACTAATGATGTTATTGCACCTTCCGAGCCACGTGCCTTTGATAAAGACTCCATTAAACCAACTCTACAAAGCCCTCCTCTAGTTAACCACCATTGTTGTTACGAGTGTGGTGACTCGATGGGTGGTATTTTTTTGTCGGAAATGTACTTGCAAGTGTTGTGGGAACGGTGCTCATCACGGATATAATTGTCGGCCGCAAATCCCGAGTATTTCTACTCCTGGACCTTGCTACACTCAAACCGTTGAACTCCCACAAAGTTTTCAAAATCCACCACAACCCACTCGTTTACCATACTCATGTGCGCATTGTGGAAATGATTACCATTTTAGTATCGATTGTCCATCTCATCCCTCGTTTAACAACGAGCAAGAGCCGGGGTGCAATTATGACTACAATGGAAATAATTATCCACAAAATTTACCGAGTTTTTCACAACAATATCCTTGTTGTGAAAAGTGTAGGGGCCCTCATGATACTTATTTATGTCAACCGACGAATTTTTATGAGGCAACTCCTTGCTTTGATTCCGGTTATGACCATTTTGAGCCCCCACATCATCCCGTCATTCATCATCAATCCCTTGCTTCTCAAAATGAGCTTAATGAACATGAGCTATTCATTCACGAATTAGTCCAACAAAAAATAAAAAAATATAATAAAACAGTTAATGAAGCTTTGCTAGATAAAGATAACGTTATGACCTTTACGGAAACATTTTTAAAGAAGTTTAATCGTTTTTCTTTTAGAAAGCCAAAGGTTTTATTGATAGCATGGGATAAAGTTTTTGAGATTAAGCATACATGTGGAGAAAAGCAACAACAAGAGTTGGTTCGAAAACTTCTCGAGGATGTAGAAAATGTTAAAGAGGAGTTGGCAGAATATATTAATGCTCTGAATTTCAACCATCCTACCTTATACCATGATGATGATGACGAGGATTATACCATTGCAATCACACCCGAGGAGCCCGTTGACTCTCTCATAATGGAGGATGAGCATCTTGACACTATTCCGGCAACGGAATCAGACGAGTTCATAAAGTCTAGTGTTGAAGACCTTGTCCTAATCCTAAGTGAGCCCAAGGGTATTCTCGACAATTTGTGTGATGTGCCTATTTGTGATCATCCTCCGCCTCTTGACATTTCAAAAGATCAATTTGTGATTTTTCCCGATTCTAACGATGTTTCTACTTCGAGTGATGATGGTTATTTATCTATTGAGGACATCGATTATGTTGAGGCATCACCTCCCAATTCCGAGCCCATAATCTTAGAGGATGTGAAAGATTTTGACCCGAAGAGGGGAGAAATCGAGGATGTTGGGCTTCTTGAAAAATTATCAAAAATCAATGTTCTCATTTCTAAAATTGAGGCATTAAATGCCGATTTTCATGAGCCCGTCTATGAGAAGTTCACAGATGAACTTGCTCTTCTTCATCCATTTCCACCGGGAAATGAGACTGATTTTGATACCACATTTGAGAGATTCACTTTTGAATCTACTCCATTTGTTCCATCTCCACCGGGAGATGTTGATTACCATCTTAATGATCCCGATTATGATCAATTCCCATTTGATTCAGATCCTCTTAAGAAATGTGGTATGCCTATTCTTGATCCCGACCTCGACAAATTCACTTTTGATATTTCTTTCGTCGACTCGGTGATCATTCATGATATTGCTATTCCCACGCTCCCACCCGTTGAGAATAGTAATCATCCAGCTTCTCCCATGATGAGTTTAGTTTCCATTCTCAAGGGGTTCACCGATGAACCGCCTTTCGAAGAGAATGATGACTTTTACAAACTCGTTATCCGGACCTTTCTTCCATTTATTACTTATTCTCCACCATATCTTCTCTCCTCCGGAACTGAGGATACCATTTTTGACCCTGGCAACTCCATGTATCGTTTTTATTCTCTTGAGCCAGGTGTATCTCATCGGTGTGGAACTTTCGTGAAATTCAACGTTTATCCAAACTTCTTGAATGAAAGTCCGATGGAGATTTGTCTTCCACTTGCTCCCCCATGACCATTGAATTCGGGGCGAGTCAAGCTACGACTCGTTAATAAACAAGCGCTTCTCGGGAGGCAACCCGAGGATCTTTTGTGGTTCTTCTTCTTGGTTTTTGCTAACACTAAGTGTGGGGGAGATGCCTCTTCCATTGTTTGTTGCCATGTGTTTGCTCTATGTTTTCAGGATTCCCGTGATCGAGATGACTGAAACGCCCGTTTTTAATCCGGCCGCCCAATATCCGATCTTGTTACTAACGTTTATCTAGGGATATCTATTAATCTTTTTTTGTGAAAAAAGCTTTTCGTTCGCACACTTGGCTAGTAGTGTTACCCTTTTACGTTCTATAGTGTCGGCTCCGGCCGGTACTTTGAATATTGAGGGAAATATTCAATTCTAAGTGCGGGGGGGAAATTCTAGCCGAATTTGATCACATTTGTACCTACTAGTACCCTAACACCCCCGTTTTGACCATTTTTTTTACATTTTTATTTAATAAAAAGAAGTGCTTTGCACATTTTGTTAAGTATTTTTGTGTCTAGGTTTAATTTTGACCCGATCGGGCGTGTTGAGCCCTTAGCTTTGTTCCTTAACTATTTTAGGCTAAGTCTCTTTATTGAGGACGAGAAATGATAGAGTCGATTATAAGTTACTATGCTAAACGTAGAGTATTCGTATTCTTTCAAAAACTCATGTGTTTTAGTTGTGTGCTTTTTCTCCCATCTCCCGTGATATAAATAAATTGTTAATAAATGGAGTCGTACGGTTTATAAGGTTTTTAGCTTCTAGAACAAGATCGTTTAAAAGTTACATATGATTAGATAAAGTACATATCAAGGCATAACTTATCTAAACGGGATGCGAAGATTGGTAAATCCAAAAAGGCTCGAAAGGCATGAGGATTATATTTTGTAAATGTCCAAAAATACTCAAAAGAGTTGAGGACCATGTTCCAAAAAGGCCAGAAAGGCATGAGGGCATGATTTTCTATCCAAAAAGACTCAAAAGAGTTGAGGATAAAGTGCTTGTTATAAAGTCCAAAAAGACTCGAAAAGTATGAGGACTCGTTTTAATCCAAAAAGGCTCGAAAGGCATGAGGATTTTTGCTATCCAAAAACACTCAAAAGAGTTGAGGACGAAATTTTTTTGAATAATCCAAGAAGGGATTAAAAAGTCATGGTCACAATAAAACATCTCGACAAAAGTCATCCAAAAGATGTACGCTAAGAATGAATAAAAGACCATGACCATTTTGCTTAAATGTTTTATCAAAAGTTTTGTAAAATAAATGCTAAATATCGGTCCAGGAGAGGTCCCAAGTCGTAATCAAAGTTATGCCAAGATATGGACTTTAGATAATTATATGGAATGTTTTAAAAGACCATGTCCTTTAGCTACCTATCAAATAAACCGCCCTACTTTATTTTTAGACTTAAGAAATATCGAAATAAGTCAATATGAATCCTCGTGATCCATGACAAAAATAAAATTTAGAGATAACAATTAGGAATAAGGGAGTTTAAGTGTCATGATTAACGCAAATGAGTAGTGTTAGCATTACTAACTTGTAAAAGACAATGATCTCGTTTTACGCTTAGCATGGAATGGGTGAAAATCGGGGACGATGAATGAACCTTAATAGTATTGAATTTCTGTCTTGTATTTTTAAGTTTTGAATAAGAGTCGAAACGGGGTGTATACTTTTAATCCTTTCACTACTTTATATGATCGGATTGCTAGGGACTAGCAATTGATAGTGTGGGGGGATGATGAGAGTCTATTTACTCATCATTTAATACCCATAAAACACGAAAAAAATGACTAGAATCACTAAATTATATTACATTATATTGCAAATATCTTTCTTTTGTGTTTTATGTCAAATAGGTACAAAAAGATTGAAAACGGAGCGAAGACGGACAACTTCGGATTAAGTCGACGACGTTGATACATTTAATCAAGAAAAAATGAAGTCAAAGTGAAGACCCGAGCATAGCAATGAATTGAGCATCGAAAACAGATCCCGAATCTCAAAATTAATAATTTACGGACCAACCCGCACCCGTTTAACGGGACGAGTCAACCCGTAAGATATTAATTAAAACAGATTATGTCCACTTTTTGTTTAATATTCATCACATTTTAAGTTAAACCCCAGGCCCGAAATCACACTCTAGCCCATACCCTTTTTGTAACCAACCCACGTAAGGCCCCATAGCTAATTTGGTGTATAAGCCATTTAAGCCCAAATAAAATGTACCGAACCCCACCCCCCCTTTTATTTCACGTCATATACAAAACACAAATAGGGTTCCATCATATAAACAATCAGCCACCATTTTCTACCCTCCAAATCTGAGCCTCTTCTAAACCCTAATCCGAATGGTTTCCCACATTTTTTCCTCTTTTTGCAACTATCCAAAACCCCACATCACACAAACCTTACCCACGTGATATACCCCACAAGATTCGAAACTCAAATCAAAAGAAGACAAAGAGATGACGAGTAGTGATGTTTATAACTTGTTCAAGACGTGATAAAGACCCATCAAGGATCAAAACAAAAGAACCCACATGATTTTCTGAAGACAAGGAGCCAAAATCAAAACGTCATCCATGACGTTTTTGATCTAAGATTCGTCTATAAAAAGAGTGAAGACCAAGAGAAGAAAGTATGCTTTTAATTTTTCCTAGCGTAGGTTTTAAATTTATGTAATTTTTTAAATTGTACTCTTTAAATTCTTGTTTTTAATTTCAGAAAGTCTTAATTAAAAAGTAATTCTTCTTCTTAAATTATTCCTATTTTTTTACTGTTATTGTTGAGTTTTTTTTATTTATTTCAAATTCTTATAAGAGAAGTGTTTGAGTTGTTCCTACTGTGCTGGTAAAAAAAAGAAAAAAGAAAAAAAAAGATGCCTTTGATATTTTTTAGTGTAGGTTTAATTTAGTGTTTTTTTTCTAGTTTTTAAATTTTTAATTCAAAAATTTATTTGTTCAAGTTTGTGTTTTTTAATTTCAGTCCGAAAATATTTTGTATGTTTATGTTGGAATCAATTTTATAATTATTAAAGTTGAATGTTGTTTATTTTTAAATAAACTTGTGTTAATCTTTGATTGAAGGAAAAAAAGGTTATTATTCTTGTTGGTTTAGTGCTCGGCTCTAAGAAAAAAAAAAGAGTTATTATGTTTACTGCTCATTGAATAAAATGGGGTGAAGAGAATTTGGTCACTGATCATGTAGAAATAATATAGTTGATTGAGGTGATTCTTGATGTTATGAATGTTCATGATTCGAAAAAATAAATGATGACCAAGGGTCCGTGTTGATTTCGATCTCGGCGCTTGAGCTTATTTTCTTGCAGGTTACTTTCTTGGTTTCTTAATTATGCTTATTCTTTTTTATTGTAATATGCTTATGTAATTTTTTACTTTTTGTTTCTTTTTGTAATTTTTTACTTTTTATTAATGAATCTGCTTGTGATTTTTTTTAATGTTATTGATGTTTTATTTTTTTACTGAATTTGTTGTTGCAAGTGTTTACTTATTATGTTGTGGTTGAATGTTGCTATAAAAAAGCAGTAGTAGTTAAAATGAATCAGTATGGTTAGTTACGTTTGTAATTAGTTGCTGTATGATATGTGCAAATAGTTTGATTTATCGTGTTACAATAATGTTAGTTATTGATGCATAAGAATATGTGGTGTCATGGGTTGAAACTCAGGTTCAAAAAGAGTAGTAAAAAAATGTTTTAGAAAAGAAAGCAATGGGGTTCGAACACCGGACCTTCAAGGAGGGAAACGAATGCCTTACAACACCAGGCCAATACCAACTACTCTAGCACTATGTTCTTGACATGCTTTGCCAAAACATCTATTTAACCCTTATTGATTTTGTTACCATCTTTAGCTTATTAACTTATTTAGTTTAATTCCCAGCTTATAAGTAGCTTAGTTTGGGACATTTATTTTTCCTAGCTTTTAACTAGTATTTAGAATATTCGGTAAGTTTTTGGATTTTTAGAAAAGTTATTTAATATTTTTAAATCATTTAATTAGTTTAAAATCGTTTTCAATTCATAAAAATTTATTTAAAAGCAAAAAAAAAAATGTAATTCTTTTTTTGAAAATCTTCTTTTATCATTTAGTACTTAGGAAAAATAAATTTTATTAATTTTATTATTTGCTTTTATGTCGCGTTTTTACTTTCGATAGCATTTGCGTTTGTGTTAGTTATTTGGTTTACTTTGCTTAGTTTAATTTCCTTTTGCCTTAATTATTGTTCCCGTAGACTTAGGATTTATTTCGATGCCTTATCATGCTTTCCCTTAGTTTTAAGTTTAATTTAGTATGCCTTAGTTTTATTTCCCGTTCTTTATTTTAAATTCTCGTTCTTTATATGTTCTTTAGTAGTTTAGAAAACAAATCCAAATCTTTGTTTATTCAAGCATCCAAAAGTCAAACCAATAACGTAATCGTCAATTTCACACTTCGTTGGGAAACGACTCGGGTGATCACTTGCCCGGTATATATATATATATATCTTTACATTATATCAAACCAATAACGTAATCGTCAATTTCATACTTCGTTGGGAAACGACTCGGGTGATCACTTGCCCGGTATATATATATATATATCTTTACATTATATATAAGAGGAGGGATATGCCACATAAGCACCTCATAATGCCATGTCATCATTTTTTATCAGATTTATAAAATTTCGGATGTTGATGTTTTTAAAAAATTAGCATTTGAGGGATTCGAACTCTGGTCTAAGAGTCCACACACACAAGTCTCAACCAGTGAAACTAGCCAGATATTGTGATATAAATTTGAGAAACAAGTCTTTCATTTGGTAAAAAATGTCATCATCATTCGGGTTGTGTCCTATACCGGGCTTATATTCATATTCAATTGAAAAGTTTTCATTTATCTGCAAAAATTCATCTTCGATCATTGTTCTCCATTCTCCAAACCCTAAAATCAAACCCCCACAAACAAAGCATCCCACACAAATCTATCCATCAACATCTTGAATCCCAATCAATGGCGATTAGATTGAAGATACATAACATCTTCAAAGACTAACCTGCAGTATAACTTCATTTGTTAATCGTTCATTAGAATTGTGTTTTTAAAAACTTAAAAAGTGTTTGTAGGTTGATCTCTTTTTTTACATGGAGCCAGAACAGGAAAGGAACAAGAAGAAGAGGATGTTGCTACCACATATTATACAGATCCAGCTGGTATGTGTGACCGATGGTCTGCCACTATTTTTTATACCAGTATTTTAATGAGGCTGTTGCACCAATCTCTGGTGCACCTGTTGCAGGTATTGCAGGTGGCTGGACTATCATGTAGTTATTATTGCTTTTTGACCTTTTTATATTGTTATCCTTAGTGTATCTGATGAGTGATACATGCTAATTGAGCTGTTTGATTTGTGTATATAGATGTCTTTAAGGATTTTTTGTAATAATGTAGCCTTTTTGTGATCTGGTGGATAAATTTGTGTTTTTAAACCTTAATTTTAATTTTTTTGGATCTATATATTTATTTGATACTATGTAATCTCCATAATCACGTAATATTCTATCCATCATTAACTGAATAAAATCTAATGGAGAAAAACAAAAACCCACGTGAAACCCTAAGTAATTTTTCCCTAACGCCAGATGACTTAATATGTTCCATTGATACCTTATAACCTATACCTTTTGTGTGTGCAGAAGCAGCATTGATACGGTGTCGGGACATCGGTTCTGCCATCAGTTGTTGTGTTTGTTCATTCTACTCTACTGAGAAAAGGTTGTTCATAAGCAGCAGCATCGAATGAATGAATTCAAAAGTGCATGTAACTGAAGCCCACAGTTTTTGTCAAGGTAGAAGTTGGAGAATAATGAAGTTTCTTTTGATATCCAACTCTTTTTTTGAATTTCAGTTTGTTTTATTAGACTTAAATGGGTTAAACTACTGTAGGACCTTTAATTTGTTGATCTCGGTGTTCCGTCAATTTCTTGAATAATAATAAGATCTCAAACACTAAACATTGTTTGTATCAGATTTTGATAATGCTACCAATCAAGAAACCGAGATCAGAAAGGCGTATGATCCATTAAAATATGATCCATCAACATATGGTATCTGGTCTTAGTTTTGATAATGCTATGAGTCAAGAAACAGATATCAGAAAGGCACAAGATCCACCGGCATATGGTATCTGGTCTTGCATTTACTATGGCTCCTACCCCAGAAAGTCGAGAGCGACTGCTGAGATCAGAAGGGTTATGTACATGTAAGCTGGATTCTTGAAACCTCAAAGCTAAGAGCAAATACTGAGTTCTTGAAAGGAACATACGGTAGAGTTTTCTATTTTTTTATGACACATGGGTAGCCTATTTTACCTTTTTTACAAATCAGTAGATGGTGAAATTATGGATCAAAGACTTTTGGCGTCTAACAATGGGTTTAGATGTGGTATGTACCCAATCTTGGATCCTTACCTTTTAAAATTTATACCTCATAAGTCAAAATCTATATCACTGATGTGCAGTCGTCGAATAAGTGGTTGCTAGAATCTATAGTTATGATTGTGATTTTGAGGATTTTCTGTTTTGTGTTAGAAGTCACCTTCACGTCTGCATGTATATGGTGTTAGTCCATTACAAAGAACCTATTCATGAACTCTACCATTATTTGATCTTCTTTACTAATGCAACACACAACACTAATCAGTGTAGCTTTATTTGTTTAACTATTAATACGAGCTATTTAATATTGACAGGTAAGCACACCATATTTGGAAGAGTATGCAGAGGAATGGAGATTGTCAAGAGACTGGGAAGTGTCCATTGACAGGTTTGCTCTCTTAATCTCTCCATTATTACTGAGTTTTCAGATTGGAATTACACGTCAAAACTTATTTCACATTTAACAGTTACAACAACTCTTTTATGAAACAGGGGTAGCCTATTTCATAATGGTTTTACAATTTGAGTTAAATACCAAGGTTCGTATTTTTTTTATTCCAGCGTTTGGAACCATATTGATACTTACACATAGATGTTTTGGGGAAATTAGGTTCAGTGTGCTTATCTACTTATTTTTTGGAAATCTTGGATCATATTCTTTGAGGATATCAGCGACAAAATTTAACGAGATACAACTACCAAGAGCTTAAAGAATCAACGATGCCTATAAAATTTAACGAGCTACATTACGTTGACTTTTTCAAATTCTTGCTACTTGGATTATTCAGCACGTTACCCTGCTCAACCAATTTGCGTATATTTGAATGACCTTACTGCCTTAGTCGATCTTCTTTGTATCATTGTTACAATTGATAGTTTACAAATCATTACCATATTTAATGATTTATTAATCTGAAAGTATTATTTAGCCTAACCGCGTCACCTGTTTACCACTATAATAATAATAGATTTTCTTTTGATACTTTGTTTTACATCAAAGGTGTTGTAAACTTATGATAGTTACATAACTTGCGGGCATGGAGAAATCGTAGCTGTATGGTTTTCACGTGTTTCCTTTTGTTAATCATTTTTTATTCTCATGTTCCCACTTCTGTGATGTGGTCACATCCTAAAATGTTATTTAACTCGTCATGATCTAATCATTTAGATGTGTATTACTCATTTTATGTTGTGTTGCAGCAAGAGAGTGAAGTTGCAGTAACCATGGGTAGTCTACCTTCTGCCTGCAGATTCTTCGTATGGAGGTGTGAGGATGTCAAGTAACAAGAGATAGCATCAGTGAAGCGATGGATATTTCCTCCTATTTCTGGATAAAAAAACTGAGGTAGGTTTAGCCACATGAATTGTTTAACCAGCGGCCATTTATTTGTTACTCATATCTATAACTATAATGAACTATTTCAGGTTTGACGTATATTTCAAAAAAATTCCTTTTAGTGTATGCTATGCAAGTAAGCTAAACCAAACGCTACTTTTTTCCACCTCAATCGTCCCTTCGTGATATTTTTTGTGTGAATCTAAAAACTTTCTTACTATTTTACTGTGAAAAATTGTGATCAATACATCTATATAAACAAGCTTTATTTATCGTTGGTTTTCGGTGCCACAGGTAAAAGTTGGGGATGTACGAGGTTAGCAAGCAGATCACTATTTCGGTTATGAAAGACTGGACTTCTAAAGTTTGCATCCACACATTTTTTGGTAAAGATGACGTCGTGGAAGTCAATAGCACCAGAATCATAGATGGGTCGCATTTAAATGAAAATTACAAAAGGATGTACTGAAAAGGGCAATCTGCTTTGTAGCGAATCATATCAACACATGCATCTGGTACCTACTTCATGTTCCTGTAATATTTTGCCTATTGGTCCTATTCCACCTAAAACAAACAACCTTTAAAAATATGCCCTTATTAAGGTCATGTCATAACTAAGAGCTCCTGATGGCCCCTCTACTAATACATTGCAGACCTATTTGTAGGCCTTCCTACAGAAATTGAGGGTCTATCTTGCACTGCAACTGTGATTCATGACACATATAATCTATTAGCAAGTTAGCCCAGCAATTTCACAAATCTGTGAGATGAGCTTTGGTTTCAGTTTAAACGACTTCAAATTCTGGAAATACCATTATGATTTTCACCTGAAAACTTTTAATATAACTAAATAATTATTTCAGGTCATATCACATACTTGCCATTTCCGGAAACGTGAGTTAATGTTAATGAAAGTTGCTGCAAACCTTTAGATAAGTGTGCTGACGGATAAAGAAGTGCTTAGGCTATATACCAATAAAATAAAGTGAAAGAATCACGGATTTTGATCAACATCGTCGAAAATGGCTAAGCGACATCAAATAAGTTGAATAAAAAAAAGTTATGCATCAGTTGAGTAATGTAAAACAAAAGGAAAAAGACATAAGTGTAAACAGACAAAAATAGCAAAACAGACCGACGAGGTTTCGACTTTCATTTTGTCATTACAAAACATTATCTGTGATCTTTTTAACCCATGTGACACATGATTTAATAATTTACTTTGTTGATTAAGAAATAAATTAATATATACAATACATCAATATATTATATGACTAATTAAGCGATCGAAACTTTTCAAGTATGTTCTTTCTTTTTCTGTTTGATGTGCTATTGGCAGGTGTAAAATGTATCGAACTTATTTATCATTCTCCTTATCTTCTTTGGGAAAAGGGTGAGTTTGCATTCAAATGAGTCATGGGATTTTAAGTGAAGGTATTCTTGCTTTAAAGGCAAAAGTGTTAGAAGAACCCATATAATGCCAAAGGTTGGAGGTTACTTGGCGTAGTGCATGCCGAGAATGATGACGGCCAGAGGTCTAATTGAGAGATCAGATAAGTATGTTCTTTCTTTGTCTGTTTGATCTGTTATTATGAGGTGTAAAATGTATCGATCTTATTTATCATTTTCTTTATCTTCCTTGAGAAAAAGGCGAGTTTCCATTCAAATGAGTCATGGTTCAAAACTGGCAGATATTGACATTACATTTCGATAGGTGAATATTCTACCTATATATAGTACTGTTAACTGATTTTTTATTTAGTGAGAAAGCTAGGTTTGCTTGTCTCTTCCTGTAAACTTGTAGCCCCAAGCCAAAAAAATGGTTGAGAAGGATGGTTTTGACATCAATTTTTCTAAAACCAACTTGATAACAAATACTAAAACCTTGCTGAAAATGAAGGCGATGGAATTGCTAAGGCAATTATGTGCTTTGAAAACAGCTTTTGGAGACATTTCTCCTGAATTTCATATGCCTTATTATAAGGTTACTGATTTGCGCCTTTTTGTTAATGATTACATATAGCTCAAGCTCTATGCTTTTCCCATGGTTAATCCATAGGCCTAATAAATAGTTTTAGTTTGTTGTAGTAAGTGTGAAATTTGAAGTGAAACCTGATTATTACAACACTAAAATCTAAATACTGCAACTTCAGGTCATGGTAGTCAAATAACCAATCCTAAAACCCGAATCCAATCACCCTCTTATTGTTTATTTGAAGCTGATCTCTGATTCTTTTAAAGGCCAGAAGACTACGATTCAAAACAGTATGTATGTAGTATGATACTATAAATAATAATGCAAATGTGAATGTATTAAGCTCAAGGATCAAATCATTATTCTTAAGAACAGTTGACAAACTTACATGAGCTCATAAGCCTACTAAAATTACATAAGTTCATTAGCCTGTTATATAATCTAACACAGACTCTCCCTTAATAGACATAACCCTAAGGCCATGTAGCTATTGTCATATAGGATTCTTTCAGCAAAAAAAAAGTTATATTTGTCTTCTCTTAGAAGACTAGAACTTTGGTTATAGTTATTGGAATAAGTTTAAGTTGGTTGTTAGTGATCAGCTTCATGTGTAATTGGACAGATTTTGGTGATGGATGTGGACAGTAAACTGGAGCAGCAGGTTAAAGTAACGAGTCAATGGGTCAGAAATCATAATTTCCGCCTTCAAGGGCATGTCAAATCTAGAGGTTGTGTGTGCAGCTTCTTTTAAGGTACATGATCTTCGTTTAAATGGGCAGGTTCTTGGTATTGGGTTAAGTGTTGTAGTATTTAATCTTATGACATGCCTGTAGGTCATATTATGTTGAAATCATTCATTACCAATATGGTTTGGTGTGTTAACGAGTCAAAAAATTTCGGGTGTGTTGTAGTTGTTTAATACATGTTCTTTATGGTGATTTTTTTTCTCTTTAATGCTTTGGTGATCTGCTTTGTATTCAATTTGTCATGCCAAAAAAGTGTGACGGATAAAAATCTAGATGATATATATAAATTTTTGTGTTAAATGTGGTTACTTTGGCCCGATTAATATTTTGTGCTTTCAAAGTTCACTCTAAATTTTTCTTGATTTATTTGGATCAAATATATTTTTACATATTAGGTGGCTACTTAATTAACTTAAACATTGTGACAATCTTCAAGGTTTGTAGGTCCTCATTTGTTTTTACATCGTGTAGTAATATTTTATTACTGATTGACGTTTCAATATAAATATGCTCATTAAGTTTGAATTTTCATTAAAATGTATCAAAAGCCAGTGTCTTATGTTAGTAGTGGTGCTTGAAATTTCATTATTATCACTTATGAAAACTTCAAAATGGTAAGACCACATGAGCAAATTTCATATTCGTACATCTGGAAGTGGCAACTCAAATTTCTAAGTAATTTGTTAGGAAAATTATCGAAATGAACAATGTTTAATTTGACATGTTAGCTTTGTACTTGCTATTGAGATTTGTGGAACAAACTGAAACAAAAACTTTGAATCCAGGCTACAGATTTTTTTTATCTATTTGACTGCTCCAACAGTAAAGTTAATGAATAGAGCCAAGTGTAGGATACAATATAATGGATGATCGAATAAGTATCACAATTTTTCATCTTAGAAAACACTTTTAACAATTTGAAGTAAGAAATTTTAACTTAAGTATCTGGAATCTGGACGAAAGAAAAGTTGACCAGTCAAGCTGACCCGATTCGCTCTTATCACAGTGCAACAAAAGAAGAAGAATCACATGTATCTCACAACTGGTAATATGTAAGGACAATCTAAACCTCTTTGAAACCCTTACAATATAATGTCAAATATATAATCCTTGAGCACAAAATACAATCTCGACCGTTTTCCTAAGTTTATAAAAAGCACACATGTCCTTTTTGTAGCTTTTAGTCACCATAAGAACTATAGATACAAGCAGAGAAAGATAAGTTGTGTTTTTGCAGATGGCAGAGAGTAGCACGAAGAATTAGGTGATGGTGGCAATTGATGATAGTGAGTTTAGTGAGTACGCTCTCACTTGGACCCTCAAAATGTTCGGATCTATGTTTGTAGATTCGGAGCTTTTTATCTACACCGCCCGGACTCCTGTTGATATCAGCTATTTGTATGCTTCTTCTTGGGGAAGTAAGATGCTCTCACTAATTTTGAATGAGATTCTTTGTGTCTTATCAGCGTATTATTTTACTTCTTTTGATTAGAAGCTGTACTTTTTGTACATATCTGGGTCGTTAAAGATCGTGTGTGTCCCGATTGGGTCATTTTGTAACCCGTGTTACCTTTTCTATATAAAAAATCATCGCTTTTGAAAGCTAGATTTTGCTACAGAATGACCCAAACGAGACACAAAACCATCTTAAATGACTGTAGGAAATGATAGACTGACTAAAAAAATAACACAAATGAAAAAGCACGTTAGTATTTTAAGCAAAATAAATGACCCTATTGAATATTCATGAGAATCATATGGCCGGGTTACCAAATTGTGTTGCGTCGTCTGTGGTTATTGCAGCTGCTGAACTAACAAAGAAGCTGAAAGAAAGTGAAAATAAAGCAGCTCTTGACTTGCTAAAGATAGCTAAAACTACCTGCAGTGAGTATGGGTGCGATTTTGCTTCGACTTTTGTGGATATGGATAATTTTAGATCCCATTATAAACAATCGCTTACATTTTTCTTAACCTACAGATCAATGCAGAAGGAATTACAGAGATTGAAGACCCTAAAGTGGCCATATGCAATGCAGTCGAGAAATTACACGTTCAGTTGCTCATTGTTGGCAGTCACGGTCGTGGATCTTTAACCAGGTTAGCCAACGTTTCTTAAAATAAGAAAAATGTCTTCAATAATCACATTTTTTTTGGTTTCACTCGACAGAGCTTTTATAGGGAGCGCAAGCAATTACTGCGTCAACCATGCCAAGTGTCCGGTTATTGTCATGAAAAAAACAGACTGAATATGTTCACATAAGTTATCTATTCTGATTCTTTTTTTTGAAAGGCCTGATTCTGTTCACATATGTTCATAAATAAAGCTTTCATCTATTATTAAGATGATCATAATACAGAAATCACGGAGCCCTCACAGTGTCTTTCTATAAGTCTTTCACATACCATATCTTCTACAAAAATAACTTAACTGCTATTTTTGGAATAGCATAATAAATGGAGTTACATCCTCCCCAATGGAGCCAATTTTTCTTTTTTCTTTATATTGATAAATGTTGTTGAGACAGATGAGATGCTTACGCAAGTAATATCTCACCTTATATTACGGACGACGTCTAATACTCATATTCACTGCAAGTCTTTTTTTTATAAACATTATTCCTCGTCTGACGAAGAAGATGCAATATCCCGAGGTAAACAGTCGAGAGTTGTTGAGCATCAAAGAGAAGGTCTTCATCGTCGTTGAGGACTCCTAACCTGTCCCAGTTCATCGTCATGGTTCTTCTGGGTTCTATTTTTACAAATTTGGGTATTAACAACAAACCGGTACCTACAAATTATTAATATTATTCTTGCATATTGAAAGGGATTCAAAGAGATTTGTTTAATTTCTTTAGGAAGAGAGGAAATCAATACATGACATGACGTGATGACTGCTCGTCTACTTAATATACATTGTGACAAACTTTGTTATTATTAAAACAATGTGAAAGCCATTAATGTTGTGTTGCGGTTTGTATGTCTTTAAGAGACGTGACAAAGTGACGTTAACTTTTTATATCACTGAATCGAACACTAACTTTTTATCCTTAGGAAAAATCAGTTAACTCAAGTTCATTTTTAAGTACCATTTTACCATTCATGGCATCTGTCCAATGCGCATGTTGGTAAAAGGCTAAAAGCATTATGGAATAAGCTGTAGTATTGGTTTCTCTACTTAGCTTGGCTATGTCAATGCTATTAGTAAAAAACACTATGTAATTTGTTAAAAGTTTTGGTAAAAATTACGAATTTTAAAAACTACTTCGAATTAATATTAACTCAGATGTAAATATGTTAATACCTTTTTTATTGCTTCAAAACTTGAGGATCATGTTGCTTATTTTTTAATGCTACATTTATTTAAGTTTATGAATCATAGTCATTGGCTCATGGATACTCTGTTAAATTATGTATGACTATAGTCAAACTATCAAAGATCTAACATACATATAGATAGGGGCGAGCATGGTGCGGTTTTATGCAGTTTTTTACTAAAACTGAACCGCAACCGCACTTACGATTTTTATAAAAATAAAAACTGCACCACACCACAAACCATGGTTTCGGTTTTACGATTTCTGCGGTTTTTAACCGCACCGCACCACACCATCATTTGTGAGTTATATAATAAATCTGGATTTTTTCAGTTTTTTGTTTAAAATGTTTATTTTTTCGGTTATAGAAATGCATAATTGAATCTAACAAACATGTGACTTACAATAAATCAGGGAGCTTAAATGATTAGTATTATAAAGCAGGGACCTTAAATGATTAGTATTATACATCGATGTTTTGATTTTCATAGAGGCAAAGAAAGACCGATTTTCTATATTAATCATTTAATTGAGGGGCCTAAAGTATTAAAATTAAGAGTACATTTTATTGTAAGGATTTATCTTGAGACTATTATGTGTTTATGTTTAATTTAATTAACCATTTATAAAGATCAGTAAAAAAGCGGCTTACCCCTGAGAAATCGACTTTGTTGTTTGCTTAAGACAAACATCCCACCGTGTTGACTTGTCTCTGTTATGAAATGAGAGATTAAACAGTGCTCGATAAATCAACCATCTAAAACTATGATTAACTACATATAAATTACCCAGCATAAATATAAATGTTCGTTAAATTGTTCTCACGTTATACTCTTTAGAAAATATCTAAAAAACAATGAAAAAAACAATACTATTTTTGGTATCACATTATGTATTTGCTTTTCTTTACACTATATTTATACATACAAAATATAAATATTATGAACATGCAAATAAATGCAACATTCATTTGAAATAAGTTATATAACAAAATAAATAAAGGTTCATTCATAAAAAACACAAGAATAAATATATTTTTTATTACTATACGTAACTTCTCAGTCATATACTTCAAAACAAACGACTAACCCAACCGATTGAACAATTCGAACCGTAAATAACGTAATTTACCAAAACCATTTCAAAAGAAAACAAAAAGCACATTTTTATTTTAGTTAACAACTTTAAAACCTAAGGCATTATCAGAAAAATAAGTAACGCGACAAACAATCATATACTTAAAAACATATTTTCGAAGAAACAACACAAATACTGCCTCATCATGCATTAAGACGCATTACAGTAAAAAAAATAAAATTCTAATACTATCTTTCAAATAAAAAAATTTAAAACAAAAATTTGTCAAAATAAAAAACGTATACGAGAATCATTAGTCATACCCGCCCATCGGGCGGGTTTTGCAACTAGTATATATATATATATATATATATATATATATATATTATATATTATTTTGTGAGTTTTGACTTTTAATTCTTTTTCCTAAAGGAATTGTTTGTCGTTCACTTATTTTATATATATGTATTATACTCTACATCAGTGTCAATCATCGTCTTTCCACCGCCTACCACCCACAAACTAATGGCCAGGCTGAAATCTCTAACCGAGGATTAAAGCGAATTCTTGAACGAACCATGGGAGAGCATCATGCCTCATGGGCCAATAAACTTGATGATGCTCTGTGGGCTTTTCGTACCGCATACAAGACTCCAATTGGTTGTACACCATATCGTCTCGTGTACGGGAAAGCATGCCACCTCCCCATTGAGTTGGAGCACAAGGCTTACTGGGCCTTGAAGTGGGCTAATTTCGATATCAACAAAGCCGGTGACCTACGCAAGATCCAACTCAATGAGCTCAATGAACTCCGGAATGAGGCTTATGAAAATTTCTTGATCTATAAGGAAAGGACTAAGCTCATTCACGACTCTAAGATTAAAAACCGAGAGTTCCAAGTTGGAGACAAAGTTTTACTCTTTAACTCTCGGTTGAAAATCTTTTCGGGCAAGCTGAAATCTCGTTGGTCCGGCCCATTCACCATTGCCCAAATTTTTCCATATGGTACTCTCGAGCTCGCTCAACCTAATGGACCTAATTTTAAGGTGAATGGCCAACGAGTGAAGTTGTACTTTGGTGAGGACATCTCTCATGAGATGATTCCATCCCTCACCACGTTTCCCATGAACTAATTTTGGGTCGAGTCAGGCTCGTGACTCGGTTATAAAAAACAAGCGCTCCTCGGGAGGCAACCCGAGTATCTATCCTTTTCCGTTTTAACCTCCTAAGTGTAGGGGGACCTTTATAGGTTGTTTGAGTTTGTGTGGTGATGTGATTACAGGGATGAATGCACTCTTGGAATCTTTGAAGAATCGTGCTCCCGTGATAACCGAAATCCGGTTCTATCTCTCAACTATCGTGATTCAATTTTCTTCATACTCACATTTGAAATTGATCACGTTAGTCGTCTCTTCCTTAGCTTGATTTAACCAACGTGCACAATGTCATAAGTGTAGGGGAGACTTTTCCCACATGCTTACACATTGAGGACAATGTTTATATTAAGTGTAGGGGGGACTTCTATCGAAGTTTTAAGTGGACTTTTCCATGAAAATGCCTTCATTTAACCGGAAAATCATCTTTTTCAACATTTTTCAAAATTTTTATTAACTTTGGCCATTTAGTCGTAATTTTTAAATTTTTATCATTGCTTTCATATGTATATATCTCGCAATAAAGTCAAAAATATTAATAAAGTGGTGTAGCTAGTTTGGAAGTCTTTGACATATTAGGCCCGTTGCGATTATTTTGACTCAACCCGAATAGACTTATCCAAGTTTATTCTAGCTAGGATCCTTAACCATGTAGACCTTAATTGGTTTATTAGGCTAAGCATCCCCGAGTCTCATTACTTGAGATTTTAAATTATGGAGAACGAGAAATGATAGAGTCAATTATAAGTCGGTATTCTTGCACAAGCTCACTTGGTGTGATTATTTGCCTATTCTCCCATCACTTGCTAATAATTTATCTGCAATAAGTAAGGTCGTACGATTTGAAAAGTTACTTAGCTTCTAGCCCAAGATCGTTTAAAAGTTGCTCGGTAATGATAAGAGTTCATAGCCAAGGCATAATTTATGAAGCGGGGCGCGAAGATTGGCGAGTCCGAAAAGGCCCTAACAAGGCATGAGGATTCAATCTTATTGCTAAATATCCAAGGTGATGTGAAAAGCATTATTCCCAAAATCAATATGAAGGATCAAGACTCACGACGAAAAGCAATCAACTCCCGTAAAGATCATGGAGAAGTCTATCCGAAAAGACCCTAACAAGGTATGAGGATAAATAGATCCAAGTCCGAAAAGGAGGAGGATCGTTGTATCTCAAAATCCCAATTAGCGATTGAAGAAATAATCATGAAGTCGTGGTCAACAAAGTTGGAGTATCCCTCAAAAGTCTCCAAGTGAAGAAACTCTATTAACGAAGAGAAGACCATTATCTCAATAACGTCTCTCAAGATATGAAGTATGAAGTACATGCCAAATATCGGCCCGAGAAAGGTCTCAAATCATGAAGCGAGTTATGCCAAGATATGAATTTTTGATATCCCGAGAAGCAGTTTTAAGAGATTTTTTCCTTTAGCTAACTATTGATCAAATCGTCCTACTTTGCTTTCAGCCTAAATAAACTATCGAAATAAGTCCAAAAATGCATCTTCATGATCATTCTAAGACAAAAATAAAATATAAGAGATACACCTAGGAATAAGGGAGTTTAAGCATATAATTAAGCCATGGGTGTAAGTGTTTGTTTTGCTAACTTATAATAACAATGATCTCGTTTTTAAGCTTAGTTTGGGGAACGTGAAACTTGAGGGTGATAAATCTTCGCAGCACCGAAGCCCTAATGTAAGTCCTTGATCTCTTTGCAAGTTATTTCCATATAACTATTTTCAAGTGAAAATGGTTTTCTATCCTTTTGTTTCCTTTAAAGTTTTAATTTCTCTTAGTACTTTAATTTTTGTTTAGTAGTATTTTAATAAGGCCAAGGTTGATTGATTATGAGAAAAGTGTAAATTTGCTTTATCACTAAGCATTGCATGATGGCATGGCAATGGTTAAGTGTAGGGGATTTGATAGGTGTGAAAACACCCATCCTTTTGCCACTTATTTCTTGCTAAAACGAGACTAAAACGCGTATTTAATATCATTTGTTTGGAATTATGCGTGGTTTTTGTGTTCATTGTGTTTTCAGAGTCAACCGGATGAATATTGAAGAAAACATGGGATTGCACGGGTTTTATCGAGGAAAAAGACTCAAGACGAAGTCTATTGTCCAAGAGATGCAAATGATTTGAAGTCAATGGGCCTATTTGAAGACTTATCGAAGAAAAGGACCAAAGATGGAAGATTTACATATGTCTAAGGAACTCAAGTCTATTAAAGGAAGAAATTAAAAGACGAGTTGAATTTAATCGTCGACAAATCCCGAATCAGAATCGAAAACGTCGACGTTTCTGAAAAGACGAGAAGACAAGAAGAAATGGAGAAAGCCCACTCACCAACCAACCACTTGGCCTATATAAAGAATTCCCTTCACACATTTGGACCAGTTTTTAGTTTTTAGTTTCCAGTCTTTTCTTTTTCTTTCGTAGGAAGCCAACACCATTAAGGTGTTGGTGATTTTTCATCATTTTTGAATCTTTAATCTTGTAAGTGTTTAATATTTCATTTTGTTTACTTTACCTTAATCAATCAATATAAACCTTCCATTAATCTTGTTCATCTTCATCTTTTTTATTCAAAGTTTTAAAGTTCTTATTTGGTTGATTTTAATCCATAAAAGTAAGTGGGTTTTGTGTTTTTAGTGTTTTGATTTGTTGTTTAAGGTTAGTAAATGATTATTGGTTAGTTTGGTTTAAATCTTTTGGTTTATTTTGGTTTGATTTGGTGAAAATCGTATTACCCTGTTTTTGTCTGTTTACTGTTCTTCGTCCCCAGTATTCCGGATCAACATAGATATTCCGGATCAGTCACTGTTCATTATATATTCCGGATCAACCGGATATTCCAGATCAAGCACTGTTTACATTTAGTCCGAATCAAAACCTTTCATCCGGAATATTTTGTACTCCGGATCAACTCCTTTCATCCGGAATAATCAATTATTCCGGATCAACTCATTTATTCCGGATCAACTCATTATTCCGCATCAACCTTACATTCAGAATCAACTCATTATTCCGCATCAACCTTACATTCCGAATCAACTCATTATTCCGCATCAACCTTACATTCCGAATCAAGTTCTTTTCCATTTTATTCCGCATCAACCATTATTCCGAATGAGCCTTTTATGCTGGATCAAAGATTATTCCGCATGAAACAAACATTCCGCATGAATGATATTTATTCCGCATCAAGCTCTTATTCCGGATCAACGATTATTCCGAATGAAGGCTGTGTTAATTATTCCGAATGAAGAGTGATATTCCGCATCAGTGATTTTCTGAGTTAAGGTTTTTATCTGTTTTATTTTAAGTAAAGTTTTATTTTTATTAATTTCTTTTAATTAATTGTTTTTTAGTTTATCTTTATTTACTTCACGCACTTACCTTTTAGTAGCATAGAAAACCAAACCCCTTTTTGGTAACCAAGAACAAACATTCCACTTTGAGCTGTGATCAATTCGAGAAGATTTCGAGAGACAATTCTGAACCCCATAGCAAAACATTGTATCATAGACCCTGATGACGAACTAGGTTTTGTGTACTCAATCCAATCTCTTATGAACTTTGTTTGTTTACATGTATGTTTGTTTATGTTTTGTTGTATGTTTGTCTATGTTATGGACTATGTTTGTTTACCTTTATGAATCAGAGAATTGGTTATTCATTGGTTTTCTGCAACAAGTGGTATGAGGCATTGTGCACAAGTTCAATAAACAAAGTCATATTTTTGTCTTGTTTTTTGCAAGTTTTTGCAGCTATTATCAACTAGGATTAAACAACACACAAAAGGTTTACAAACCAAAGGAATCTAAACATAATTAAGTGTTGCTTTTCCATATTTCATGGCAGTCAAATACATAGTCCAAGACAAAAGATTACAACAAAATTTGCAAGTCTCATAAAACCTGCAATAACCACATTCACTTGTCTACCCTTTTGACCCATTACTTAAAGCTAAGTATTGTAAGTTCCTAATAGTTCATTACAGCCATTAAGGTGTCTAAAAAGTTAAGGGGAAACATCAAAGGATTTATCTGGAGTACTTCCATTCCCATCCTTGTCAAACACAAATGGTTTCTTCAACTTCATGTTTGTAATTCTTTCAGATCTGCCACGGTTCTTGTGATAAATCCTCACTCCATCTACATGGGATGGTGGCCTACCCCTTTTCTTATTTTGTGCAGGTTTTGGATCAACTATCATTGGAGCTTTGCCTCTATCATCAGTTTCATTCATTTGATCTTCTACAGCAGTTGCAACACGTGTTTCCATGGTCGGTGCATTCTCCATATCTGGAGTTGTAACAATTTGACCCACATGTTGGTTTTCCACACCACCTTGAAAACCAGATTGATGTGTAGGTTGTGAATGAATGTGTGGGATAATAATCTGATTATATTGCTGATTATATGAAGCATAATCTTTAACGTCATCTATCCAATTAGCTGGATTGTAGTAATCATTCTTATCTCCCCACTCCTGCTCTGTCACACCCCTAATTTATCAGAGTAAGGCAACACAATGGGGTGCGACGGTCATGACTATCACAAGACATAGATACAAAGAACAACCATTTAAAAGCCGTTTTAATTTAATTAAAAGCATGAAACTTGTTCGGAAGCGAATTATACAAGATCATAATAAAACGTTGTTTCAAAATCTTTAACATTGATCCAAATATCCATACACTAGTCACGACCATTTTTATTAAAAATCTCCCATGCATAACCACGTCACTCCTCCGTCTTGATACCTGAGAAAAACATTGCTAAAGCGTCAACACAAAGGTTGGTGAGTTCATAGGTTTATGTTTAAATAGTGTGATTGATAGGTGTGAAAACACCCATCCTTTCACCACTTATTGTTTGCTAAAACGAGACCAAAACGCGTATTTAATGTCATTTGTTTGGAATTATACGTGGTTTGTGTGTTTGTTGTGTTTTCAGAGCCAACCGGATAAATATTGAAGAAAACATGGGATTGCACGGGTTTTATCGAAGAAAAAGACGAAAAGACGAAGTCTATAGTCCAATAGATGCAAAAGATTTGAAGTCAATGGGCCTATTTGAAGATTTATCAAAGAAAAGGACCAAAGATGGAAGATTTACATATGTCGAAGAACTCAAGTCTATTAAACAAAGAAATTAAAAGACGAGTTGAATTTATTCATCGACGAATCCCGAATCAGAATCGAAAACGTCAACTTTACTGAAAAGACGAGAAGACAAAAAGAGAGGAGAAAAGCCCACTCACCAACCAAGCCCAAGGCCTATAAATAGACCCTTCCCTTCACAACTTGAAAACTAGTCTTCATTTTCTGTTTCCTTTTATTTTCGTAGGATACCAACACCCTTAAGGTGTTTGGTGATTTTTATCTTCCTTTGATCTTGTAAGTTTAATCTTTCTTTTTGATTGTTTAAACCTTAATCTTTCAATACAATCTTTCATTTAATCTTGTTCTTTCTTTTCTTATTGATTCTAAGTTCTAAGTTTTTGTTTTGTTGATTTTGATTCCTAAAAACAAGTGGTTTTGTGTTTTTATTGATTTGGTTTGATGTTTATCATCAATAGATGATTAGTGGTTAAGTTTGGTTGATTCTTTAGATTAAACTTGGTTGTTTTTGGTTAAATTTGTAGCCTTATTGTCTCCCCTGTTCTTCGTCATCATAAAGTTCCCCAGATTCCGAACCAAACGTTTTGTTTAATTATTCCGAACGAAGCAAACTTTCCGAATCAAGGTTGTCAACTTATTTATTCCGAGTCAAAATTTATTCCGAACCAACCTTTTTGTCAAATTTATTCCGAACCAACGTTTTGTTAAAATTATTCCGAATGGACTAAGTTTTCCGAATGAAGGGTTTTGTTTAGATTATTCCGGATGAATCATCATTCCGGATGAGCCATACATTCCGAACCAGCCTTTTGTGTTAATTATTCCGGATCAAGGATTTATTCTGAATGAAGCTTCTTTATTCTGAACAAAGTTTTTCCGAATGAGTCAATTTATTCCAAACAAGCCAAATATTCCGGATCAAGATTTATTCCGAATGAAGGTAACATTCCACATGAATTATTCCGCATGAGCAGATATTCCGAACCAAAGACTCATTCCGAATGAAGTGATTATTCCGAATCAACAGAAATATTCCGAATCAGCTGTTTTTCTAAGTTAAGGTATTTTACTGTTTAATATAAATTCACGCTTTATTATTTTGCTTGCTTATTATTAATTGCTTTTAGTTTATTTTTATTACTTTACACATTTACCTTTTAATTAGGTATAGATAAAAAGCTCCCCCTTTTTAGTCACCAAGAACAACAATTCCACTTTGAACCGTGATCAATTCGAGAAGATACCGAGAACGAAACGACGACAAATATAATTGGGTACAAGCAACACGAAGAAAGATCTTGCAACCACTGTTTTACTAACTAACCAAAAATCAGTTATTAAAATGGCGCCGCTGCCGGCTCTTTTCGTAAGGATCAACGGTTTTTTGTGAGAAAAATTGGATTTTGGGATCCGTTCTTTCGAGAACGTTATTTTCAAGTACAAAAATTTTCAAAAACACAAAAAAATTAAAAAACCTATAAAACCAAAAATATTTTCTCTTGCATTTTCTTTTTAGTGTATGCGTATGATGTAATGGTTTTACTACTCTTTAGGAAAAGAGAGCAAAAGTGGCAAGTATTAAGTGTCGGTTTAGGAAAACCAAGCACTAATGACCAATTAAGTTCAAGTTCGTTTCCCAAGGAGGCTAGTGTGTTATGTGTGTAATGATATGGAAAATATTTGTAATTATATTTGAGAAAGAAAAATAGAAAAGGGATTAGAAGAGAATGACGGTTACGAAGACGGATTAAACTAAGTCTAAAAAGGCGTACACGTAAAACCGTAAAAAGTACCAAAATTAAAATTTTAACCTTAAAATCCCTAAAAATTACCAAAAATCCCTAATAATATTCTAAGAGTTTACAAAAAATCAAAACTTGCAAAAACCTTTTAATTAATTAGATAATGACTTTTTAATGCTAATTAAAGCCCTAAAAATCAAAATTAATTATTAAAAAGCCCTAAATAAGATTTTAAAGTTTGTAAACCTCAAAAATACTCTAATTAAGCTAAAAACTATTTTTCAAAATTTTAAAATCAATTAAAACTATTTTTAAACAATTAAAAACTCCTAAAATCAATTAAAACTTAAATTAATTATAGAAAATAATTAAAAGACTAAAAAAATATTTGGAAAGTTGCAAAAATCCTAATTAAGTGTTTAGAACCTAGGAAAAATATAAAAACCTAGAAAATCAGACTTTTAATTTTTAATAATAAAATAATATTAAAATAATATTAAAAATCCAAAAATTATAAAAAATTCTAAAAACTTGCAAACTAGCTTAATTTAACCTAAATAACTCAGAATTGAAAGTGAAATTACCTAAATACCCCTATTGGGCCTAGAAAATGGGCTAAACCCAAAACAGACCCTTATTGGGCTAAATTAAGGCCAAATAAGAAAAGTGTTCAAAATAAGCCCAAAAAGCACAGGTTGACTCAAAATTTGATTTTAAACAACTTTTTCCAAAGGCCCAAAAGCTGAAAATGTGAAATAAGCTAACTTATAATAAGCAGCTTATTCTTAATGGGCTTTTAAGCCCATTAAGCTATAAGCTGATGCCATAAGCTAAAATTTGACACACAAGCTTCTTTTGACCTAACAAAAACTTCTGCAAAAAGAAATTTGAAATAAGCCCAAGGAATAAGCCTGAAAATGCAATAAGCAATCTACATAAAACGACAAAATAGTCGTTTTTAAGTTCTAGGCCACCCCAAGTGCTGATTCAAGTTCCAAAAGCTTTCAAATGACTTAATTAAGCAAAATCAACAAAGAGTTTTCAAATAAGCACACTAAATAAGCTGGAAAGTCAAATAAGCACTTATGTTAAAAGTCAAAGTAGTTGGTTTTCTAGTAAAAAGTCAAAGTCAAAGTCAAAGTCCAATAAGCTCCAGTCTACTTAAATGGGTCAAATAATGAAGACCTATTACAAAAAATAAGTTGTTGCAAGTCTGGATAAGTTAGAATAGCTTATTGATAAGCTGATGACAAAATTGCACTAGCAGGGGCTAGTTTTGGATGTTGAGCAGTGGAAACTTTTTCCACTGCTTGACTTGTTTGACTTTTTGTCTTTAGTGACTTTTTTGGAGATTCAGATTTCACAAAGGCACCCAAATGATCTTTGGATCAAAAGGAGTCAATCACAATCAAAATAACACAATCACTAACACCCAATTGATACAGTTTAATCAATTAATCATCAGACATTGCACATACATGAACAATAAGCAGTTGAGCACAAATAAGCAGTTTTAGCAATAATCAGCCAGCCAAATTCAACCAAATGCATACACAAGCTATTATAAACTCCAATAAGCAAGTCTAAACAGGTTTCATGCAATGGTTCAAAGAATTAAGCAAGATTCAAGCAATGAAAGTTACTGATGAACACTAACACATGCAGTTTTTCTACTTTGCTGATGTATTTGACACTTAAGCCAGATTTAACACCTCAAATCTTTCAAACAGGTTATATTAACTTTGTTTAAACCACTTTTAGCCCTAAGCATGCATACACACTAAGTGTTCCCAAAATCCTAGGTCAAAACAAGCAGAAACAAGGTGTATATAGCAGATTGTTTGATTCAAGTGTTCAAACCCAAAAACTTGCAACAAAATACTCTCAACAAGGTATTTATCAGATACAAAGCATAAACAACAACTTCCCTTAACACAATAACAAGTTACAAGCATAAACAGCTAGTCCCAAACACCCCTTTATCTTTTCCAAATCAAATTTTTCAAAGGCAAAGTGAGATTTCAGGCTAACCAAGCATCAATTAACACTAAAACAAGTAAGATAAACAGATTCAAGCAGATTTAAGCCACAAAATTCACAAGAACACAAGTTTCATACAAATATCACCAAAAATCACAAATTAAGCAGATTTTGAGATTGAGTATGCAAACCTTATGGATGTACATCCACACCCACGAATTTTGAGCTTATGTGCTAGCAAGAACAAGCACAAGCTTCCACAATAAGCCTGCTAAGATTGAACAAGGTTAAGGCACAATAACATAAAAATCAGAAACTTCAAAAATCTTGATTAATGCAAACTTGTTACCCTACACTTGATTATCCCCAAGTTATAAGCCTCACCACACCTTAACTAACTCAGGTAGGATGCTATGATCAGCCCTATAGCCCAAGAATTCCAAGATTGGAACAAAACTTAGCAAAATATGAAGAAAATGAGAAAATGTGCAAACTTTTGCACACTCCTCTTTTGAAAACAGGTTTTAAACTTCAAAAGCAGTAAACTAAGAGCATAAACAAGCAGAATAAAGATGGCACTTGGTCTTTCTTCAAAGCACTTAACTCAAATTCATTAATCAGAAAGAGGATTTACAAGTGTTTGAACAAAGGAAAAACCCAAAGCAAAAGCCTCAATGAGACCTAATGGCCTTATATATAGCCTTACATGTGACCCTAGAACAGCTGAAAACAAAAAACCCTAATGCTTGAAGTCCCAAAATTGCCCTTGTAGCTTTTTGAAAATCTTGGAATCTTGTGAAGATTTCTTGGCTGTTTGTGGTGATAGCTGGCATGAAAATGTGATCAAAGGGCTCACATCATGCTTAGAAAGTAAGCACAATTGTAGGACGTTGGATTGTGGCCCTACTGTTTGTGTTCTTCCTCACTTTGTAGCAGGGGAGTCACAAGGAGACAAATGGGGTGATGAGGTGTCCATGTTTAAGGTTCGGTTATGTCAACATGATCATTAATCTGGAAAATTTAGGGGTTTAATTTTTGCTAAATCATAAATCCCTAATTGTGTTCTTGAGTCTGATGAACATGTTTTTGATCCGTTTAGGGGGTGATTAAGTTTTAAATAAGTGTTTAGGCGCCAAGATTAATTAATATTAATCTGGTGAGTGGGATGTGAGGTGGAAGAATGGGGTGTTGTGATTGGTGGAGGTGGTGAGTAGGGTGAGGTGGCACAAGCTGGTTGGTTAAGGTAAGTATTATGTCTAGCCCCTTTTAGTCCCTTGTCTTCTTTCTTCTTGTCTTTTCAGTTATAAAAGCTATCAACGCCACAACTAGCCTTATCAACTTTTGCCCTTTTGCATTTTTGGCCCAAAAACTTTTACAAAATGATTTCAGGGGTATTTCTTGCCATATTTAAATTCTTCAAGGGCTGATTTGACATTTTGATGATGGATAATGGTCTTGACTTGTATAATTGATGTATTGGAGGACTGAAATTGCCAAGTCATGTTTGATGAGGGACCATTTTTGCCAAATGTTGAAAGTTGAGGGTCCTTTTTGTAATTTTGAAATTTTCAAAGGACCAAACTTGTCATTTCTTGTACTTTGAAGGACTTCATGATGTATTTGACTTTGTGGATGATATTGTTTGACAATTTAGCTTTGTTGAAGGGCTAAACTTGCCAAATCTTTAAAGTGGAGGGCCCTTTTTGTAATTTTGACAAACTTTAGGGACCAAACTTGTAATTATGAGGATACAAGGGTATAAAGTGTCAATTCTTCTATATTGGAGGACCCTTCTTCATAATTCTTCAAATCTTCAAGGGTTGATCTTGGGAAAGTCTTCATTAGGGCTTGGTTCATTGTGCGGCTTCATTTCCCGTGTTCGTTTTTGCATGATTCTTGTGATCTTTTGTCATTTTCTCAATATCCGTACCTAAAATACACAAGTAGCAAACACAAGCATATATATGGGTATTTTGATGATATTTAATGCATTTTAAGCCCTATTTGGAAGATGAGACTATGTATAAAAGCAGTCTCATCAGCGTACTCGATCAATGTCTTATCCCGAGCCCGAGACTCTTCAAGATTTAGACATGGCCGGTGTACACAACAACAATAATAATCCACCCCACCCCAATAATGTACCCCCACCCGACCTACACACTATGGAGGAGCTATGCCCACCTACGATGAATGGACGCGGCGGCCCGATTGCGCCGATGCAAATCACGGCTCAAGAGTTTTCGTTGAAACATCACATGATCCAACAAGTGCAAACTAATCCTTTTCGCGGATTGCCGGATGATGATGCCAACAAGCACCTCGACAAATTCATTACCATTACTCAAAGCATTAAGATGCCCGGTGTTTCTATGGATGTACTTCGCCTTCAACTATTTCCCCACACGCTTTCTCACCATGCCGAAAAATGGTTTGACCGTCTCCCAAATAATTCTATTCATACTTGGGACGACATGACGCAACGATTTTTGTCGCGCTACTTTCCACCATCCATGGTCACGAGCCTTCGTAACCAAATTAGTGGATTCATGCATGACAATGATGAATCGCTCTTTGATGCTTGGGAACGCTACAATGATTTGATCGACCGTTGTCCAAATCATAACATGCTCCCCGTCACTCTCATTGATACTTTCTACAATGGTCTCACTTTTCGTGATCGTGACACGAGCAACGCCGCCACCGCTGGTACTTTTATGAAAAGGAGACCGGAGGAGTGTAGAGATTTGATTGAAAACATGACTACTCACCACAAGAATTGGGATTCATCCACATCCTCAAGATCTAATCCGAGAGTCAATGTTTCATCTACTTCTTCCACCACCGACATATCCGCCATGGAACGAGCCATTATCAAAATGAGCAAAAATATGCAAATTTTGGCTACTAACCATACTTAACAAGCTAAAGCCGTTGCTATTTCTTGTGAAACATGTAGTGGCCCTCATTCTTACATTGATTGTCCTTCTACTCAAGGCAATTTTTGTGAAAACGTTAACGCTGCATACGGTACCTATCCCACGGGAGGCTATCAAGCTCGTCCTCAAGGAGACCGTAACTTGCTAAGTTATCGTTCAAACAACTATCTTTCACCACCCGGTTTTACTCCTCAAAACCAAAACCAACAACAAAGCTATAACCGAAATAACCAATTCCAACCTCGTGCTAACAATCAATATCAATCCCAAAGAAACCCATACCCACCTCAAGGAAATTCTCAAGCTTACCAAGCTCCACCTCTCAATCAACCGATGGCATTGAATCAAGACAACGAGACGTTCATGAGGACTAATAGAGAGATGGTCACGAATCTTTAGAGTCAATTCATCAACTTGAAGGGAGACATGGCGAAACAAGGGAGCGATATTCGAGCCGAGCTAAGGAATGACATGGCGAAACAAAGCAATGATATTCGCGCAAATATGAGAGACTCTTTCAGCACTCAAGCAAATAATATACGTGATATGATAGGTTCGCTTTTCCAAGGCAATCAACCCTCTTCTTCGGGTACTCTTCCGAGTAACACTGTTGCTAATCCACGAGGGGAGATGAAAGCAATCACCACTCGTAGTGGAAAAGGTTATATGGAACCCGAGCTTCCTACACCTCCACCCGTTATTGTGAACAAGGAAAAAGAACAACTTTCTTCACATCCTTTACCTTCTTACCCCATTCCCCCACCACCCGCGGTTGTGAGTGATCCTACTCCCCTAAAGCCTTCCTCTTCATCCGATATACCTTATCCTTCAAGGTTGAGGAAAGAGAAGCAAAAGAGCAAGGATGATATTCAAGTCTCAAACTTTCTCAAAATGTTTAAACAGTTGAATTTTAACATCTCATTTGCCGAGGCTCTCGCTCACATGCCTTAATATGCGAAGATGTTTAAAGATCTTCTTAGTGACAAGGAAAAGCTTCTTGATAATGCTAATACCCAACTTAACGAGAATTGCTCTGCGGTTCTCTTAAGGAAATTGCCCACCAAACTTGGTGATCCGGGTCGCTTCTTAATTCCTTGCAACTTCCCGGGAGTAGAGAATTGCATGGCCCTAGCCGATCTAGGTGCTAGTATAAACTTAATGCCTTTAAGTGTTTGGAAGAAATTATCTCTCCCCGAGCTAGTCCCCACCAAAATGACTTTGGAATTAGCTAACCATACGGTTGCTTATCCAGTGGGGATAGCCGAAGACGTCTTCGTTGGCGTTGACAAATTCACCTTACCGGCGGATTTTGTTGTCGTTGACTACGAGATGGATCCTCGTGTTCCATTAATCGTTGGACGTCCCTTCTTGAGACCGGTCGCACTCTCATTGATGTAGCCGCGGGCGAAATAATCATGAGAGTTGGTGACGACAAAATTGTCTTCAACATGGGTAAGATTTCTAAACAACCTTATTCATATGAGAGTGTTAATGCTATTGATGTTCTCGATGAGGCTTGTGAAGAACACTTTAATGATGCTTGCAAAAGTAATCTTTCTTCTCTACCCAATGTTGAGACCGTTGCCTCAATTGCTCCGTCATTAACTCCTTTTGGAGAAAGTGATTTTCTTTTGGATGATTTTGAAGCTAGCTTGGGTCCACTTGATCTTAGGTATGATGATTCTCCCACCGATTGGGAAGAAGACATTCGTACAATTAAGAAACTTCTCAATGAAGACCCTTTCTCTCCTCCTTCTCCTAAAGAGGTGACTAATGATGATCCATCGTTAGTTACACCATCTATAGAGGATCCTCCTACTCTTGAGCTTAAGGACTTACCTCCTCATCTCGAGTATGTTTTCTTAGCGGGCATTAATCAACTCCCCATTATCATTGCTAAAGACTTAAAAGCCAATGAGAAAACTCGTCTCATTGAAGTTCTCAAGAAACATAAAAGAGCTATCGCTTGGAAAATCTACGATATTCACGAAATTGATCCTCACTTTTGCACACATAAAATTCTCATGGAGGACGACTTTAAGCCCACCATTCAAAGCCAACGAAGGGTGAATCCTAAAATCCATGACGTTATCAAAAAAGAGGTTATCAAACTTCTTGATGCGGGCATGATTTACCCTATCTCGGGATTCACCATGGGTTAGTCCAGTCCATTGTGTGCCTAAGAAAGGCGGAATCACCGTTGTGCCCAATCAAAACAACGAGTTGATTCCTACACGTCTCGTTACTGGGTGGAGAGTTTGTATAAACTATCGCAAACTCAATGATGCCACGAGAAAGGATCATTTTCCTCTTCCTTTTATGGACCAAATGCTTGAACGTTTAGCGGGTAATGAATATTACTGCTTTCTAGATGGTTTCTCGGGTTATTTCCAAATACCCATCGATCCCCAAGATCAAGAGAAGACAACATTCACTTGTCCCTATGGCACATTTGCTTACAAAAGAATGCCTTTTGGCTTATGCAATGCCCCCGGGACTTTCCAAAGGTGCATGTTGGCTATCTTCCATGACATGGTTGAGCAAACCATGGAAGTCTTCATGGATGATTTCTCGGTCTTTGGGGATTCATTCTCTTCTTGCCTTGCCAATTTAGAACGTATGCTTAAGCGGTGCGAAGACACTCGCCTTGTTCTAAATTGGGAAAAATGCCATTTTATGGTAAAAGAAGGCATTGTGCTAGGACACAAAATCTTAAAAGCCGGTCTTGAAGTGGACCGTGCTAAAGTGGATGTCATAGCCAAATTACCTCCACCGAAGGGTGTGAGAAGTTTTCTTGGTCATGCAGGCTTCTATCGTCGATTTATTCAAGACTTTTCTAAAATCGCTCGCCCGATGACCCACCTCTTGGAAAAAGATACTCCTTTTATCTTTTCCAAAGAGTGTATTGAATCATTCAACCTTCTTAAGGATAAGCTCACTAAGGCACCGGTCTTGGTCACCCCTAATTGGGAGCTACCTTTCGAGTTGATGTGTGATGCTAGCGACTTTGCTATTGGAGCGGTTTTAAGCCAAAGAGTGAATAAACACTTCCAACCAATCCATTATGCTAGCAAGACAATGACGTGGGCTCAATTGCATTATACGACAACCGAAAAAGAGCTTTTAGCTGTTGTCTATGCTTTTGAAAAATTTCGCCCCTATCTTGTTTTATCCACCACCATTGTATACACGGACCATTCCGCGTTGAAGTACTTGATGACTAAGCACGACTCTAAGCCAAGACTTCTTGGCTGGGTTTTACTCCTTCAAGAATTTAACATTGAAATTCGTGACAAGAAGGGAGCTGAAAACCTAGTCGCGGATCATCTAAGTAGACTTGAGGATCCTTATCAAGGGGATCATCCGAATCAAGAGATCAATGACTCTTTTCCCCTTGAGACCTTAATGTCTATAAATTCCACTCTTGATGACACCCTGTGGTTTGCCGACATTGCAAACTACTTAGCGGGTGGTGTTCTCATCAAAGGGTTAACATCCCAACAAAAGAAAAAGTTCTTAAACGATGTTAAGACTTACTTTTTGGATGACCATTTTCTCTTCAAACAATGCGCTGATTTGATTATTCACCGATGTGTTGACGGACCAGCAGCTTTAGACATTCTCGAGGCTTTCCACAAAGGACCCACCGGTGGTCACTTTGGTCCCAACTTCACCACGAAGAAAGTGTTTGACTCGGGATTTTATTGGCCCACCATTTATCGTGATGCTCACGAGATGGTTAAACATTGTGATGCTTGCCAAAGACAAGGCAAGATCACACATAAAGATGAGATGCCTCAAAATTTCATACAAGAATGTGAAATCTTTGATGTATGGGGCATCGACTTTATGGCGCCATTCCCTTCTTCAAAAGGAAACAAATACATCCTTGTCGCCGTTGACTACGTTTCAAAATGGGTTGAAGCAAAAGCTTTACCCACTAACGATGCAAGGGTAGTTTGTAACTTTCTGAAACAGCTATTCGCTAGATTCGGTGTGCCTCGTGCCATTATTAGTGATCGCGGGACTCATTTTTGCAATGATCAATTTGCTCGAGTCATGGCTAAGTATGGTGTCCATCACCATCTGTCCACCGCGTATCACCCACAAACTAATGGCCAAGCCGAGATCTCCAACCGAGGATTAAAGCGAATTTTGGAACGTACTGTGGGAGAGCATCGTACCTCGTGGGCCGATAAACTTGATGATGCTCTGTGGGCTTTCTGTACCGCATATAAGACACCGATTGGTTGTACACCTTATCGTCTTGTGTACGGCAAAGCACGCCACCTCCCAATTGAGTTGGAGCACAAGGCCTATTGGGCTTTGAAATTGGCTAATTTTGATATCAACAACGCCGGTGACTTTAGAAAAATCCAACTCAATGAGTTAAACGAACTTAGGAATGAAGCTTATGAGAGCTCATTGATCTATAAAGAGAAGACCAAGCTCTTTCATGATGCTAAGCTCAAAAGCCGAGATTTTCACATTGGTGATAAAGTTTTACTCTTCAACTCTCGGTTACAAATCTTTTCGGGCAAACTCAAATCTCGTTGGTCCGGCCCATTCACCATTGCTCAAATTTTTCCATATGGTACTATTGAGCTTGCTCAAACCAACGGCCCAAATTTCAAGGTGAATGGTCAACGAGTGAAGTTGTACTTTGGAGAGGACATCTCTAATGAGATTCCATCCCTCTCCACCTTTCCCTTGAATTAGTTTGGGACCGAGTCAGGCTCGTGACTCGGTGAACAAAAACAAGCGCTCCTCGGGAGGCAACCCGAGTATCTATCCCCCCTTTTCCGTTTTGTTTTATCCTAAGTGTAGGGGGAGCTATATAGGTTGCTTGTGTTTGTATGGTGATGTGATTACAGGGATAAGTGCACTTTTGGAATCTTTGAAGAACCGTGCTCCCATGTTATCCGCAAATCCGGTTCTATCTCTCAACTATAGTGATTCAATTTTCTTCATACTCACATTTGAAATTGATCACTTTAGTTGTCTCCTCCTTAACTTGATTTAACCAACGTGCACAATGTCATAAGTGTAGGGGAGACTTTTCCCACATGCTTAAACATTGAGGACAATGTTTATATTAAGTGTAGGGGAGACTTCTATCGAAGTTTTAAGTGGACTTTTCCATTAAAATGTCCTCATTTTAACCGAAAAAATTTGATTTTTCGACATTTTTCAAAATTTATGATCTATTTTGGCCTAGTTGTATAGTTGTATTTTTCTTTGTTATGGTTATTTTCTTTCCTTGCTAAAATAAAGTTCAATAAAGTGGTTTTAAATTTTTCAAAGTCGTGAATATTTTGACTCAATCCAAGTTTACTCTAGCTAGTATCCTTAACGTGTTTAAGTCAAGTTTTGCTAGGATTTTATATAGGGAACTTTAAAATGAGAAAGTCTTAACTCTCACGGGTTAAGAACAAGAACTTTTCGCAAGTTCCTATAATTGATCCTAGAGAGTCGTTTATCAAGGGAACTTTAAAATGCAAATTCTAAACTTGAAAAAGTCTAAGAATTTGCAAGATCCTATAGATGACTCGAAAACCCAAAACTTTGATTTAATTGGCTAAGCATCCACGAGTCTCATTCCTTGATATTTTAAATTGTGGAGAACGAGAGATGATAGAGTCAATTATAAGTTGGTATTCTTTCGTGAATTTATGTGAGTTGATTATAAGCCTATTCTCCCATCGCTTGCTAATACATTTATCTGCAATAAATAAGGTTGTACGATGTGAAAAGTTACTTAGCTTCTAGCACAAGATCGTTTAAAAGTTGCTCGGTATTAATTAGAGTTCATAGCCAAGGCATAACTTATTGAAGCGGGATGCGAAGATTGGCGAGTCCGAAAAGGCCCTAACAAGGCATGAGGGATACATTTTGTTGCTAAAGATCCAAAAGTGATGTGAAGAATCATTTATCAAAGATCAATATGAAGGATCGAGACACACGACGAAAAGCAAATACTCCCCTAAAGATCATGGAGAAGTCTATCCGAAAAGACCCTAGCAAGGTATGAGGATAAATAGATCCAAGTCCTAAAAGGAGGCGGATCGTTGTATATCAAAGTCCAAAATAAAGATTGGAGAAAAATGAAGAAGTCGTGGTCCAAATATGAAGAATCTCTCAAAACTTCAAGTGAAGAAATTCCTATTATGAAGAGAAGACCATAATTTCAAGAACGTCTCTCAAAGATTTGAAGTATGAAGTCGCTGCCAAATATCGGTCCGAGAAAGGTCTCAAATCGTGAAGCGAGTTATGCCAAGATATGAACTTTATGAGGTCCCGAGAAGCAGTTTTAAAAGATTTTGTCCTTTAGCTAACTATTGATTAAATCGTCCCACTTTGTTTTCAGCTTAAATAACTATCAAAATAAGTCAAACAATGCATCCTCGTGATCATTCAAGACAACAATAAAATAAAAGAGATACACCTAGGAATAAGGGAGTCTAAGTGAATAATTGGGCCACATGAGTTCGTGTTAGTTTGCTAACTTATAATAACAATGATCTCGTTTTTAAGCTTGGTATGGGGAACGAGAAACTTGAGGGTGATGAACATTCATGACAACTAAAACCCCAATGTAAGTCTTTGAATTCTTTACTTGTTTTGTTCTTTTTGTCTCCTTAGAGTTTAGTATTTAATATAGGCCAAGGTAGGTTATTTATGATGAGAAATGTAATCTGTGCTTTGAAACTAAGCATTGCATGAGGGCATGGCAATAGTTAAGTGTAGGGGATTTGATAGGTGTGAAAACACCCATCCTTTCACCACTTATTGTTTGCTAAAACGAGACCAAAACGCGTATTTAATGTCATTTGTTTGGAATTATGCGTGGTTTGTGTGTTTGTTGTGTTTTCAGATCCAATCGGATAAATATTGAAGAAAACATGGGATTGCATGGGTTTTATCGAAGAAAAAGACAAAAAGACGAAGTCTATAGTCCAAGAGATGCAAAAGATTTGAAGTCAATGGGCCTATTTTAAGATTTATCGAAGAAAAGGACCAAAGATGGAAGATTTACATATGTCGAAGAACACAAGTCTATTAAACAAAGAAATTAAAAGACGAGTTGAATTTATTCATCGACGAATCCCGAATCAGAATCGAAAACGTCAACTTTACTGAAAAGACGAGAAGACAAAAAGAGAGGAGAAAAGCCCACTCACCAACCAAGCCCAAGGCCTATAAATAGACCCTTCCCTTCACAACTTGAAAACTAGTCTTCATTTTCTGTTTCCTTTTATTTTCGTAGGATACCAACACCCTTAAGGTGTTTGGTGATTTTTATCTTCCTTTGATCTTGTAAGTTTAATCTTTCCTTTTGATTGTTTAAACCTTAATCTTTCAATACAATCTTTCATTTAATCTTGTTCTTTCTTTTCTTATTGATTCTAAGTTCTAAGTTTTTGTTTTGTTGATTTTGATTCCTAAAAACAAGTGGTTTTGTGTTTTTATTGATTTGGTTTGATGTTTATCATCAATAGATGATTAGTGGTTAAGTTTGGTTGATTCTTTAGATTAAACTTGGTTGTTTTTGGTTAAATTCGTAGCCTTATTGTTTCCCCTGTTCTTCGTCTTCATAAAGTTCCCCAGATTCCGAACCAAACGTTTTGTTTAATTATTCCGAACGAAGCAAACTTTCCGAATCAAGGTTTTCAACTTATTTATTCCGAGTCAAAATTTATTCCGAACCAACCTTTTTGTCAAATTTATTCCGAACCAACGTTTTGTTAAAATTATTCCGAATGGACTAAGTTTTCCGAATGAATGGTTTTGTTTAGATTATTCCGGATGAATCAACATTCCGGATGAGCCATACATTCCGAACCAGCCTTTTGTGTTAATTATTCCGGATCAAGGATTTGTTCCGAATGAAGCTTCTTTATTCCGAACAAAGTTTCTCCGAATGAGTCAATTTATTCCGAACAAGCCAAATATTCCGGATCAAGATTTATTCCGAATGAAGGTAACATTCCGCATGAATTATTCCGCATGAGCAGATATTCCGAACCAAAGACTCATTCCGAATGAAGTGATTATTCCGAATCAACAGAAATATTCCGAATCAGCCGTTTTTCTAAGTTAAGGTATTTTACTGTTTAATATAAATTCACGCTTTATTATTTTGCTTGGTTATTATTAATTGCTTTTAGTTTATTTTTATTACTTTACGCATTTACCTTTTAATTAGATATAGATAAAAAGCTCCCCCTTTTTAGTCACCAAGAACAACAATTCCACTTTGAACCGTGATCAATTCGAGAAGATACCGAGAACGAAACAACGACAAATATAATTGGGTACGAGCAACACGAAGAAAGATCTTGCAACCACTGTTTTACTAACTAACCAAAAATCAGTTATTAGTGATGAACCATAAGATTTTATCAGGGCAACCGGCATATAATCTTCTAACAAATACAAAATTTTAATCAAAATTATACGTTTTAATCACCTACGTCTAAGCTCGTGACACCGAAGCGTTAACCTAAACCAACAAGATATAATACGAGCCCGAGCAAATGCCTATCCCGAAGCATTTGTAAATCCTCAAATGTAAGTGTATCTAACTTTGGCCACACAACCACATTAGATAGGGAGGTTAATCCCGATAGATCTATCCATAACATTCACGCTTACACAAAGTAATTAACGATTCACAATAATGGGCTAAAGCATCTAGGGATATCACTACTTAGACATCATGTAGGCAAACGTATCAAGTTTTAACAGTTATGTTCATCCGTTTAAAACAAGAAATGTTCTCACCCCAAAAGTATACAAAAGTAAAAAGTGGGGCTATGAAACTCACCTCGATGAAGTAGCGAATATGATCAATAAATATAGCACGGAAAATCAAGGCACGCAAACGATCTACTCGTAACCTAAGTAAAATATTCGTACTTAGGCTAAATACAATAAATAATAACGTACAATGTACTTGGTTGATATTTCATACTTGATATCGATTTATAAAATGTTTTTATACATTTTTCATGTTCAACCATTCTAGTCACGGGGTCGACTTTGGGTCACGATTACTCGTTAAATATTAGTTCGAAAAATAAACGGGTTCTCCTTATAAAAATTAGACTGCGAGGTCTTCGATATTTGATAAATATCACATTTTTATGAAGTCTCTAAGTTTAGAAAATAATTAGACAAATTAGTGCACTCGCAAACAAAATAAACAAGTAGGGTTCAATTATTTATAAGTGTCAATCGACCATCTTTAGGAATTTATTGCGGGTTCGTTACTTAACTTTAAGACAAGCTGTAAGATGTTTTGAACACTAGGCTGCGTCAACTTTGTCACAGTACTTTTAGATTGTCAAGGCATGGTCATTTGACTGGTTAAATACAGGCTCAAAGTAGGGCGATCAACCACATTTTATACTCGTTATAATAGTTGGTGTCAAACTTTGAAATTTGTTAAATGGCAAAAGGATGCCACTGTTTTCAGTCTTACGCTATAGCACACATATCACCCTACATTGTCCCTTTAGATATTGCCTACTGTCTTAGTATATTATGCATACATATCTATGTGACATAACCTTTAGTATTATTTGATCCCACTTGCTTGTTTTGGCAGTCAAGTACACAAGAAGCAAACAACATATGAGTGTGACTACACTTTGTTATTACTTTTTATCATGCATATACATGGCATCATACAACAAATAACATACATTATATTTCATGTTAAGAAAACAAGGGGACCTAGTTCACTACTGTAATAGGAAAAGTGAATGGTGGACTTGTGTTTTGCCGAGTTACTGTGTCACGCAGGAACACACACATATTACTAATACACATTTGTCCATAGGGTTTACATTCACACTTAAAACATGTGGGGTTTGTATAAAAGACTTTTCAAGATGTACTTCTTTCTTTTATTTTACTGTTTCCGAACCACTGTTTGTACATAGGACGACACACGTACAAACTCCATACTTATTTTCTTATTTGGTTTGCAATCACTTCACATTTGGGTTGCTTCTCTTTCTTGTTTCAATAGCACAAATCTCCACCTATAGTCACTCATTTATCACACGATATACACACATGCATAAGTAAAAAGATGGAATGGGGTCCTGCTGTTGCTACTGTTGACGCAAGGTATAACAAGGGGGGGGGGGGGGTCCTATTTGCTTTCCACGTTTGTTATTTAGTGTATGTACTATATAAGTCTACAACTTAGCCATACTTTAGAGTTTATGTTCACACTTTCAAAGTTTCATGTTGACACACACATACACGCAACACAACAGGTTTCAAAACTCATTTGGAGGACTTGTTTACTTGTTTCTGTCATTGGGTACACATACTTACTCAATTCACCAGTATCATACATACAAGGAGGATGGAAGTCTCAATTTTCTATATTACACATAAAAATCATGGACATCAAACATGCATACACATACATACACGCCACAAACCTTTCTTTCCTTTTGTTTAACATATTTTTATGAGCCACTATTTGTACATACATGTTCTAACTAAGCATCATTCATGCACACACATATATATATATATATATATATATATATATATATATATATATATATATATATATATATATATATATATATATATATATATATATATATATATATATATATATATATATATATATATATATATATATATATATATATATATATATATATATATATATATATCTAGCAACTGTTCTATCTTTCATTTCACTATTTTTAAATGAGTCCTAGTCCTGTACTGTGTTGGCAATGGTATTATCAGATGGGAGGTAGCACCTTAATGTTTATAACATCACGCAAGGCACCCACAAGCATGGTTTGTTTTAGGCTTGTTTTCTCATAACCCTAGCACTCACAAGAAGTTGACATGGCATATCATTACACAAGGGCTATGGCTATACATAAAATCATATAGTAAATCATATACATGGCAACTACACATATAGCGATACACGATCACTTATACCTTATACTAGCAACGAGTTGCTTTGATGTTGAGCATGCATGCATACACAGTCACGTGTCCATATCATACATTAAGTCCATATATAAGCTCTAGTTATTTATGTATCATCCATAGGTTTAGGGTTTTCATGTATTTGGTTAAATTCATAACATTACATCTCTTACTTATCGCACTCATGATTCTTATTGGTTTGTGGTTTCATACATTTGCCCATTTTTATTACACGCCTACATATCCCGCTATATTTAGGGTTTTCATGTACTTAGTTTATCACGAGGTCGTTGGTCGAGTCGATTAAGAGTTCAACCTTTGCACAAAGGCTAAGTAGTTTCTATGTAATAAGGGTTTCCCACCACGACCCAAAACCATAACCGTGATCCTTAGCTTTAATGTTTTAAGCTTATTTGGTTGTTCAAAGATCTAAGCCATCGAACCCGTTTTATATAAAACCTTAGCCACGGCCTCTTAATGACATGTTTAGTTTATCACATGGCTTAGTTAATTATGTAAATACCCATCAAAACCATAATCTGTGGCTATTGTTATTATAAGTTTTAGTTTGCAAGAGTTTTAGCAAGTATTAATATCAACCAAAGTAAATGTTCAAACAAGTTATAAGAAAAACTTACACTGGTCCTAAGCTAGTTGATGAAGAACGAAATCAAGAACTAGTGAATCTTTAAATCTACTATCTTGCTTGCTTAAGTCAACCCGAAACCCTTACTTATTTATTGATGTCGTCACCTACTCACCAAGAGACTTGTGATTTTATTTGCTAGCTTAAGTTTTGTGTGTGTGTTTTAAGTGAGAATGAGTGAGTATTTATAGGCAAAGGAGTGTGTTTAGGGTAAAGAAAACTTAGTTAGGACCCTTTTAGGGTTTGGTTAGTGCCATAGTTTTTTTGCAACTAGCATGGGAACTCGAAAGATGTTGGGGGAAGAGTTTTGTGTTAGGGTTTCGTTTCATCACAGCAAAGAGGAAGGACTGTGTACTCACATTTGACTAACATTAAGATTGTTAGTTGTATAATAAATGTTTTAAGAATCCATGGAAGAAAAGGGGTGTATACCCGTCGGTTTTAGAGGAAGAGAGGGGACCATTTGTACAAGCAATTAAAGAGTTGGTGTAGTACATTGGTTTTAAAATGGGCATATGAAACGTGGGTGAAAACAAGGGTGAAGATGGGCTGGTTTTGCATAGTGACAAGAAAGAGAATTTAGTTTTCTTTTTATTTTGAAAAGTTGTAAATCTTTGTTGGTAGTTTTTTTTGTATAATGTAGTGGTAGTTTAAAAGTATTGAGCTCAAGTAAGATTTTAGTAGTAGAAGTTTAATAAATTTGTTTTAAGAGAACATGGTAAATTTCTAAGTGTCTCGTAAGTATATTGGTGGAATTACATAATTTCGTATCGGACCTAATTAAAATAAATCACGTTAACTTAGTAAGTTTTAGTTTCTTTAATAGAAGTTTCTAGCACGTAATGTAGATGGATAACGAGTCATTCAAGCTATAAGTTATATGAGCGTCATTCATAAAAATTTAAATTAATACACAAAATACACGTAAACAATCGGGAACATCAATAGACACACAAGTCTAACCCAAACTATCGCGTTTCCCGTAAATTAAATAGATTCGAAATTCACGTTTGTGACATTCGTAATCCCTTAAATTGAGTTTTGTCCTTAAAACTAGCACGTCGATGTCGTTATCGAAACAAGAGGTCAATTAATTTTTTATCTTCCTTTCATGGTGTTCAATGCGTTCGTTTTTCTTTAGTTGATTGCTAAGATTAAAATTACTATAATCTTGTTAGGACTAAAATGAACGAAAACTTCTTCCGACTTGTACATGGTTCTATAGCGTGACATCAATTTTGTTTAGTGAGTTTTCTCATTATTAACCTTCGCGTCGTCCCGCGTATTACTTTCACTCTAAAGTGTCGTGTATTGTCATTTTTCGCCTAGATGACTATATATCGCACATTTGAAAATCGTTCCACATAGTTTGATTAATCCCGTTCACATTAACCGTCTACTTGGTAGAGATAAGTAGCGTATACGTCAAGGTTTCTTGAATCGGTTTCCCAAAAATTATAGAACAATTGAGCGTCCTAACACATGGTGGTCAATATGTTTCTTCCTTTTATGTGACATTCAATATTAGATAATTTCGTTAAATAATCAATTTAGTTTGCGTTCCTCCTCGTTTGTCTCCTTTTTCATGGAGAGGAAAACGGGTGCTCAATTTATAATAATTTAAATCATAGTTCGTTCGGACTCCTTCTATGAAGTAAGTATATAATATTTGTTAAGCCTATGAGTATGGTGTGATGCTCAAACGTCGTTAGGTTAAATAGATCTTTGTCCGGCTGGTTTCGATATTTCAATTATATACAAAATCATGCTTATCTTGACCCATTTGTTCTTTTACATGGGTTATGTTACGGCGAGTTCTTCATATCCGTTAAATTTGGGTTTTACTCAAATGATGTTTCGTTCTTCTCATTATTATTTAAAAGTTGTTTTCGATTTTCTAACTCTAATCTATTTGAGTTTAATTGTCGTAAAAAACAAGTGGCACTCTTAGTATTTGCGTGTCATATACGCTTTTGTATGTAATAGCGGCGAAGAAAATAATTATACTAGGTTTACTCGTATTGCGTACTTGACGCTTTTACTTAAGACGGTATAAAAATGTTCGACGTTCATACCACATAATAATTTTTTCTTTGACGAAAAGGGCAACTTGAATATATTATACTAGTACTAATATATTTCTTTTTCAAGATGACTACTATAAGCATACTCGCGTTCGACCACGATCATACGTAGCTGATCAGGCTACCTACGTCTCGGGCCAACGGTTGCATCCTCCTTTTCATTAAAATTTCACTCTTTGAGGTTGTAATTATATATTGGTAGTCCATAGTGCATTTCGTCTGTTACCGTTATTCACTTTCATAACCAACAAGTTAGTCCATAGTGCATTTTATTTGTTACCAATGCTCACTTTTCACAATCGACAAAATAATTCCCATAATCATTCGTACTAGTTCTCGTCAAGTTTATCAATAGTTTTTGTTCTCCAAATTGAGTTGGTTGCCAAACCAAGTTCCAAAACTTTACATGGTAGTTCTTACCAAAAGTATTTCGCTATTAGTTGCAGTGTTTGGTCAATAATACCTTTACAAATTTTCCAACTTACGTTATCATGATTGTTATTATTCCCACTAATAAGTGTTTCCAGTGGTGATTTCTAAAAAGAAAAACAAATTTGATATTTTCTAAAGAATATTTTTTTTACAAAAATATTTTAGTGAAAAATTATTTTATTTACTTCTCTTCAATAGGTAAAGAAAATATTGTAGAAGAAAGTTCTTTCTTAAGTAAAAAAAAATTTGGTGGATAAATTTTGCCCCGACACATGAAAATTAAAAATAAAATTTTCTCGTTAATTAAACAAAAGAGACTTTAAAGATAAAACAACACAATTTCATTGAAGACTTGAAGCACGGTTACATAATTAAGTTTTGTTGGTGGTAACATCGACGAATGTCGAGTCACTTGATTTGCATAAAAGTAAAATAGTTCATAATACATAAATTTCCACGCTCTATCCATGACGAGGGTAGAAATCCTTGGGTTGATATTTGAATATTGTCGGTGCATCTTTCTTGAAAGACAACCAGTGTAAAACGTTGGTGGGGTATTGGACGCTCTTTGCCCCCGAGCTTCCTTCTTGGGCAACTTTTTTTCCTTTTCGAAGTATTTCTTGTCTTAAACGGCATTCCTCCATGTAGCGTTCCTTCATATTCTTCTCATGGGACTTTACCACTCGTCAATCACCCTCCAAGTGCCCTAAGTCATCACAAGGCATGCAATGGTTCGTGCAACTACCTTTGTGGTGGTAGTCACACTTGCGACAATATGGAAGGTTGCCGAGATACTTCTTGTTCAAGATCGGAGTTGGTTTGGGAACATCCTCCGGGAAATTTGTCCTTGCACAACAAGTAGAGGGTGGTAAGGTTTTTCCTTGGTGAATACATGGTGTCTTCCATGATGGGTTCTTTGGTTTAGTCCTAGGGTGAAGTTTAGGTCTCTCGGCACTTTGCTTTATGGTGTTCAACCTTGTGTGGTTCTTCAACATATAGCATCTCCTCTCATAAGGCCCTTTTCTTCCCCTAACGGAATGGTTTACCTTAGTTTTTGAAAGGGTCCTTTGAGGTCCAAAAGTGTTAACCAGAGTAACACTTGTTTCCTTAGCTTGTTTATAAGCACTAGGATCCATCGTACGGTCAACCGTGCGGATACTAGTTTCAAACGCATCAACGACCCTAATGGCATTTTGGTATTGATGAGTGATGACCTCTTTGAGGTCCTTGCAACCTTATTCCGTCATTTCAATTTTTCTATGTACCATTAACGAACAAATGATGTATATTTTTGTTAGTTTCTTTCATTGTTATCAATTCTTAAGATTGTTTAAATTCGACCGAGCTTTCCTTACCATTCTTGTAATACAATTATCAAGGGATCATATCATAAAAATGTGTACATTTCATTCCTGAATTACGTTCCATACATAGTTTTGGATCTTAGAGTACAAAATTCCAATTCGACTAATGAATGGCTTCTTTTAGTCTTGACAAACCGTCACACATTTATTACAAAACATCATACTTTCATTAGAAAGGTGAGAAAATACTAAAGGCCTAGGTGGCGTAGGATCTCTTGGATTTGGTCATGATCCGCGGCTTGCCTTGCCTTGGTATCATCGTTCCTTATTTGTAAAATTGCAATCTTGGACTCAGCAGCCTCAGAGACTCTCATAACTCGGCTTTCACTAAGTCCTTGTCTTCATCTTGTTCGATAAGGTGATCCACATCACCCTCTACATCCTCCAGACGGCCTATCAGGTGTTCTGCATCGAATCCGAGTGCTTCTGAAGTAGGCTCGTCTCCTGGGGAATGAGCAACATTAGGTGGTGGTGAAGGTGTACGTTTTCTTTTTCTGGAAGTTTTAGGTAATGGTGAAGGCATAGGAGTAGGGATTGGCATAGTAGTAGTAGGAATATTTGGGGCGGTAGAGGGAAGTCCCGTAGTGACATTTGGCATCATGACAGGCGAATCTTGCTCATCATCCGAATTTATTGTGATTACGCTCCTGATGGGGGTAATTTTCTTGTCGGATTCGGATTGCAAAATGACAAACGGAATGAGAGGCATTTTTCCTTTTTCGCCTGTCACCGAATGTAAAACGACGGTTATTAGATAGGTAGAAACGAAGTATTTTTCTAAAGTTCTAAAAATAGAAATGAGTTGTATGATGTCTTGTAAATTTTATTTTATTTAGAGTAAGTTCTCGTACATCGATCCATAAGTCTACTTAAATGTCCAAGTAGTCCTTACATGGAAAGCAATAAGTGAATCGTGGAATGTTAAAGTCCTCTAACATGCTCTTCCACATACTTATTATTTGTACTTTCTCTTAGTAGTGAGTATGCACGGTTGGATAAATACAATTATCCTAATTAATTCTTTCATCAATTTAGGTCTATTACAACGTTTAATTTTGTGCAATTTCATCTTGTTAATCGTCTATTACTTGCAACTCGGATGAGTAAGTATGTTTTTAAGGTTTAGTCGGCTTACGGCTATTACGTAGCCCGTACTAGTTCTTGTTCATTCATAAGTCTTTCCTTAACTTAGCATTGCTAGTTCGTACACTTTCGACAATTTTTACACATTGTAAAATTGTTATATTGATTTTTTAAACAAATCAAGTGCTAAATTTTATCGCAAAAGTTTTATCACAAAACTTGTTCTATTTGTTTTTAACCCGAAATCGTTCAGTATGTTCTATTTGTGCAATCTTTTTAATTAAGAGTCCATCATAACTCTGTAATTTATAGTAGTTTTATGACATAATTTATTTCCAATAAAGATTTTATTCGGTAACCATTTGACTTATGCGTCAACGTATTTATGGATAGTTCATATATAAATTTATTCGTTCCTTGAATTGTAGTATTCTTTGGAGCATTACAAGAGTAATACTTGTAATAAGTGTTTTTATCGTCATATGTCATCATAAATAGTGACGTTGTCGTCGTTTCTCGGTCGTGCTCAAAATAATAATTTGATATGATAACTTTCGCGTTAAATTTCAATCTCGAAACCATTAATTTATGTAGGTCACTTTTCCTCAACCAATTCTATTATAAATGTTTAGTGGAGTAACGATTTATCGAACCCAATAAATAGTTGCTCCTCTCGACTTTTATAATAACATCGCTTGATTCAAGTATTACTAAAAATTAACTTACTACCAAACACATGGTAAATCAATGTATTCATATAGTTTTCGTTCTAGGAATCGTGGCGATATTTTTAATTCGGCGTATAGTGATATGAAACACACAAACGTTTCGATAGTCGATAATAGTCCCGCGGACTATCTAAAATATGTTGAGCATATATAAGTATGCGTACGTTTAATCCCAAAAGAAAATATGTATATATATATATATGGCACAAACCATTCAAATAAATATGGTGCAAACCATTTAAATATAGTTTAATCCCAAAAGAAAATATGTATATATATATGGCACAAACCATTCAAATAAATATGGTGCAAACCATTTAAATAAAGATGGCACAAACCATTCAAATGAATATGGCACAAACCATTTGAGTATCGTAACAATCCATACACGGATGTTAGGCATTTTATTTCAACTTAAAAATTGTTTTATTACATGTCCCTATGGGTATCACTCAAACATGGAAAGGGAATACCTAATGCTAATAACACGTAGAAATAAAATTCAAAACTTAGCATTACAAAAATCATAAACTATCTCAAGTCACAAGTTACTTGTATTGAAGACGTGGAGTGAAGTGGTTCTTGGAGATTTTTGAGAGTTAGTTATAGTCTAGAATTATTTTTCCAATAAATAAATTCTTGACTCATGTTAATAAAAATCATTTTATAAAATAACCTAGTTCTCTATAACTACATCTCTGATACCAATCTGTCACACCCCCAATTCATCAGAGTAAGGCAACACAATGGGGTGCGACAGTCATGACTATCGCAAGACATAGATACAAAGAACGACCATTTAAAAGCCATTTTAATTTAATTAAAAGCATGAAACTTATTCGGAAGCGAATTACACAAGATCATAATAAAACGTTGTTTCAAAAGATTTAACATTGATCCAAATATCCATACACTAGTCACGAACATTTTTATTAAAAATCTCCCATGCATAACCACGTCACTCCTCCGTCTTGATACCTGAGAAAAACATTGCTAAAGCGTCAACACAAAGGTTGGTGAGTTCATAGGTTTATGTTTAAATAGTGTGATGAACAATAAGATTTTATCAGGGCAACCGACATATAATCTTGTAACAAATACAAAATTATAATCAAAAGTATACGTTTTAATCACCTACGTCTAAGCTCGTGACACCGAAGCGTTAACCTAAACCAACAAGATATAATAAGAGCCCGAGCAAATGCCTATCCCGAAGCATTGTAAATCCTCAAATGTAAGTGTATCTAACTTTGGACACACAACCAAATTAGATAGGGAGGTTAATCTCGATAGATCTATCCATAACATTCGCGCTTACACAAAGTAATTAACGGTTCACGATAGTGGGCTAAAGCATCTAGGGATATCGCTACTTATACATCATGTAGGCAAACGTATCAAGTTTTAGCACTTATGTTCATCCGTTTAAAACAAGCAATGTTCTCACCCCAAAAGTATACAAAAGTAAAAAGTGGGGCTATGAAACTCACCTCGATGAAGTAGCGAATATGATCAATAAAGATAGCACGGAAAATCAAGGCACACAAAACGATGCGCAAACGATCTACTCGTAACGTAAGTAAAATATTCGTACTTAGGCTAAATACAATAAATAATAATGTACAATGCACTTGGTTGATATTTCATACTTGCTATTAATTTATAAAATGTTTTTATACATTTTTCATTTTCAACCATTCTAGTCACGGGGTCGACTTTGGGTCACGATTACTCGTTAAATATTAGTCCGAAAAATAAACGGGTTCTCCTTATAAAAACAAGACCGCGAGGTCTTCGATATTTGATAAATATCACATTTTTATGAAGTTTCTAAATTTAGCAAATAATTAGACAAAGTAGTGCACTCGCATACAAAATAAACAAGTAGGGTTCAATTATTTATAAGTGCAATCGACCATCTTTAGGAATTTATTGCGGGTTCGTTACTTAACTTTAATACAAGCTGTAAGATGTTTTGAAAACTAGGCTGCGTCAACTTTGTCACGGTACTATTAGGTTGTTAGGGCATGGTCATTTGACTGGTTAAATACAGGCTCAAATTTGGGCGATCAACCACATTTTATACTCGTTATAATAGTTGGTGTCAAACTTTGAAATTTGTTAAATGGCAAAGGATGCGACTGTTTTCAGTCTTACGCTATAGCACACGTATCACCCTACATTGTCCCCTTAGATATTGCCTAGTGTCTTAGTCTATCATGCATACATATCTATGTGACATAACCTTTTGTATTATTTGATCCCACTTGCTTGTTTTGGCAGTCAAGTACACAAGAAGCAAACAACATATGAGTGTGAATACACTTTGTTATTACTTTTTATCATGCATATACATGGCATCATACAACAAATAGCATACATTATATTTCATGTTAAGAAAACAAGGGGACCTAGTTCACTACAGTAATAGGAAAAGTGATTGGTGGACTTGTGTTTTGCTGAGTTAGTGTGTCACGCAGGAACACACACATATTACTAATACACATTTGTCCATAGGGTTTACATTCACACTTAAAACATATGGGGTTTGTATAAAAGACTTGTCAAGATGTACTCCTTTCTTTTATATTATTGTTTCCGACCCACTGTTTGTACACAAGACGACACACGTACAAACTCCATACTTATTTTCTTATTTGGTTTGCAATCACTTCACATTTGGGTTGCTTCTCTTTCTTGTTTCAATAGAACAAATCTCCACATATAGTCACTCATTTGTCACACGATATACATACATGCATAAGTCAAAGATGGAATGGGGTCCTGCTGTTGCTACTGTTAACGCAAGGTATAACAAGGGGGGTCCTATTTGCTTTCCACGTTTGTTATTTGGTGTATGTACTATATAAGTCTACAACTTAGCCATACTTTGGAGTTTATGTTCATACTTTCAAAGTTTCATGTTGACACACATACACGCAGCACAACAGGTTTCAAAACTCATTTGGAGGACTTGTTTACTTGTTTCTGTCATTGGGTACACATACTTACTCAATTCACCAGTATCATACATACAAAGAGGATGGAAGTCTCAAGTTTCTAGATTACACATAAAAATCATGGACATCAAACATGCATACACACGCATACACGCCACAAACCTTTCTTTCCTTTTGTTTCACTTATTTTTCTGAGCCACTGTTTGTACATACATGTTCTAACTAAGCATCATTCATGCACATATATATATTTGGCAACTGTTCTATGTTTCATTTCATTGTTTTTAAATGAGTCCTAGTCCTCTACTGTGTTGGCAATGGTATTATCAATGGGAGTTGGCACCTTAATGTTTATAACATCACGCAAGGCACCCACAAGCATGGTTTGTTTTAGGCTTGTTTCCTCATAACCCTAGTACTCACAAGAAGTTGACATGGCATATCATTACACAAGGGCTGTGGCTATACATAAAATCATATAGTAAATCCTATACATGGCAACTACGCATATAGGGATACTGTGGAAACCTTGGTTTCCGGATCTTTTAAGCTACTAGGAATGATCATTGTTCATATGATTAACATAATCAAAGCGGAATTAGAACATCAATCATTAACAAGGTGTTTGGACACAAAGAACATGAATAAAAACAAATGGATTGCTCATTATATTAATAACGAACAACCACTAGGTGTGTGTACATTGAATCCCACACCTAGTCGACACACGCTTTAGGTTTACATTGTGAATATGAATTATGAAAAACCTAATAACCCTTGGTTCCTTTTATAGTGTAAGGATTAGGGTTTACAAGAGATAAGAATGAATAAACATGTGAATCTTCTATTTAAATAACTATATACAGAATATATTCTGCATATATATCCAAATAGAAGCTTCTAAAGGCTTCTTGTCTACGTTTCTATCAATGCTTACATTGTACATGACAATGCTTGAATTGTACATGACAATGCTTAAGCCATCAACCTCCGACTTGCTCTTGTCAACGCTTGGATTGCTCTTGACAACGCTTAGAAAAAATCTTCATATTTTCTTCGTTTTTGAGTTTCTGCCACATCAACTTTTTGACCCAACAATCTTCCCCTAGTTGATGTCGGCAAAACTCTATGTGTATCTCTTGTAAGTTGTACATGATCTTCAAATTGCTTCCCCTCAAGTGTAGCATGTATGTCTTCCCCTTTTTGTCACATCAACAGGGAAGTAAACAATGTATGCAATCTTTGAAGATTCTCCAAATGTAGGCTCTGTATAATGATTTTGAAGAAAAATAAATAAAGTATTATTGATGTAGAAGTAGAATAACCCAACCTTGTGTTCCATGTCTTGTACTATCCATGTGACGTCGAACTTATATGAAAACGTTAAAGTATAAGTAGACCTCAATCCCTTGTCAATATTCTCATCCTTTGTGAGACACTGAGCACGATAATGTAACTCCTTCAAGTGTTATGACAAGTCTTCGTCACCACCCATGTAAAGCACGAACAAGTTACTTTTAAAGAATAATGTTAACTAGGCACCATCTTTACAGATATGATAGAACACAAACTCGCGAAAATCTTCTTCGAACATCAAACTTACCATAAGAATTCTTCCCCTTAAGCTAACACCTCTTCATGACGAATCTCAATCTTCATATCATATGTAAAAGTAAAAGAAAGGATAACTCTTTTGCAAGGCTACCTCGATTACGTAATCAAATCCAATAAAGTTCTTCATGAATTGTTGCCAACTCGCATTAAAATCATTAATCCCTTTTAAAAATATCCGAGCCATAAATATCAACTTGATATTTTAAATAAGAACAGAGATTCCATGTACCTTCGTGTGTAAATTCTTCCTTTTTGTGTGCTTAAAACGTATCAATTTTCTCTAACAGCAGCCATTCTTTTGTTGTCCAACAACCTCCTTTGTCCAATATCCTTCCATGTGTATTCTCCCATATCGGACAACACGTATCAGCGTTTGAACAAAACGTTTCTCGGACAACTCATGTCAGCGCTTCTTGTCAGTGTTAAACTTATTCATGTCAGCGTCTACTCAAAACCTGTCAGCGTCTCGATTACAAGCCTAAATTTTTTCACGACAACATGTAAGATGCATGTGACAGTGGCTAATATAGTCTCTCAATTTGGCAAGGATAATAAAAGAGCAAAAATAATTCCCAAACGTATCTTATAATCACACGTTTTATATCCCTAAAATTGAGGATCCTTCCATAATAATTTCTAAGACCACGTCCAAACTAAAATACATCCCATGTATTTAGCAGCAATAAGATACTCCACGATACACTGTCATATCCATTAAAATACGTAACCATATATCCTGTTCCAAACATGAAACGAAGAAATCTCCAACACATGCTGTAAACACGACATGAGTAATCTTAATCAAGAAACATGCTACCTGCTATTTTGTACACGATCTGCTGCCCTTGAAACCATTACGATCTGGTCCTTTCAATATATATTACTCCTTAAATCTTGCCCATGATCTTTGTTCGTTTCAAGCCACACATGAATTAATCACCAGCTTTTCGTGACATGTACTGCCTCAATAACCACCTTCACGTGGTATCTTTTGAATAGCCAACAAGCACCATAAATAAATCTATAGCTTATCACGATCTCCATCTGCTATTAACTTTCTTGGCAGCCTTCAATCCTTGTAATCATTTGTTGTTATGATACAACCCTAGATCTTAGACATATTGGACCAAAACCATAATTAGGGTAATGAAAAACATACTAGGATCTGAATCATATATACCATCATGTGTTTTAACAGCCACATACCCCTAACTTTTTTCTTTTTATGTTGATCTAGGGTTTGAGGAACCCTAGGTCATGATTTTATGTGAATAAAGCAAAACATTAATACCTTAAATAGTGAATTTTGACGCTGAATATCTTCATCATTAGGGCTCAGATCGAAAATCCCTTCGGTGAGATTCTAGACACAAGTGCCAAGAATCTACAGTTCAAAAATCACGAAGATCTAACGGTTAACGAAGGAGAAAACGTGTTTTGAACATGGCTGTCTACAGAAAACTGCATTCATCCTACTGCTGACTTTGACGCTTAATAACTTTTGATTTGGGATAAAAGTCGACAATCCCTCCGATGGATGTCTAGATATATGTGTATAGAATACACACAAGAAATTTTGTGACGATCCAACGGTCCAATAAAAAGTTATGACCTTCTGAATACTGCTGCGCACACAAAAACGTCCAGAAAAACCTAGACGGATTTTTCTTTTCTTCACCATACACGAACACCTTGTTGGTCCTAGCATCACGAGCCACGAGGCTCTGATACCAATTGTGGAAACCTTGGTTTCCGGATCTTTTAAGCTACTAGGAATGACCATTGTTCATATGATTAACATAATCAAAGCGGAATTAGAACAACAATCATTAACAAGGTGTTTGGACACAAAGAACATGAATAAAAACAAATGGATTGCTCATTATATTAATAACGAACAACCACTAGGTGTGTGTACATTGAATCCCACACCTAGTCGACACACGCTTTAGGTTTACATTGTGAATATGAGTTATGAAAAACCTAATAACCCTTGGTTCCTTTTATAGTGTAAGGATTATGGTTTTACAAGAGATAAGAATGAATAAACATGTGAATCTTCTATTTAAATAACTATATACAGAATATATCCTACATATATATCCAAATAGAAGCTTCTAAAGGCTTCTTGTCTACGTTTCTATCAATGCTTACATTGTACATGACAATGCTTGGATTGTACATGACAATGCTTAAGCCATCAACCTCCGATTTGCTCTTGTCAACGCTTGGATTGCTCTTGACAACGCTTAGACAAAATCTTCATGTTTTCTTCGTTTTTGAGTTTCTGCCACATCAACTTTTTGACCCAGCAGATACACGATCACTTATACCTTATACTAGCAACGAGTTGCTTTGATGCTGAGCATGCATGCATACATAGTCACGTGTCCATATCATACATTAAGTCCGTATACAAGCTCTAGTTATCTATGTATCATCCATAGGTTTAGGGTTTTCATGTATTTGGTTAAATTCATACCATTACATCTCTTACTTATGAACGCACACATGATTCTTATTGGTTTGTGGTTTCATACATTTGCCCGTTTTTATTACACGCATACATATCCCTCTATATTTAGGGTTTTCATGTACTTAGTTTATCACGAGGTCGTTGGTTGAGTCGATTAAGAGTTCAACCTTCACACAAAGGCTAAGTAGTTTCTATGTAATAAGGGTTTCCCACCACGACCTAAAACCATAACTGTGATCCTTAGGTTTAATGTTTTAAGCTCATTTGGTTGTTCAAAGATCTAAGCCATCGAACCCGTTTTATATAAAACCTTAGCCACGACCTCTTAATGACATGTTTAGTTTAGCCCTTGGCTTAGTTCATTATGTAAATACCCATCAAAAGCATAATGCGTGACTATTGTTATTATAAGTTTTAGTTTGCAAGAGTTTTAGCAAGTATTAATATCAACCAAAGTAAATGTTCAAACAAGTTATAAGAAAAACTTACAATGGTCCTAAGCTAGTTGATAAAGAAGGAAATCAAGAACTAGTGAATCCTTAAATCTACTATCTTGCTTGCTTAAGTCAACCCGAAAAAGGTCCTAACTAAGTTTGCTTTACCATAAACACACTCCTTTGCCTATAAATACTCACTAATTCTCACTTAAAACACACACACAAAACTTAAGCTAGCAAAGAAAATCACAAGTCTCTTGGTGAGTAGGTCAACCCGAAAGATGTTGTGGGAAGAGTTTTGTGTTGGGGTTTCGTTTCATGGCAGCAAAGAGGAAGGACTGTGTACTCACATTTGACTAACATTAAGATTGTTAGTTGTATAATAAATGTTTTAAGAGTCCATGGAAGAAAAGGGGTGTATACCCGTCGGTTTTAGAGGAAGATAGGGGACCATTTGTACAAGTGATGAGATGACATTTATACATGATCTCATCGTTCTTTTCGGGCTTTAAATGCATAAAATGTCATTAATATACCATATATGTGCTTGTATTTGTTTACTTGTGTGTTTTAGGTATGGATATCGTGAAAAAGACAAAAGATCACAAGAAACAAGGAAAAACGGACACGAGAAACGAAGCCGTACAATGAACCGGGCCCTAGTTATGGATTTCTCAAAGAAAAACCCTTGAAGACTTGAAGATGTACAAGATTGATCCTTCATTTATGAAGAAATGACACTTAAAACCCTTATATATTACAAGTTTGGTCCCTTAAGTTTGTCAAAATTACAAAAAGGTCCTTCAACTTTGAAGAATTGGCAAGTTAAGTCCCTCATCAATTCTAAATTGTCAATAATGGTTTCTCATGAAGTCAAAGATACATTGAAGACCCTTGAAGATCAAGAATGTCCAAGTTCAGTCCTTGAAATATTCAAAAGTGGCAAAAACAACCCTTGAAACCCTTTTACCAAAGTTTTGTGGCCAAAGTATAAAGTTGGAAACTTTATTAACAAAGGAAATGAGTTATAAGGATGAAAAACACGTTTTACCATGTTTACCAAAACACAAGGGCCAAAGGTGTGCATATGAAACATTCAAACAAAGAATTACGCCAAACACTTACCTTTCCACAAAAAACGGATCAAAATGTTTACTGTTTACCTTTCACCCCCAGTTACCATCTCACTTAAAACAAAGGGTTAATTCCAATTACCCTGGCACACGTTTGATTCACACACCCTAAAACCCATCCCACACTTAAAACCCCAATCTCCACTCACCAAAGGACCCCACCCATTCACACGTACACCAATCACAATCCAACTTAACCTCCAAGGAATGACACGTGGCCAAATCAACAGCCCACACTCCTTGCTTGGATACAAAGCTAAAATGAACGATTTGGATGCATTTGGACAGCTCAACAACACAATTCGTCTAGAAGATTTCAAGGGAAATTTTGGGACTTCATAGCCTAGGGTTTTGCTTATCTCTGCTTTGTATTTGCCTATATAAGGACTCCTCAACATGTGAGAGAGCCTTGTTCCAGTTTTACTCTTTAAACATTGTAATTCCTTTTTAAAATTTACAAAAGTTGGTATTTTAAGAAAATTGTAATTCCTTTTTGTGTTTTTTGAAAGTTGGTGTTGTTTAAGGGTAATTTTGAGTTCCATTTGATGTTATAAAGGTGTCTAGATCTTGTGGTTTAAACACGTTTATGTTTGGTAAGGATTTCAAAGTTGAAAAAACCTTGAAATCAGTCATCTGTTTTTGGTATATTACTTGTACTAACCCTTATCCAAAAGCTATAAGCCCTTGCACGCTTGTTGACACCAAGCTAGTGAAGGTTTATCAACCTTTGGATAGGCTGTTTGCTGTTTGTGTTGAAGATATAAAGCCCTTGAGGTTCTGCTTTGAATCATCAACCAAGGCACATCTCATCTCCTTTGTTCAAGTACCTTGGTCTTGTTCTAGCTGTTGAACAAGGTCCAAGGAGCATAGCTGATCCCTCTAGGAAGTTGTAGGGGATAGGTATAAGCTCTTTTTAAGTTTCCTCTAAAAAATCACATGTTTATGTCTGATATGAATTTTGCTATGTGATTTGTTGCTCTTGTGTTTGTGCTTTGTGTTTTACAGTTGGTATCTCTTAGTTGTCACCTAGTTAAGCTAATTGAACCATAAAATCAGTAGGTTGTTTGATTAAATAAAAAGTTTGTTTAAAAAAGGACTAAAACAAGGCTATTTGGAATTTTGGGATCATAAGGCCTTGTGTCCTTGTGCCCTTGGTTCTTAGGGTTTGGGGAGTCTAAACAAGTCATATGCAATAGGTTTTGGTCACTGGTTAAGTATCAAGAGGTTTGTAAAAGGGATTTCAAGTTTTGGAAAAATCTGATAAAATTGGTTTGAATTTGGTCAAACACATTAGATCTAATAAATTCTTTTTTTGTTGGATCTAAGGTCCGAAATCTGGTTTGGGAAGAGTTTAGGTGATAAACTATCTGTGCAGTATCTGTTTGTTGAATTTGGTGGCTTATTGTGGGTGCTAGAGCTTATCAAAGTTGGCTGAAGTGGTCATTTGCATCAGCAAAGTGACCACCTCAATTTTGCCTTGCAATTTGTTATCTAGTGCATGCCCTACTTGTTTATTGCTTGGAACTTGTTTTTGTGCTGCTTGTGAGTAGATTTGGCTATTTGGTTTGCTTTGTTGCTGGCTTATAAGCTAACTGGCTTATTAAGCCTTATTTGCCAAAATCTGTCATCATTTGGTCAACTGACTACTTGATTCACAAGGACTCCATCTTGAGTTCTTCATAAAATTGCTTAAAACAAGCCTATAAACAATCCCTGAGCATTTGGTGAATTTTGGAGAACTTTGACTTTTGGTCAAATAAGCACATTTTGGCTTATTTTTGAGAACTGCTTATTGGTACATGCAACAACTTGGCTTTTGTAATAGATGTCATTTTTCTTAGCTTAATATCAAATCTGGAAGGTTACAAGTCATTTGGTTAAGCTTTTGCTAGAAAACTAGCTTATTTGGCTTTTTCAACCAGCTAATTTGCTCTTACAGCTTATTCTACTTGGCTTTTTGTGAATTTTATGATTGATTATTCTTATTTAAGCTATTTGTGAGCTTTTGCAATAAACCATAGCTTCTGAAACGTCCTAGAACTCTAACCCGACTATTTTGTCGTTTAGTGAAATTCTACTTTGCTTATTTCTGGCTTATTGAGTGTGCTTTTTCAAAATTTCTTTTCATAGATCTCTTAGGCATCTCAAAAGAAGGTTGTGTGTTTATTTAGAGCTTATGATATTGGCTTATTGCTTAATGGGCTTATTGGCCCAATAAGAATAAGTTGTTGACCTTTTAAGCTGTGAAAAGCTCAAAACCAGCTTTTGGGCCTTCAAACGTTTGTGTTTAGAATTAAATTTTGAGTCAGATAGCGCTTTTTCAGGTCATGTGGGCCTAGTTTGACTTTTTGGGCCCATTAAGCCCATTAAGGTTGACTGTTTTGGTTTTTAGCCCATTTAGGGGGCCCATTAGGGGTATTTTGGTCATTTCATTTTCATTTTCTGATTATTTAGGTTAAAATATACTAGTTTGCAAGTTTTTAGAATTTTTTATAATTTTTGGATTTTTAATATTATTTTATTATTAAATTTCAAATTTCACATTTTTACACTTTTTATATTGTTCTTAGGTTTAATACATTAAAATAGGATTTTTGCAACTTTTAGATTAATTTTATCATCATTTTTCTAATTTCTAGAATTATTTTAAGTTTTTAATAGTTTTAATATTTTAAATAGTTTTAATTATTTTAAAAATTTATAAAAATAGTTTTTATTCTTATTTGGTCACTTTAGAGGTTTAAAAGTGAAAAATTCTTTATTTGGGCTTTTTAATAATTATTTTGATTTTTAGGGCTTTAATTAGCATTTAAAAAATTAACATTTAATTAATTAAAAGGTTTGAAAATTTTTTGATCATTTGTAAACTCTTAGTTTATTTAATTTGATTTTTAGTAATTTTTTGGGAATTTTTAGAATTTATTTTTATTTTAGCACTTTTTACGGTTTTAATTTTAGTCATCATAGTAGTAATTTTCACGTCTTCGTCATTCTATTTTCTCATCCCCTTCTTTCAAATATTAATCTCAAATCAATTACGAATTATTCACACACCTATACCTCCTTGGGAAACGAACTTTCACCTTTGGGTCATTAGTGTTTGATTTTCCTAAATCACTTAATACTTACCGCTTTTACGCCTTTTTTTTCCTAAAATGTTGTATTTTACCACAATCATTTTGGCGCCGCTTCCGGGGAGGTGTGTCGTGATTAATTTGTCTTTTTGTTTTTAATATTAACCATAAATATTATTTGTATTAGTAGAACTCTACTAATACGTATTATTGGTTTTTTCGTTTTTCTTGTGAAATTATTATTACTATATTGTATTAAGTATCACAACAAATACAAAATATCTCCAAAAGTGTGAAAACACAACCTTAATTGGGATTTGATCTCCTAATTATTGTATTCGAATCTCAAACAAAAAGAAAAATGCGAAAATATATAAATACTTTCGTGAAGCTCGATTTTGAAAAATACAAACTATAAGGTGGGTATAAGGCGGGTATTATAAAATATACCCTAAGGAAAAAGGCTCTTAAGTGCTTCGCGCCGCCTCGTTTCCCCGCTTGCTTGTGAGTATATTGAGATTGAAAGCTAATCGAGGGTTTTGCCGCCCAAAGTATTATTACGTATCATATATATATTTGTTTGGTTTCTTTGTGATTAAACCCTCTTGAACAATTTGGTTTTCACCAAAGTTCTAAAGTCATTCGAAGGCGTTCACTCCACGTGATCGTTTTCATTCTTTTGAGGCTTCTTTAATCAAGAGTTTGATTCGAGGAGAGATTTGGTAGATTGTTGTCTACGAAGATACACAAAATCCAAAAAAAATTAAAAACAATCAAAAACACAAAAAAATTGAAAATCCACAAAACACCTAAAAAGAATCTTCTTTGCTCACCTCCCATTCTTCTTCAAGTTTATGCTAACTCGTAATCAAGCAAAACGAGCTCATAACGTCGTCAAAGTCAAGGAAATCAAGAGCCTTTGATTGAAGAACAAACTCCAATTGTTGAACCCGTTGTAGAACCAATAGTCGCCATGGCTAATCGTACTATGATGGAGTTGCTTCAAGCACCCACCGAGGGTTTTGGAGAAGCTATTGTGATTTCCGCCATCCTTGCGGAGAATTTCGAGATTAAGACGGGTTTAATGTCGATGTTGCAAGCAAATAAGTTTAGAGGTCATGAAAAAGACAACCCGCATTACCACATAAGGAATTTTAATCGTCTCACCGCAACAAGCAAGTTTAAGGATGTTCCACATGACGCCATTAAGATGATGTTGTTTCCATACTCGTTAGATGGACCCGCTAAAATTTGGCTCGAGAAAGAACCGCCAAATTCGATTTTGACCTGGGGTGATCTCGTCTCTAAGTTTGTGAACCAATTTTTTCCACCATCTAAAACAACACTTTTGAAAAATGAGATTTCAAGGTTTACACAACGTAATAATGAGAGTTTTTCAATGGCATGGGAACGATTTAAGGAAATGTTACATGAATGTCCACACCATGATTTTTCGGAATTGCATCAAATAGATACTTTTTATAATGGGCTTAATGATCATGAACGAGATTATTTGAATGCCGCCGCGGGTGGTAATTTTTTGTGCAAAACGACCGATGAAGCTTTAAAGATTATCGAGAATAGATCTAAGGTTTATAACCCTCGTAACACACCGAGTGTTGCCAATATGGGTTCGTCATCATCGCGTAACATGAATGCCTTACATGATGAAGCTAATGAGGAAAATCGGTTTTTCGATAGGTTTTAGAATCTTATGACTCATTGGAAAGCACAAGATGCTTTGAATTCCGCATCGGTTAAAGCGGTTGATAAGATTTGTTTGTCGTGTGGTGGAGCTCATGATCTTTCCGAGTGCATTACCGCCGGTAGTAACGCTTCGAGTGCTTACGTAGCAACGGGAACTTACAACCAAAACGTCCAAGGTTCCCGCCCAAATCAAGCTCCACCAAATCAAAATGCTAATAACTATCGAAACAACAATCAAAATGGAGGTTATCAAGGCAATTCACGTAATTACAACAAGGGAATTATCAAAGTGGGAATGGACAAGTTGCAAATCAAAACCAAAATCGTGATTTTCAAAACACTACACAAGGTTTTCAAAATGCTCACACTAAAAATCTTAATGGAGAAATTTTGGATTATGCAAAAGCAAACGATGCTAAGTTTGATAACATGCAACGTGAGATGATTAGCTTAAGATCCGAGTTGAAAAACAAGCTTAAAAACGAACTTGCTAATGAACTTGAGACTCATGCTAATAAAATGGAAGGAAACGTTCAACGTCTTCAACAAAATCAACAAAAGATGGAACAAGGACAACATGAGATTAAGCAAGAACTGTTAAAAGCGGATGCTAGGCAATCAAAATTTGAAGACCGAATGGCAAAAATGTTTGAAGCAATCATGTGTAAACCCTCTTCCTCGGGTGGTCTTCCTAGTGATACCATTGCAAACCCGAAGGGAGAAATGAAGGTTATTACTACACGTAGTGGTAAAACTTTCAATGAACCAATCTCTCTCCTAAGTACTTCTACGGAGAAGGAAATCGAGAAAGAGCCCGAGGTGATGGTCGAAAAGGAGCATATCACAAGCCCACGAAGTACCGCTCATACCACACCTACGGTTGAACCAATACCAATCATGGAACCTGAGATTCTAAGGCCGTTGCCTAATGTCCAACCCACACCACCCTTACCTTACCCTTCGAGACGAAACAAAGAGAAATTGCAAGAACGTAACAAACAACAAATCGAGCTTTTTATAAAAATGTTTCAACAAGTTCATTTTGATGTAAGTTTAGCCGACGCGTTGTTATATATGCCTCGTTTCGCTTCCGCTTTTATAAGTATGATGAATGATAAGGAAAATCTTTCAAAGCTTGCTAATTGTTCTTCGGTTTATCTTAACCGCATACCGGAAAAAGTTGGTGACCCCGGAAAGTTTCTCATTCCTTGTGATATACAAGATATGAAAGAATGCCTCGCCTTGGCCGATCTTGGTTCGAGCATTAATTTGATGCCATTTTCCATTTGGAAATCGCTTTCGCTTCCGGCTCTTACTCTTTCGAACATGTCTATCGAGATGGCCGATCATTCCAAGATTTTAGCATGTGGAGTAGCCGAGGATGTTTTCGTGAAAGTGGGGAAGTTCTACTATCCCGTTGATTTTATAGTAGTTGACATCCCCGCGGATCCTCAAGTTCCTCTAATTTTAGGTTGTCCATTTTTAAACACCTCGAGATCGCTTATCGACGTTCATGCAAGAACTATTACTTTGAGATTCAACGAAGAGGAACTTGTTATAAACGCTACTCAAAACTCGAAACCTTCTCATGTTTATGCAATCACTACCATAAATCACATCGACTTAGTTGATGTGGTTTACGATGAGTTTTCACAAGAAGTGTTAGTTTTTTCCGATAGCTCGTCAAGTGGCAATCCCACTATTTTGGATCCGATTCTTGCTAATTCTACACCAAATCTCACTCCATTCCAAGGAGGAAATTTTATTTCAAATGAAATCGACAATGAAGATGAGGTGATTATTAGTGATGATACTTCTATTCCACCATTTCTTCCGCCGATGGAAGTTATGAGTGTTGAGCAAAAATCTTCAATCGAGGAACCGCATATCCTTGAATTGAAAGATCTTCCATCTCACCTTGAATACGCATTCTTGGAAGGTGATGACAAGTTACCGGTTATTATTGCAAAAGGTCTTGCTAATGATGAAAAAACCGCGCTCTTGAAAGTTCTTAAATCTCATAAAGGGGCAATTGCGTGGAAAATTTCCGACATTAAGGGTATTGACCCAAAATTTTGTACTCACAAGATTTTAATAGAGGAGGACTACAAACCCGCAATTCAAAGTCAAAGAAGGGTAAACCCCAAAATTCACGATCTCATAAAAAAGGAAGTTCTAAAACTCCTTGACGCGGGAATGATTTGTCCTATCTTCGATAGCCCATGGGTGAGCCCAATCCATTGTGTCCCTAAAAAGGGTGGAATGAGCGTTGTACCTAATGAAAACAACGAGTTAATTCCCACTCGTGTTGTGACCGGTTGGAGGGTGTGTATTGACTACCGAAAGTTAAATGACGCCACTCGTAAAGACCACTTTCCTTTGCCCTTCATGGATCAAATGTTGGAGCGACTCGCGGGAAATGAATTCTATTAAGATGGTTTTTCCGGTTACTTTCAAATCCCTATTGATTGTGGTAAATTACGTCTTTTAGGAAAAAGAGCGTAAATGCGGTAAGTATTAAACAAATGATTTTAGGAAAAACCAAATGTTAATGACCCAAATGAAGTTCAAGTTCGTTTCCCAAGGAGGTATATGTGTGTGAATAATTCGTAATTGATTTGAGATTAATATTTGAAAGAAGGGGATCAGAAAAGAGGATGACGAAGACGTGAAATTAATTACTACAACGACTTAACATAAAACCGTAAAATAAGCTAAAATAAAAATTAATTCTAAAAATTACCAAAAATACACCAAAAATCAAAATAAATAAACTAAGAGTTTACCAATGATCAAAACTTTTTCAAACCTTTTAATTAATTAAATATTCAATTTTTAAATGCTAACTAAAGCCCTAAAAATCAAATTAATTATCAAAAAGCCCAAATAAAGATTTTCCAGTTGGTAAACGTCTAAAATGATCTAAAAAGATTAAAAACTATTTTTAGAAATTTTTAAACTAAGAAAAACTATTTAAAATGATTTAAAAACTATTAAAACTTAAAATAATTATAAAAATTAATCTAAAGATGATAAAATTAATCTAGAAGTTGCAAAATTCCTATTTTAATGTATTTAAGCTAAGAAATGTAAAAAGTTGAAAAATGTGAAATTTGAAAAATAATAATAAAATAATATTAAAATAATATTAAAAATCCAAAAATTATAAAAAATTCTAAAAACTTGCAAACTAGTTTATTTTGATCTAAATAAACAGAAAATGAAAGTGAAATGACCAGAATACCCCTATTGGGCCCTAAAATGGGCCAAAACCAAAAATAGTCAACACTAATGGGCTTTTTAGCCCAAAAAGTCAAACTTGGCCCAATTGACTTGGAAAAGCCCAATATGACTCAAAATTTAATTCTAAACACAAAACTCTAAAGGCCCAAAAGCTGAAAGTGAGCTTATCACAGCTTATTAAGCAAACAACTTATCCTTATTGGGCTTTTTAGCCCATTAAGCAATAAGCTAATGCCATAAGCTCTAATTTGACACACAACCTTCTTTTGGGATGCTTAAGAGATCTGTAAACAGAAATTTTGAAAAAGCACACTCAATAAGCCAGAAATAAGCAAAGTATAAATCCACAAAACGACAAAATAGTCGGGTTTGAGATTTAAGGCACCTCAGGACTTGATTCAACTTGCAAAATGTCACAAATAAACTCAATAAGCCAAATCAATCAACAAAAATCCAATAAGCAACACCAATAAGCCAGAATGAACCAATAAGCACTTATGAAAAAGTCAATTAAGTTGGTTTTCTAGTCAAACCCTAAAGTCAACCCACCAAATGCTCCAGTATGAACAAATAGGTCAAATAATGAGCACCTATTACAAAATCCAAGTTGTTGCTGGCTAAAATAAGCTATTATAGCTTATTGATAAGCTGAAACCCAAAATACACTAGCAATGGCTAGCAACAGGGGAAAGGAGTTCCCACTGCTTTGACTATTTGACCAAGCTTTTTAGAGAGATTTAGTTGGATTCAAATGGAAACAAGGGCACCCTTGTGATCAGTGAATCACAAGGAGTCAATATCAACAAAGAAATCATAATTAGGTTCACACAATAAGCCCAAATTAATCAAACAGTCCACAGATATAACACAGATATGGAAAATAAGCTGTTATGAACACTTAAGCAGTTTTAAGCATGAATAAGCACTCCAACTTCAACCAGATGCATACACAAGCTATATAAACTATGAATAAGCACAAACAAACTTAAATCAAGCACTGAAACAAGGTAAAGAACAAGATCAAAGCAGATTAAACCTTCTGATATGAACTACAAGAACATAAGCACACTTTGCTGACCTAATTGACCACATATCCAAATTCAGGCACTCAGATCTCTTTCCCTGGTGATATTAACTAGGTTTAATCACTTGTTAGCCCTAGTCTATGATTAGATCTAGGTGTCCCTTAAACCTAAGCCAATTTTAACAAGTAACAAAGATTTTATAGCCTTTTTATGGATTTGGGTGTTTCAAACCACAAAACCTGCATACAAATGACCAAGTATACCAGATAAACAAGTATCAACATATAACAACACAAAACAACCACTCAACAAACCACAAATCCTGCTTATGCAGTTAACGCAAACACCCCTTAATAATCTGTTTTGACAAATTTTCAAAGGATAACCAGATTCAACCCACAAATCAAGTCAATAACAACTCATTAACATCAAACCAACACAGACAAACAAGATTCAACAACAATAACACAGATTCCACAATAATCATGCAAATTCACAAATATTCAGAAAATAAAGGAGAAAATGAAAAAAGAGAAGGGTGCAAACCACCAAGACCTACATCCAGGCCCTGGATTGTTTGAGCTGAGGTACTAGTAGAACAAGTACCAGCTTCCAAGCTGCTAAGATGAACAAACAAACAAGTGAGATCAAATAACATAGACTTTCTGATTTTCTGAAACACAAGTTTTATTGATTAAAACCTTGCCTCAAAAACCTTCAAACATGTAAGTGGAACTCAGAATTAGGCTATTCTAACACCAACTTTTAATAAACATAAACAAGATTTCACAAATTTCAGAAAATCAAATTTTTATTAACTTAAAAAGGGATTACAAAGATTGATAGCCTAAAACTGGAACAAAGGGACTCTCATAGGTTGAGGTCTCCTTTTATAGGCAAATGCTATGCTAACACTGTTCACAACCCCTAGAAGTGAAATTCCCAAATTGTCCTTGAGTACTTGAGGCCGTTTGTTGTTGATGAGCTGTCCAAAATGATCCTTGACGTTCATTTTAGCTTTGGGTTTAAGCTAAGAGCCTCAACTGTTGATCTTGACACGTGGCTTTACTTGGAGGTGAAGTTGTTCTCTGATTGGTTGAAAGGGAATTGGGGGTGGGGTCCATGGTGAGTGGGAGTGAGGGTTTTTGGTGTGGGATGGGTTTCTGCATGTGTGAATCACACATGTGCCAAGGTAATTGAAAATTACCCTTTGTTTAGGTGAAGGTAATTCTGGGTGGGATAAATGGTAAACAATAATGTTTTTGATCCGATTTTGGGGCAGAAAAGGTGTTTGGCGCATTAATCTGGTTTGAATGTTTCACTTGTCCATTAGTAGTCCTCACACTTTGGCCAAACATGTATAACAAGTTTATTTTCCTAATAAACTCGTTTCCCTTTGTTTTTGAAGTTTCAGACTTCATGTTTTGGCCACAAAAAGTTTTCAAAAGGGATTTTAGGGCTTTTATCACTTTAGGCTAATTACAATTTCAGTCCTTTTGATATTTAAACCATATTTAAAGGACTAGAAATGTAATATTCTTGAACTTCAAGGGCTTCTTTGGATTTTGGACTTTATGAAGGACCATTTTTGACAAATTAGATTTGTTGAGGGACTAATCTTGCCATTTCTTCAAAGTTGAAGGACCTTTTGTGTAATTTTGACAAACTTAAGGGACCAAACTTGTAATTATGAATTCACAAGGGTTTTAAGTGTCATTTCTTCATTGTTTGAAGATCAATCTTGCATATCTTCAAGTCTTCAAGGGTAAATGTTGGATAATTCATGAACTAGGGCCCGGTTCTTTTTACGGCTTCGTTTCACGTGTCCGTTTTCCTTGTTTCTTGTGATCTTTTGTTTTTTTCACGATATCCATACCTAAAATACACAAGTAAACAAACACAAGCATATATATGGTATTTTATGACATTTTTATGCATTTAAAACCCGAAAAGAACGATGAGATCATGTAGAAATGCCATCTCATCACTCCCCCATACTAAGCCATTGCCGTGCCCTCACGCAATGCTAGAATAAATTATCTAAGCATCACCAAAGTTCAATTTTATTAACCTTTATTGAAGAGTAAAAGACTTGCAACAATACTACGAAGATGTGTAAAGACATATTGTATGATTTTCATCACAAATGTGACTTTTAGGGTCAAAGAATAGAAACAAGTAAATGTCCCTTAGAGTAAACTTCGTCATCCTTGATTGTCATACATTCCATGCTAAGTGCAAAAACGAGATCATTGTTGGTACAAGTCACAATGCTAACACTACTCATACGTCCAAATTGTGTAATACTTTTTCTCCCCGCAATCCTAGTTATTATAAAAAATAAATGGGTTACTAGCATTTTTTTAACTATTTGTCATGGATCACAAGTGATTCATATTGACTTATTTGAGTAGTTATTAGTCCGAAAGCAAAGTAGCACGATTTAATCGATAGTTAGCCGAAGGACAAAATCTTTTAAAACGGCTTCTCGTGTATCTCCTTAAGTTCATATCTTGGCATAACTCGTTTCACGATTTGAGACCTTTCTCGGACCGATATTTGGCATGTACTTCATACTTCAAATCTTGGGAAGACGTTCTTGAAATTATGGTCTTCTCTTCATATATTTGGAATTTCTTCTCTTGACGTTTTTGAGAGATTCTTCATATTTGGACCACGACTTCATCTTTTTTCTTCAATCTTTATTTTGGACTTTGATATACAACGATCCGCCTCCTTTTCGGACTTGGATATATTTATCCTCATACCTTGTAAGGGTCTTTTTGGATAGACTTTCTCCATGATCTTTAGGGGAGTAATTTCTTTTCGTCGTGTGTCTCGAACCTTCATATTTATTTAGGAATAATGATACTTCACATCATCTTGGATCTTTAGCAAAAATAGAACTCCTCATGCCTTGTTAGGGCCTTTTTGGATAATCTCCAATCTTCGCGTCCCGCTTCAATAAGTTATGCCTTGGCTATGAACTCTATTCAACCCCAAGCAACTTTTAAACGATCTTGCGCTAGAGGCTAAGTAACCTTTCAAATCGTACGACCTTACTTATTGCAATTATTTTTATTCCTAATGCATTGATCTTATGGGAAGAAAAAGCCACAATTTAAAACATATGAGTTTTTGAAAGAACATTTTCATGTTCTACGTTTAGCATGATCACTTGTCTAACTCTATCATCTCTCGTTCTTCACTATATAAAGACCTCTAATTAAAGAGACTCGTGAATACTTAGCCATGCAAGTCAAAATTAAGCCAAATTTGGATTAGCTTTCATTAAGACTATATCAAATCGAAGTTTTGGGTTTTCAAGCCACCTATAGGATCTTGCACTTTCTTGGACTTTTTCAAGTTTAGAGAATGCATTTTATAGTTCCCTTGATAAGTGACTTTCTAGGATCAATTATAGGAACTTGCAAAAAGTTTTTGTTCTTAACCCGAATGAGCTAAGACTTTCGCGTTTTAAAGCTCCCTATATAAAAGTCTAGCAAAACTTGAATTGAGCGGGTTAAGGAATGTAAATGGCTCCAAATGCCCATCAAGTCAAAAATTAGCTCTAATTCTACCCGTTGGAAAATATACATTCGTGTCTTAAAAACACTTATGAAAACTAAGAAATTTTTTTAAATTTGGCCATTTTTAGCCTTATTAGCAACAAAACAAAACATTGAAAGTTGGAAAGTGTGAGGGCGTAGCAAAGCAAGTATCTATTCACCCCCCATACTAAAAGTAAACATTGTCCTTAATGTTTCGAGTCTAAAGGTGGAGCACCCCCATACTAGAGACGAAGAATCGAATGCTTAGGATCTAGCATGGAAAGGGTGATCAACAATATATCTAAAGCCGTTTATTAATTATGCTAAAAGATAATTGTTAGAACAATAAAGGATATGTCAATGGATTCGTGAAAAATTTCTTCAACTAAACGATGGAGGCTCACGTAAACGAACACGAGAGTCTTCAATCATAGATGATGATGATGATCTAGATAACACAATCACAAACAACCACAAGACAACGAGTTGGAAAGGTACAAGTCCCCTCATTAGTGATTAGTAAGCATAAAAGGATAAGCATGCGATCTCCCCCACGAGGCATCTCGTTTTTGATTACTCAGTCATGAGCTCGACTCGATCCCCTCAATGCTAATTATCATTGGGGAAGGTGACTTGGTCGAGGTCAACCATTGAAGGAATTTCCCCACCAAAGTAGTGCTTAAGCCTATGTCCATTCACCTTGAAGTTAGGACCATCATTTTGAGCTAGCTCGATGGTCCCATAAGGAAACACTTATGTAACGGTGAAAGGACCCGACCAACGAGATTTCAATTTCCCGGAAAATATCTTAAGTCGAGAGTTAAAAAGTAACACTTGATCACCAACGTTAAAAACCCGGTTTTTAATCTTTGCATTATGAAACTTTTTAGTCTTTTCTTTGAAAATCAATGAATTTTCATAAGTTTTGTCTCTTAATTCATCCAATTCATTCAATTGTATTTTCTGGTGATCTCCCGCGGTCTTCAAGTCAAAGTTTGCATGCTTAAGGGCCCAATATGCCTTGTGCTCCAATTCAATGGGCAAATGACAATTCTTCCCATAGACTAACTTATAAGGAGTGCAACCAATAGGTGTCTTATAAGCGGTCCTAAAGGCCCATAAAGCGTCATCGAGTTTGTCGGACCATGAAGCACGGTTTTCTCCAATCGACCTTTCTAAAATCCTCTTCAAAGCTCGGTTCGAAACCTCGACTTGCCCACTCGTTTGCGGGCGATAAGCCGTAGAAAGACGATGAGTAACTCCATATTTCTTTAAGACCTTCTCGAATTGCTCATTACAAAAATGGGTTCCACGATCGCTTATAATAGCACGAGGGGTTCCGAACCGAGAGAATAGTTGCTTCAAAAACTTCACTACCACACGAGCATCATTAGTAGGTAAAGCCTTAGCTTCCACCCACTTAGAAAGGTAGTCCACCGCGACGAGGATTTACTTGTTACCATGAAACGATGGGAACGGCCCCATAAATTCTATTCCCCATATGTCGAAAATCTCACACACTTGAATTATGTTTTGCGGCATTTCATCACGTTGAGACGATTTTCCTTGATGTTGGCACGAATCACACGATTTCACAAGTGCGTGTGCATCACGATAGATAGAAGGCCAAAAGAAGCCGGCATCGAACACTTTCTTAGCCGTGAGATTAGCACCGTGGTGACCACCCGTGGGTCCCTCGTGACAAGCTCTAAGGATATTAGAAGCTTCGGAACCAAAAACGCAACGTCGAACGAGTTGATTCGCACAAACCCGAAAGAGATAAGGGTCGTCCCAAAAATAGAACTTGACGTCACGAAAGAATTTTCGCTTTTGTTGTGTCGTCATACCCTTGATTATGAAATTCCGCGCATGGTAATTTGCAATGTCGGCAAACCATGGGGTGGTGTCTTTAGAATTCACTACACCGAGAGTCTCGAGAGGAAATGTTTCGGTGATTTCCTTGTTCTCGAAAACATCTTTGTGAGGATCTTCTAGACGAGAGAGATGATCGGCCGCTAGATTCTCGGCTCCTTTTTTGTCAAGCACGGTGACATCAAATTCTTGGAGGAGGAGCATCCAACGAAGCAATCTCGGCTTAGCGTCTTGCTTAGCTAAGAGATACTTGATAGCCAAATGGTCGGTATACACGATGCTTTTAGTTAAGACGAGATAAGGTTGGAATTTCTCAAAAGCATAGACCACGGCAAGGAATTCCTTTTCCGTTGTGGTGTACTTTAATTGAGCCTCGGTCATCGTCTTACTAGCATAATGGATATGACGGAAATGCTTTTCATAGCGTTGCCCTAAGACGGCCCCTATAGCATAATCACTTGAATCGCACATGATTTCAAAGGGTAATTCCCAATTAGGAGCAACAAGAATGGGAGCTTCAGTAAGTTTCCTTTCGAGAGTTTCGAAATCTCTAACACAATCCTCATTGAAGTTAAAAGGAGCATCCTTCTCGAGAAGGTGTGTCATAGGTCAGAGATTTTCGAAAAGTCCTTGATGAAACGACGATAAAAGCCCGCGTGGCCTAGGAAACTCCTAACTCCCTTAACGGCTTTGGGATGAGGTAACTTGGCGATGACATCTACCTTAGCTTTATCGACCTTAATCCCCGCTTTCGAGACCTTATGTCCTAAGACGATTCCTTGTTTACACATAAAATGACATTTTTCCCAATTAAGCACAAGATTGGTTTCTTCACAACGTTTTAACATTTGCTCAAGATTAGATAAACACGACGTGAACGAATTGCCAAAAACCGAAAAGTCATCCATAAACACTTCCATCGACTTCTCGATCATATCTTGAAAAATTGCCATCATACACCGTTGAAACGTACCCGGTGCATTACAAAGTCCGAAAGGCATCCTACGCTAAGCAAACGTTCCATAAGGACACGTAAACGTAGTCTTCTCTTGATCACGAGGGTCGATAGGGATTTGAAAGTAACCGGAAAAACCATCTAAAAAGCAATAGAATTCATTTCCCGCGAGTCGCTCCAACATTTGATCCATGAAGGGCAAAGGAAAGTGGTCTTTACGAGTGGCGTCATTTAACTTTCAGTAGTCAATACACACCCTCCAACCGGTCATAACACGAGTGGGAATTAACTCGTTGTTTTCATTAGGCACAACGGTCATTCCTCCCTTTTTAGGGACACAATGGATTGGGCTCACCCATGGGCTATCAGAGATAGGATAAATCATTCCCGTGTCAAGGAGTTTAAGAACCTCCTTTTTAATGACATCGTGAATTTTGGGATTCACCCTTCTTTGGCTTTGAATTGTGGGTTTGTAGTCCTCCTCCATTAAAATCTTGTGAGTACAAAATTTTGGGTCAATACCCTTAATGTCGGAAATTTTCCACGCAATTGCCCCTTTATGAGCTTTAAGAACTTTCAAGAGCTCGGTTTTTTCATCATTAGCAAGACCTCTTGCAATAATAACCGGCAACTTGTCATCACCTTCCAAGAATGCGTATTCAAGGTGAGATGGAAGATCTTTCAATTCAAGGATAGGTGGTTCCTCGATTGAATATTTTGGTTCAACACTCATAACTTCCATCGGTGGAAGCAATGGTGGAATAGAAGTATCATCTTCATTGTTTATTTCATTTGAAGTGAAATCGCCTCCTTGGAATGGAGTAAGATTTGGTGTAGAATTAGCAAGAATCGGATCCAAAATAGTGGGATTGCCACTTGACGAGCTATCGGAAAAACCTAACACTTCTTGTGAAAAATCATCGCAAACCACATCAACTAAGTCAATGTGGTTGATGGTAGCGATTTCATAAACACGAGAAGGTTTTGAGTTTTGAGTAGCGTTTATAACAAGTTCCTCTTCGTTGAATCTCAAAGTGATAGTTCTTGCATGAACGTCGATAAGCGATCTCGAGGTGTCTAAAAATGAACGACCTTAAATTAGAGGAACTTGAGGATCCGCGGGGATGTCGACTACTATAAAATCAACGGGATAGTAGAACTTCCCCACTTTCATGAAAACATCTTCGGCTACTCCACATGCTAAAATCGTAGAATGATCGGCCATATCGATAGACATGTTCGAAGGAATAAGAGCCGGAAGCGAAAGCGATTTCCAAATGGAAAATGGCATCAAATTAATGCTCGCACCAAGATCGGCCAAGGCGAGGCATTCTTTCATATCTTGTATGTCACAAGGAATGAGACTTTCCGGGGTCACCAACTTTTTCCGGTATGCGGTTAAGATAAACCGAAGAACAATTAGCAAGCTTTGAAAGCTTTTTCTTATCGCTCATCATACTTTTAAAAGTGGAAGCAAAACGAGGCATATATAACAACGTGTCGGCTAAACTCACATCAAAATGCACTTGTTGAAACATTTTTATAAAAAGCTCGATTTGTTGTTTGTTACGTTCTTGCAATTTCTGTTTGTTTCGTCTCGAAGGGTAAGGTAAGGGTGGTGTGGGTTGGACATTAGGCAACGGCCTTGGAATCTCGGGTTCCATAATTCGTATTGGTTCAACCTTAGGTGTGGTATGAGCGGTACTTCGTGGGATTGTGATATGCTCCTTTTCGACCACCACCTCGGATTCTTTCTCGATTTCCTTCTTCGTAGAAGTACTTGGACGAGAGATTGGTTCCTTGAAAGTTTTACCACTACGTGTAGTAATAACCTTCATTTCTCCCTTCGGGTTTGCAATGGTATCACTAGGAAGACCACTCGAGGAAGAGGGTTTACACATGATTGCTTCAAACATTTTTGCCATTCGGTCCTCAAATTTTGATTGCCTAGCATCCGCTTTTAACAATTCTTGCTTAATCTCATGTTGTCCTTGTTCCATCTTTTGTTGGTTTTGTTGAAGACGTTGGACATTTCCTTCCATTTTGTTTGCATGAGTTTTAAGTTCATTAACAAGTTCGTTTTTAAGCTCGTTTTTCAACTCGGATCTTAAGCTAATCATCTCACGTTGCATGTTATCAAATTTAGCATCATTTGCTTTAGCATAATCCAAAAATTCTCCTTGAAGATTTTTAGTGTGAGCATTTTGAAAACCTTGTGTAGTGTTTTGAAAATCACGGTTTTGGTTTTGATTAGTGACTTGTCCATTCCCACTTTGATAATTCCCTTTGTTGTAGTTACGTGAATTTCCTTGATAATTACCACCTTGGTTGTTGTTTCGATAGTTATTAGCATTTTGATTTGGTGGAGCTTGATTTGGGCGGGAACCTTAACCGTTTTGGTTATAAGTTCCCGTTGCTACATAAGCACTCGAATTGTTACCATCCACGGTAATGCACTCGGAAAGATCATGAGCTCCACCACAAGACAAACAACTCTTAGCAACCGCTTTAACTGAAGCGGAATTTGAAGCTTCTTGAGATTTCCAACGGAAAAGGAATTCCTTGCCGTGGTCTATGCTTTTGAGAAATTTCGACCTTATCTCGTCTTAACTAAAAGCATCGTGTATACCGACCATTCGGCTATCAAGTATCTCTTAGCTAAGCAAGACGCTAAGCCGAGATTGCTTCGTTGGATGCTCCTCCTCGAAGAATTTGATGTCACCGTGCTTGACAAAAAAGAGCCGAGAATATAGCGGCCGATCATCTCTCTCGTCTAGAAGATCCTCACAAAGATGTTTTTGAGAACAAGGAAATCACCAAAACATTTCCTCTCGAGACTCTCGGTGTAGTGAATTCTAAAGACACCACCCCATGGTTTGCTGACATTGCAAATTTCCATGCGGGCAATTTCATAATCAAGGGTATGACGACACAACAAAAGAGAAAATTCTTTCGTGACGTCAAGTTCTATTTTTTGGACGACCCTTATCTCTTTCGGGTTTGTGCGAATCAACTCGTTCGACGTTGTGTTTTTGGTGCCGAAGCTTCTAACATCCTTAGAGCTTGTTACGAGGGACCCACGGGTGGTAACCACGGTGCTAATCTCACGGCTAAGAAAGTGTTCGATGACGGCTTCTTTTGGCCTTCTATCTATCGTGATGCACACGCACTTGTGAAGTCGTGTGATCCGTGCCAACGTCAAGGAAAATCGTCTCAACGTGATGAAATGCCGCAAAATATAATTCAAGTGTGTGAGATTTTCGACATTTGGGGCATAGACTTGATGGGGCCGTTCCCATCGTCTCATGGTAACAAGTATTTCCTCGTCGCCGTCGACTACCTTTCTAAGTGGGTGGAAGCTAAGGCTTTACCTACTAATGATGCTCGTGTGGTAGTGAAGTTTTTGAAGAAAATATTCTCTCGGTTTGGAACCCCTCGTGCTATTATAAACGATCGTGGAACCCATTTTTGTAATGACCAATTCGAGAAGGTCTTAAAGAAATATGGAGTTACTCATCGTCTTTCTATGGCTTATCATCCGCAAACGAGTGGGCAAGTCGAGGTTTCAAACCGAGCTTTGAAGAGGATTTTAGAGAGGTCGATTGGAGAAACCGTGCTTCATGGTCCGACAAACTCGATGACGCTTTATGGGCCTTTAGGACCGCTTATAAGAAACCTATCGGTTGTACTCCTTATAAGTTAGTCTATGGGAAGAATTGTCATTTGCCCATTGAATTGGAGCATAAGGCATATTGGGCCCTTAAGCATGCTAATTTTGACTTGAAGACCGAGGGGGATCACCGGAAAATACAATTGAATGAATTGGATGAATTAAGAGACAATGCTTATGAAAATTCATTGATTTTCAAAGAAAAGACTAAAACGTTTCATGATGCAAAGATTAAAAACAGGGTTTTTAACATTGGTGATCAAGTGTTACTTTTTAACTCTCGATTAAAGATATTTTCCGGGAAATTGAAATCTCGTTGGTCGGGTCCTTTCACCATTACACAAGTGTTTCCTTATGGGACCGTCGAGCTAGCTCAAGATGATGGTCCTAACTTTAAGGTGAATGGACATAGGCTTAAACACTACTTTGGTGGGGAAGTTCCTTCATTGGATGACCTCGATCAAGTCACCTTCCCCAATGATAATTAGCATTGAGGGGATCGAGACGAGCTCATGACTCGGTAATCAAAAACGAGGTGCCTCGTGGGGGAGATCCCATGCTTATCCTTTTTATGCTTTTCTAATAAATAATGAGAGGGGATTTGTGCCAATCCAACTCGTTGTCTCGTGGTTATTTGTGATTGTGTTATCTAGATCATCATCATCGCCATGATTGAAGACTCTCGTGTTCATTTACGTCAGCCTCGATCGTTTGCTTGAAGAAGTTTTTCACGAATCCATGACATATCCTTTATTATTCTAACAATTATCTCTTAGCATAATTGATAAACAGCTTTAGATATTGTTGATCACCCTTTCCATACTAGATCCTAAGCATTCGATTCTTCGTCTCTAGTATGGGGGTGCTCCACCTTTAGACTCGAAACATTGAGGAAAATGTTTAATTTTAGTATGGGGGGGTGAATAGATACTTGCTTTGCTACGCCCTCACGTTCTCCAACTTTCAACGTTTTGTTTTATTTTGTTGCTAATAAGGCTAAAAATGGCCAAACTTTAAATTTTTTCTTAGTTTTAGTAAGTGTTTTTAAGACACAAATGTATATTTTACGATGGGTAGAATAAGGGCTAATTTTTGACTTGATGGGCATTTGGAGCCCTTTACATTCCTTAACCCGCTCGAATCAAGTTTTGCTAGACTTTTATATAGGGAATTTTAAAACGCGAAAGTCTTAGCTCATTCGGGTTAAGAACAAGAACTTTTCGCAAGTTCCTATAATTGATCCTAGAAAGTCACTTATCAAGGGAACTATAAAATGCATTATCTAAACTTGAAAAAGTCCAAGAAAGTGCAAGATCCTATAGGTGGCTTGAAAACCCAAAACTTCGATTTGATATAGTCTTAATGAAAGCTAATCCAAATTTGGCTTAATTTTGACTTGCATGGCTAAGTATTCACGAGTCTTTTTAATTAGAGGTCTTTAAATAGTGAAGAACGAGAAATGATAGAGTTAGACAAGTGATCATGCTAAACGTAGAACATGAAAATGTTCTTTCAAAAACTCATATGTTTTTAATTGTGGCTTTTTATCCCATAAGATCAATGCATTAGGAATAAAAATAATTGCAATAAGTAAGGTCGTACGATTTGAAAGGTTACTTAGCTTCTAGCACAAGATCGTTTAAAAGTTGCTCGGGGTTGAATAGAGTTCAAAGTCGAGGCATAACATATTGAAGCGGGTCGCGAAGATTGGTGAAGATCCAAAAAGGCTCTAACAAGGCATGAGGAGCTCTATTTTGTTGCCAAAGATCCAAGATGATGTGAAGTATCATTATTCCTAAATCAATATGAAGGATCGAGACACACGACGAAAAGCAATCACTCCCCTAAAGATCATGGAGAAAGTCTATCCAAAAAGACCCTTATAAGGTATGCGGATAAATATATCCAAGTCCAAAAAGGAGGCGGATCGTTGTATATCAAAATCCAAAATAAAGATTGAAGCAAAATGATGAAGTCGTGGTACAAGTATGAAGAATCTCTCAAAAACGATTAGTGAAGAAATTCCAAAATATGAAGAGAAGACCATAATTTCAAGAACGTCTTCCCAAGATTTGAAGTATGAAGTACATGCCAAATATCGGTCCGAGAAAGGTCTCAAATCGTGAAACGAGTTATATCAAGATATGAACTTAAGGAGATACACGAGAATCCGTTTTAAAAGATTTTGTCCTTCGGCTAACTATCGATTAAATCGTGCTACTTTACTTTCGGACTAATAAATACTCAAATAAGTCAATATGAATCACTTGTGATCCATGGCAAATAGTTAAAAAATTCTAGAAACCTATTTCCTTTCATAATAACTAGGATTACGGGGACAAAAAGTATTACATAATTTGGACGTATGAGTAGTGTTAGCATTGTGACTTGTACCAACAATGATCTCGTTTTTGCACTTAGCATGGAATGTATGACAATCAAGGATGACGAAATTTACTCTATGGGACATTCACTTGTTTCTATTCATTGACCCTAAAAGTCACATTCGTGATGAAAATCATACATTATGTCTTTACATATCTTCGTAGTATTGTTGCAAGTCTTTTACTTTTCAATAAAGGGTAATAAAATTGAATTTTGGTGATGCTTAGATACTTTATTCTAGCATTGCGTGAGGGCACGACAATGGCTTAGTATGGGGGAGTGATGAGATGGCATTTATACATGATCTCATCGTTCTTTTCGGGCTCTAAATGCATAAAATGTCATTAATATACCATATATGTGCTTGTATTTGTTTACGTGTGTGTTTTAGGTATGGATATCGTGAAAAAGACAAAAGATCACAAGAAACAAGGAAAAACGGACACGAGAAACGAAGCCGTACAATGAACCGGGCCCTAGTTATGGATTTCTCAAAGAAAAACCCTTGAAGACTTGAAGATGTACAAGATTGATCCTTCATTTATGAAGAAATGACACTTAAAACCCTTGTATATTACAAGTTTGGTCCCTTAAGTTTGTCAAAATTACAAAAAGGTCCTTCAACTTTGAAGAATTGGCAAGTTTAGTCCCTCATCAATTCTAAATTGACAATAATGGTCCCTCATGAAGTCAAAGATACATTGAAGACCCTTGAATATCAAGAATGTCCAAGTTCAGTCCTTGAAATATTCAAAAGTGGCAAAAACAACCTTTGAAAACCTTTTACCAAAGTTTTGTGGCCAAAGTATAAAGTTGGAAACTTTATTAACAAAGGAAATGAGTTATCAAGGCTGAAAAACACGTTTTACCATGTTTACCAAAACACAAGGGCCAAAGGTGTGCATATAAAACATTCAAACAAAGAATTACGCCAAACACTTACCTTTCCACAAAAAACGGATCAAAATGTTTATTGTTTACCTTTCACCCCCAGTTACCATCTCACTTAAAACAAAGGGTTAATTCCAATTACCCTGGAACACGTTTGATTCACACACCCTAAAACCCATCCCACACTCAAAACCCCAATCTCCACTCACCAAAGGACCCCACCCATTCACACGTCCAACAATCACAATCCAACTTAACCTCCAAGGAATGACATGTGGCCAAATCAACAGTCCACACTCCTTGCTTGGATATAAAGCTAAAATGAACGATTTGGATGCATTTGGACAGCTCAACAACACAATTCGTCTAGAAGATTTTAAGGGAAATATTGGGACTTCATAGCCTAGGGTTTTGCTTATCTCTGCTTTGTATTTTCCTATATAAGTACTCCTCAACATGTGAGAGAGCCTTGTTCCAGTTTTACTCTTTAAACATTGTAATTCATTTTTAAAATTTACAAAATTTGGTATTTTATGAAAATTGTAATTTCTTTTTATGTTTTTTGAAAGTTGGTGTTGTTTAAGGGTAATTCTGAGTTCCATTTGATGTTATAAAGGTGTTTAGATCTTGTGGTTTAAACACGTTTATGTTTGGTAAGGATTTCAAAGTTGAAAAAACCTTGAAATCAGTCATCTTTTTTTGGTATATTACTTGTACTAACCCTTATCCAAAAGCTATAAGCCCTTGCAAGCTTGTTGACACCAAGCTAGTGAAGGTTTATCAACCTTTGGATAGACTGTTTGCTGTTTGTGTTGAAGATATAAAGCCCTTGAGGTTCTGCTTTGAACCATCAACCAAGGCACATCTCATATCCTTTGTTCAAGTACCTTGGTCTTGTTCTAGCTGTTGAACAAGGTCCAAGGAACATATCTGATCCCTCTAGGTAGTTGTGGGGGATAGGTATAAGCTCTTTTTAAGTTTCCTCTAAAAAATCACATGTTTATGTCTGATATGAATTTTGCTATGTGATTTGTTGCTCTTGTGTTTGTGCTTTGTGTTTTACAGTTGGTATCTCTTAGTTGTCACCTAGTTGAGCTAATTGAACCATAAAATCAGTAGGTTGTTTGATTAAATAAAAAGTTTGTTTGAAAAAGGACTAAAACAAGGCTGTTTGGGATTTTGGGATCATAAGGCCTTGTGGCCTTGTGCCCTTGGTTCTTAGGGTTTGGGGAGTCTAAACAAGTCATATGCAATAGGTTTTGGTCACTGGTTAAGTATCAAGAGGTTTGGAAAAGGGATTTCAAGTTTTGGAAAATTCTGATAAAATTGGTTTGAATTTTGTCAAACACATCATATCCAATAAATTCTTTGTTTGTTGGATCTAAGGTCTGAAATCTGGTTTGGGAAGAGTTTAGGTGATAAGCTATCTGTGCAGTATCTGTTTGTTGAATTTGGTGGCTTATTGTGGGTGCTAGAGCTTATCAAAGTTGGCTGAAGTGGTCATTTGCATCAGCAAAGTGACCACCTCAATTTTGCCTTACAATTTGTTATATAGTGCATGCCCTGCTTGTTTATTGCTTGGAATTTGTTTTTGTGCTGCTTGTGAGTAGATTTGGCTATTTGGTTTGCTTTGTTGCTGGCTTATAAGCTAACTGGCTTATTAATCCTTATTTGCCAAAATCTGTCATCATTTGGTCAACTGACCTCTTGATTCACAAGGACTCCACCTTGAGTTCTTCACAAAAATTGCTTAAAACAAGCCTATAAACAATCCCTGAGCATTTGGTGAATTTTGGAGAACTTTGACTTTAGGTCAAATAAGCACATTTTGGCTTATTTTTGAGAACTGCTTATTGGTACATGCAACAACTTGGCTTTTGTAATAGGTGTCATTTTTCTTAGCTTAATAGCAAATCTGGAAGGTTACAAGTCATTTGGTTAAGCTTTTGCTAGAAAACTAGCTTATTTGGCTTTTTCAGCCAGCTTATTTGCTCTTACAGCTTATTCTACTTGGCTTTTTTTGAATTTTATGATTGATTATTCTTAGTTAAGCTATTTGTGAGCTTTTACAACAAACCAGAGCTTCTGAAACGTCCTAGAACTCTAACCCGACTATTTTGTCGTTTACTGAAATTCTACTTTGCTTATTTCTGGCTTATTAAGTGTGCTTTTTCAAAATTTCTTTTCACAGATCTCTTAGGCATCTCAAAAGAAGGTTGTGTGTTTAATTAGAGCTTATGGCATTGGCTTATTGCTTAATGGGCTTATTGGCCCAATAAGAATAAGCTGTTGACCTTTTAAGCTGTGATAAGCTCGAAACCAGCTTTTGGGCCTTTAGACTTTTGTGTTTAGAATTAAATTTTGAGTCAGATAGGGCTGTTTTAGGTCATGTGGGCCTAGTTTGTCTTTTTAGGCCCATTAAGCCCATTAAGGTTGATTGTTTTGGTTTTTAGCCCATTTGGGGGCCCATTAGGGGTATTTTGGTCATTTCACTTTCATTTTCTGATTACTTAGGTTAAATTATACTAGTTTGCAAGTTTTTAGAATTTTTTTATAATTTTTGGATTTTTAATATTATTTTAATATTATTTTATTATTAAATTTCAAATTTCACATTTTTACACTTTTTATATTTTTTTTAGGTTTAATACATTACAATAGGACTTTTGCAAATTTTAGATTAATTTTATCTATCATTTTTCTATTTTCTAGAATTATTTTAAGTTTTTAATAGTTTTTAATCATTTTAAATAGTTTTAATTAGTTTAAAAATTTATAAAAATAGTTTTTTTTTCTTATTTGGTCACTTTAGAGGTTTACAAAGTGAAAAATTATTTATTTGGGCTTTTTAATAATTATTTTGATTTTTAGGACTATATATAGCATTTAAAAATTAATATTTAATTAATTAAAAGGTTTGAAAAAGTTTTGATCAGTTATAAACTCTTAGTTTATTTAATTTGATTTTTGGTAATTTTTGAGAATTTTTAGAATTTATTTTTATTTTAGCACTTTTTGCGGTTTTAATTTTAGTCATCATAGTAGTAATTTTCACGTCTTCGTCATTCTATTTTCTCATCCCCTTCTTTCAAATATTAATCTCAAATCAATTACGAATTATTCACACACATATACCTCCTTGGGAAACGAACTTTCACCTTTGGGTCATTAGTGTTTGATTTTCCTAAATCAACACTTAATACTTACCGCTTTTAAGCCTTTTTTTTTCCTAAAAGGTTGTATTTTACCACGATCAACAAGCAATTGAAGAGTTGGTATAGTACATTGGTTTTAAAATGGCATATGAAACGTGGGTGAAAACAAGGGTGAAGATGGGATGGTTAAGAAAGAGAATTTAGTTTTCTTTTTATTTTGAAAAGTTGTAAATCTTTGTTGGTAGTTTTTTTTGTATAATGTAGTGGTAGTTTAAAAGTATTGAGCTCAAGTAAGATTTTAGTAGTAGAAGTTTAATAAAGTTGTTTTGAAGAGAACATGGTAAATTTCTAAGTGTCTCGTAAGTATATTGGGTGAATTACCTAATTTCGTATCGGACCTAATTAAAATAAATCGCGTTAACTTAATAAGTTTTAGTTTCTTTAATAGAAGTTTCCAGCACGTAATGTAGACGGATAACAAGTCATTCAAGCTATATGTTATATGAGCGTCATTCATAAAAATTTAAATTAGTACATAAAATACGCGTAAACAATCGGGAACATCAATAGACACACAAGTCTAACCCGAACTATCGTGTTTCACGTAAATTAAATAGATTCGAAATTCACGTTTGTGACATTTGTAATCCCTTAAATTGAGTTTTGTCCTCAAAACTAGCACGTCGATGTCGTTATCAAAACAAGAGGTCAATTAAATTTTTATCTTCCTTTCATGGTGTTGAATGCGTTCGTTTTTCTTTAGTTGATTGCTAAGATCAAAATTACTATAATCTTGTTAGGACTAAAATGAACGAAAATTTCTTTCGACTTGTACATGGTTCTATAGCGTGACGTCGGTTTTGTTTAGTGAGTTTTCTCATTATTAACCTTCGCGTCGTCCCGCATATTACTTTTACTCTAAAGTGTCATGTATTGTCATTTTCGCCTAGATGACTATATATCGCACATTTGAAAATCGTTCCACATGGTTTGATTAATCTCGTTCACATTAACCGTCTACTTGGTAGAGATAAGTAGCGTATACGTCAAGGTTTCTTGAATCGATTTACCAAAAATTCTAGAACAACTGAGCGTCCTAACACATGGTGGTCAATATGTTTCTTCCTTTTATGTGACATTCAATATAAGATAATTTCGTTAAATAATCAATTTAGTTTGCGTTCCCCCTCGTTTATCTCCTTTTTCATAGAGAGGAAAACGGGTGCACAATTTATAATAATATAAATCATAATCGTTCGGACTCCTTCTATGAAGAAAGTATATAATATTTGTTAAGCCTATGAGTATGGTGTGATGCTCAAACGTCGTTAGGTTAAATAGATCTTTGTCCGAGTGCTTTCGGTATTTCAGTTATACACAAAATCATGCTTATCTTGACCCATTTGTTCTTTAACATGGGTTATGTTACGGCGAGTTCTACATATCCGTTAAATTTGGGTTTTCCTCAAATGACGTTTTGTTCTTCTCATTATTATTTAAAAGTTGTTTTCGATTTTACAACTCTAATCAATTTGACTTTAATTGTCGTAAAAAACAAGTGGCACTCTTAGTATTTGCGTGTCATATACGCTTTTGTATGTAATAGTGGCGAAAAAAATAATTATACTAGGTTTACTCGTATTGCGTACTCGACGCTTTTACTTAAGACGGTATAAAAATGTTCGACGTTCATACCACATAATAAATTTTTCTTTGGCGAAAAGGGAAACTTGAATATATTTTACTAGTACTAATATATTTCTTTTTCAAGATGACTACTATAAGCATACTCGCGTTCGACCACGATCATACGTAGTTGATCAGGCTACGTACGTCTCGGGACCAACGGTTGCATCCTCCTTTTCATCATAATTTGACTCTTTGAGGTTGTAATTATATATTGGTAGTCCATAGTGCATTTCGTCTGTTACCGTTATTCACTTCCATAACCAACAAGTTAGTCCATAGTGCATTTTATTTGTTACCAATGCTCACTTTTCACAATCGACAAAATAATTCCCATAATCATTCGTACTAGTTCTCGTCAAGTTTATCGATACTTTTGTTCTCCACGTTGAGTTGGTTGTCAAACCAAGTTCCAAAACTTTACATGGTAGTTCTTACCAAAAGTATTTCGCTATTAGTTGCGATGTTTGGTCAATAATACCTTTACTAGTTTTCCAACTTACATTATCACGATTGTTATTATTCCCACTAATAAGTGTTTCCGGTGGTGATTTCTAAAAAGAAAAAAAAATTGATATTTTCTAAAGAATATTTTTTTACAAAAATATTTTAGTGAAAAATTATTTTATTTACTTCTCTTCAATAGGTAAAGAAAATATTGTAGAAGAAAGTTCTTTCTTAAGTAAAAAATTTTTTGGTGGATAAATTTTGCCCCGACACATGAAAATTAAAAATAAAATTTTCTCGTTAATTAAACAAAAGAGGCTTTAAAGATAAAACAACACAATTTCATTGAAGACTTGAAGTACGGTTACATAATTAAGTTTTGTTGGTGGTAACATCGACGGATGTCGAGTCACTTGATTTGCATAAAAGTAAAATAGTTCATAATACATAAATTTCCACGTTCTATCCATGACGAGGGTAGAAACCCATGGGTTGATACTTGAAGATTGTCGGTGCATCTTTCTTGAAAGACAACCGGTGTAAAACGTTGGTGGGGTATTGGACGCTCTTTGCCCCGAGCTCCCTTCTTGGGCAACTTTTTTTCCTTTTCGAAGTATTTCTTGTCTTAAACGGCATTCCTCCATGTAGCGTTCCTTCATATTCTTCTCATGGGACTTTACCACTCGACAATCACCCTCCAAGTGCCCAAAGTCATCACAAGGCATGCAATGGTTCGTGCAACTACCTTTGTGGAGTTAGTCACACTTGCGGCAATATGGAAGGTTGCCGAGATACTTCTTGTTCAAGATCGGAGTTGGTTTGGGAACATCCTCCGGGAAATTTGTCCTTGCACAACAGTAGAGGGTGGTAAGGTTTTTCCTTGGTGAATACATGGTGTCTTCCATGATGGGTTCTTTGGTTTAGTACTAGGGTGAAGTTTAGGTCTCTCGGCACTTTGCTTTATGGTGTTCAAACTTATGTGGTTCTTCAACATATAGCATCTCCTCTCATAAGGCCCTTTTCTTCCCCTAACGGAATGGTTTACCTAAGTTTTTGAAAGGGTCCTTTGAGGTCCAAAAGTGTTAACCGGAGTAACACTTGTTTCCTTAGCTTGTTTATAAGCACTAGGATCCATCATACGGTCAACCGTGCGGATACTAGTTTCAAACACATCAACGACCCTAATGGCATTTTGGTATTGATGAGTGATGACCTCTTTGAGGTCCTTGCAACCTTATTCCGTCATTTCAATTTTTCTATGTACCATTAACGAACAAATGATGTATATTTTTGTTAGTTTCTTTCATTGTTATCAATTCTTAAGATTATTTAAATTCGACCGAGCTTTCCTTACCATTCTTGTAATACAATTATCAAGGGATCATATCATAAAAATGTGTACATTTCATTCCTGAATTACGTTCCATACATAGTTTTGGATCTTAGAGTACAAAATTCCCATTCGACTAATGAATGGCTTCTTTTAGTCTTGACAAAATGTCACACATTTATTACAAAACATCATACTTTCATTAGAAAGGTGAGAAAATACTAAAGGCCTAGGTGGTGTATGATCTCTTGGATTTGGGCATGATCCGCAGCTTGCCTTGCCTTGGTATCATCGTTCCTTATTTGTAAAATTGCAATCTTGGACTCAGCAGCCTCAAGAGACTCTCGTAACTCGGCTTTCACTAAGTCCTTGTCTTCATCTTGTTCGATAAGGTGATCCACATCACCCTCTACATCCTCCAGACGGACTATCAGGTGTTCTGCATCGAATCCGAGTGCTTCTGAAGTAGGCTCGTCTCCTGGGGAATGAGCAACATTAGGTGGTGGTGAAGGTGTACGGTTTCTTTTTCTGGAAGTTTCTGGTAATGGTGAAGGCATAGGAGTAGGGATTGACATAGTAGTAGTAGGAATATTTGGGACGGTGGAGGGAAGTCCCGTAGTGACATTTGGCATCATGACAGGCGAATCTTGCTCATCATCCGAATTTATTGTGATTACGCTCTTGATGGAGGTAATTTCCTTGTCGGATTCGGATTGCAAAATGACAAACGGAATGAGAGGCATTTTTCCTTTTTCACCTGTCACCAAATATAAAACGACGGTTATTAGATAGGTAGAAACGAAGTATTTTTCTAAAGTTCTAAAAATAGAAATGAGTTGTATGATGCCTTGTAGATTTTATTTTATTTAGAGTAAGTTCTCGTATATCGATCCATAAGTCTACTTAAATGTACAAGTAGTCCTTACATGGAAAGCAATAAGTGAATCGTGGAATGTTAAAGTCCTCTAACATGCTCTTCCACATACTTATTATTTGTACTTTCTCTTAGTAGTGAGTATGCACGGCTGGATAAATACAATTATCCTAATCAATTCTTTCATCAATTTAGGTCTATTACGACGTTTATTTTTGTGCAATTTCATCTTGTTAATCGTCTATTACTTGCAACTCGGATGAGTAAGTATGTTTTTGAGGTTTAGTCGGCTTACGGCTATTACGTAGCCCGTACTAGTTCTTGTTCATTCATAAGTCTGTCCTTAACTTAGTATTGCTAGTTCGTACACTTTCGACAAATTTTACACATTGTAAAATTGTTATATTGATTTTTAAACAAATCAAGTGCTAAATTTTATCGCAAAAGTTTTATCACAAAACTTGTTCTATTTGCATTTAACCCGAAATCGTTCGGTATGTTCAATCAGAGCAATTACTAAATTTTTATCACTATAATTTTTTTTTCTAATTTTGGAATATGCTCTGTTATCTCTTATGTGTTTCGGTTATTTTGCTCGTAATCATTAGGTAAACTTTACCGTCATTGATGTATATTTATACCTTGTATTCAAGACCTCAATATACGACCACATTTCGCATCTGGGGTTCTCAAATTTCGCGCTACGCGATAATTTTTATTTAGAAATTTGTGCAATCTTTTTAATTAAGAGTCCATCATAACTCTATAGTTTATATTAGTTTTATGACATAATTTATTTCCAATAGAGATTTTCTTCGGTAATCATTTGAGTTACGCGTCATCGTATTTATGGATAGTTCATATATAAATTTATTCGTTCCTTGAATTGTAGTATTCTTTGGAGCATTACAAGAGTAATACTTGTAATACGTGTTTTTATCCTCATATGTCATCTTAAATAGTGACGTTGTCGTCGTTTCTCGGTCGTGCTCAAATTAATAATTTGATATGATAACTTTCACGTTAAATTTCAATCTCGAAACCGTTAATTAATGTAGGTCAATTTTCCTCAACCAAGTCTATTATAAATGTTTAGTGGAGTAACGATTTACCGAACCCAATAAATAGTTGCTCCTCTCGACTTTTATAATAGCATCGCTTGATTCAAGTATTACTACAAATTAGCTTACTACCAAACACATGGTAAATGAATATATTCATATAGTTTTCGTTCTAGGAATCGTGGAGATATTTTTTTTAATTCGGCGTATAGTGATATGAAACACACAAACGTTTCGATAGTCGATAATAGTCCCGCGGACTATCTAAAATATGTTGAGCATATATAAGTATGCGTACGTTTAATCCCAAAAGAAAATATGTATATATATATGGCAAAAACCATTCAAATAAATATGGCGCAAACCATTCAAATAAAGATGGCACAAACTATTCAAATAAATATGACACAAACCATTTGAGTATCGCAACAATCCATACACGGATGTTAGGCATTTTATTTCAACTTAAAAATCTTTTATTACATGTCCCCTATGGATATCACTCAAACATGGAAAGGGAATACCTAATGCTAATAACACGTAGCAATCAAATTCAAAACTTAGCCTTGCAAAAATCATAAACTATCTCAAGTCACAAGTTACTTGTATCGAAGACGTGGAGTGAAGTGGTTCTTGGAGATTTTTGAGAGTTAGTTATAGTCTAGAATTATTTTTCCAATAAATAAATTTTTGACTCATGTTAATAAAAAACATTTTATAAAGTAACCTAGTTCTCTATAACTACATCTCTGATACCAGTCTGTCACACTCCCAATTTATCAGAGTAAGGCAACACAATGGGGTGTGACGGTCATGACTATCACAAGACATAGATACAAAGAACGACCATTTAAAAGACGTTTTAATTTAATTAAAAGCATGAAACTTGTTCGGAAGCGAATTACACAAGATCATAATAAAACGTTGTTTCAAAAGCTTTAACATTGATCAAGATATCCATACACTAGTCACGACCATTTTTATTAAAAATCTCTCACGCATAACCACGTCACTCCTCCGTCTTGATACCTGAGAAAAACATTGCTAAAGCGTCAACACAAAGGTTGGCGAGTTCATAGGTTTATGTTTAAATAGTGTGATGAACCATAAGATTTTATCAGGGCAACCGGCATATAATCTTGTAACAAATACAAAATTATAATCAAAAGTATACGTTTTAATCACCTACGTCTAAGCTCGTGACACCGAAGCATTAACCTAAGCCAACAAGATATAATAAGAGCCCGAGTAAATACCTATCTTGAAGAATTTGTAAATCCTCAAATGTAAGTGTATCTAACTTTGGCCACACAACCAGATTAGATAGGGAGGTTAATCCTGATAGATCTATCCATAACATTCGCGCTTACACAAAGTAATTAACGGTTCACGATAGTGGGCTAAAGCATCTAGGGATATCGCTACTTAGACATCATGTAGGCAAACGTATCAAGTTTTTGCACTTATGTTCATCCATTTAAATCAAGAAATGTTCTCACCCCAAAAGTATACAAAAGTAAAAAGTGGGGCTATGAAACTCACCTCAATGAAGTAGAGAATATGATTAATAAAGATAGCACGGAAAATCAAGGCACACAAAATGATGCACAAACGATCTACTCGTAACCTAAGTAAAATATTCGTACTTAGGCTAAATACAATAAATAATAACGTACAATGCACTTGTTTGATATTTCATACTTGCTATCGATTTATAAAATGTTTCTATACATTTTTCATGTTCAACCATTCTAGTCACGGGGTCGACTTTGGGTCACGATTTCTCGTTAAATATTAGTCCAAAAAATAAACAGGTTCTCCTTATAAAAACTAGACCGCGAGGTATTCGATATTTGATAAATATCACATTTTTATTAAGTCTCTAAGTTTAGCAATAATTAGACAAAGTAGTGCACTCGCAAACAAAATAAATAAGTAGGGTTCAATTATTTATAAGTGTCAATCGACCATCTTTACGAATTTATTGCGGGGTCGTTACTTAACTTTAAGACAAGCCGTAAGATGTTTTGAAAACTAGGCTGCGTTAACTTTGTCACAGTACTTTTAGATTGTCAGGGCATGGTCATTTGACTGGTCAAATACAGGCTCAAAGTAGGGCGATCAACCACATTTTATACTCGTTATAATAGTTGGTGTCAAACTTTGAAATTTCTTAAATGGCAAAAGGATGCCACTGTTTTCAATCTTACGCTATAGCACACGTATCACCCTACATTGTCCCCTTAGATATTGCCTAGTGTCTTAGTTTATCATGCATACATATCTATGTGAAATAACCTTTAGTATTATTTGATCTCACTTGCTTGTTTTGGCAGTCAAGTACATAAGAAGCAAACAACATATGAGTGCGACTACACTTTGTTATTACTTTTTATCATGCATATACATGACATCATACAAAAAATAGCATACATTATATTTCATGTTAAGAAAACAAGGGGACCTAGTTCACTACTGTAATAGGAAAAGTGATTGGTGGACTTGTGTTTTGCTGAGTTACTGTGTCACGCAGGAACACACACATGTTACTAATACACATTTGTCCATAGGGTTTACATTCTGTTGTCCCAACGATTACGTGATGATTAATCAAGAAAGATAGGTAGATAAAAGATGAATTCTAGAGAGAGAAACTAGAGAGAGAAAAGAGAGAGAAGTGTGTAAAAACTTGCTGAATATTAGATTAGGAGAATAGAAAAAATGAGACAAGCAACCTCTCCTTACATGCAAGGAGGGGTTTTTATAGCCTTGCCTACATGTGGCATAATGGGCTATATGATAATGGGTCAGGCTTTCCTTTTGGGCTTTGGTTACTTATGAATGAACCTTAGCTTAAAGTTAAGCCCGTAATACACGACTAACCTACTACCTATTACAACGTTCTAATATACGATACATAATAAACATATGACCGAGCATTCTTGTTTGACTTAATATTTTGAGGCTAACAATCTCCCCCAATGTGAGGTCATTACCCTTTATGAGAGATCATTACCCTTTGTCATTTGGAGATTTATAGAGATTACTAATCTCGCCAAAAATGAGTCTTGAACGTGTAATAGTAGTCTTTTTCCTTCATGCTGTGATCTTTGAGCGTTTGTCGCTGTCTTTCGACTTTGTCTTTTGATCTTGAGATCTTCAAATTATCCTTGACTTGTCTTTGCCATCTTGCAATCTTGCGTCTTCGTCCACATGCTCACGCTATTAATTGTTGAATATGTCTTTTGGCATGAGTATGTGGTTTTGAATCTTTCACTTTGCTGAGTACACCGTGACGTCACCTTCTTGAGACAAAACATAGACACGGACTGAATGGCTTTGACATTCGTCCTAAATCGGTAGCGTTTTACCTCCGGTCGGTGAAGACCATTATACGATATTAAATACCGTACCTGTAATAGGCAGATTCAGTTAAGAATCTCCTTGATAGGGTTTCACGGCTGTACTAGCCGTTCTCTTTACTCGACCGTCTCAAAGCAAAACTACGAACAAAAAGAGTGAATCAATTGGATAGATATCTGCTTGATTAAAGTCGTCAATTCAAATTCCTGGAACAAGTGTGATTCGTAAAGAATCTTACCATTGTTGCTTTCCAGTTGACACAAGCTTGATTCATAAGAATCTCACAAGTCACCTACCGTAGCGCTATATGATGTTGACGCTAGAAGGATTTCCATTCGTCACTATGAATATTAATAAATATCACTCTGAATGTTCTGGCAAGACCCTAAAGATACTGCGTAGAAACCTGAAACAAGTTTGAATCAATTCAGAATCAAACCACTGTTGCTTTTCAGTTCTACATATGTTTAATTCATAAAGAATCTTACATATGACCTACCGCAATGCTGTTTGATGTTAACACTGGAAGGATTTCCACTCATCATTGTGAATACTAAGTAGTATCACTTTGAGTGTTCTAGCAATATCACAAGGATATGGCGTAGGACTCTCTTGTTCGTCATCCGTGTGTCCTAACGAGATTTGATTGATCTCTTGGCTCTAGACTCGATTTGTGCACTTTTAGTGGTCGGAGGCTAGAGCAGATGCCACCTATTCAATATCAACTATCTCGGAATGAGAAAGTTAATAGAAGTCATGTTGTTCTCCGTGACAATAAAACAAAATTATTTTGAGAAAAGCATGAGTAGCTAGGAAAGGGTTGTGCTTCACATCACTGGGTCCATGATGAGTTGTCTTCATGATGTGTTGACCCGGTTTCTGCCTAGGTTGTATGGAGGGCTTCTTTGTTTACACCCTTTACCCTTACATTTCTTTTTCATTCTTCAACCCCTTCAATGCTTACCAAGACATCATTACTAGCACCTTGTTGTGATTGTTCCAGTGCTAGCATCAGTACTTATGTCACACCCCACTATGGCGGAATATGGGGCGCGACGTATGGATATCATCACAACAATAGCGTGTCTATAGAGATAACTAAATGAAATGAAAATATCATAAATGGTGACATAATGTCATGAAGATATCTCATACGATGCAGGCGTCTAGGTAAGTAGGTAACAAGTCTACCTCTTACCACAGACATACAATTAACAAATAATAAACATATAGATGTCTACAAAGTATCACTTATTCAAACATAAATAAAGACTAAGAGGAAAAGGGGTTCCTCCAAATGCAATCCTAAGCCTCCAAAGTTAGCCACTCCTATTCTCACGCTTAACCACATTCTCACCTGAAAGAGACACTAAAACACGTCAACATAAAGTTGGTGAGAGTCATAGGTTTAGACTCCAACGCCAAATCGGTTATAAGCTATGAATAACAACCATCAACAAAATAACATATGGAAAATGTGTTACAATTATGCATTAACAACTACCATTCAAGATTAACCATACAATCACAATTCCAAGGCTTCAAGCCTTACCAATAACCACAATTTCCAAGGCTCTCAGCCTTACCAATAACCATGGTCTCATAGGCGCCCATACACCTATGAACCAATCCCAAGGCCCCGCCTTGTCAACATCCCCTTGGTACCAAGTCAAACCACAATAACTGAGACGATACGTGTCCCCCGATCCAAATCATAAACTCAATCAAGAATCACATAGCAGTTAATCACATAAGTGTACACACAAGTCCATCACAAACAATAAAAACATTCACATCATTCTTTACAAAACCATACAGTGTCTCTTCCATCCCATCTGGAAATCAAATCATAAAAATACATTGGACTATGAAACTCACCTGAACAAGCTTCTCCAAGTACCCGCGCTCTAGCAAATATCTAAACACACAAACATATACAATCAAGACATGAACCACATACCAAAATGGCTCATCAATCTATGATGGATATATAATCTTCTCCTACAACTTAACTCCATTTATATGCCATAATAATCTCATTACATCCTTCTATAAAGCCCTTAAATTAGTTTAGTTCATAATTCGTCCCTTTAGCATTTAACCCAAAACAGTCCCATTTTTCATACCTTAAACTATGGGTCGAACACCCCCTTAACCAAAATAACATGCCCTGTAAAGGAAACCCTATGCCCTTACATGTGTTAGATAACTCTCCTATTTGGCCTCAACCTTAAATCTACTGTTAAGGCCTCCATATATATATATATATATATATATATATATATATATATACTTTACCTATCCAGAATTTACTGATTTTGAACATATGAAAAGTTTGTTATGATCAGAGGGTCTTATCCTAATCCATATGTTTAACCCTCCTCCAGATATTTTATTTAATATATAATCTAAGTCTCATGTTCGTTTGAAGGTTCCAATATAACCCTAAGTACCCCAAACAATTCAAAACATAAAAAGAAAATAGGATTATCCAAAAACTGTTTTGACACCTGACTGATGTAACCTATTTTTGTCCTACTTCCAGACCTCCAATTTAGTTCTCGTTTCTTGCATATGAAAGCCAACTAAATTACCTTTCCAGGGACATAAGATTCGAAAATTAAAAGTTTGTAGAACTCCAGATATGATCAAAACAATGACACAAAAATTTTGCCCAGTTTTTAATGACGAGTTTAACATGATTAACCTAATTAATTATCATCACCATGTTTATTTTAAAACCCTAACTAATCTAAACATGATTATATCATTAAATATACAGATTTCATAATTAACCTAACCCTAAATCCATCATGTATTGTTTAATACTGAATTAAAAACAATTTAATTAAAAAGAGATTGAAAATTTTTACCTTAGAATTAATGGAAGACAAAAATTTTATGACAACCCTAAACTCCATTGATAACCATCGTGTTTTTCTTTTCCTCCAGGGATTATGAAGTATTTTGGTTTAATTAAAACATTTTATGGTTAAACAAAAGAATCCTAACCCAATTATAAAAGCCTTGTTTCCTTTTTTTATTTTATTTTTTCCTTTTTCTTTTCCTTTTCTTGCGTCACATAACCGACCCAACACCCCTAATTTTCGTTTTTTATTTCATTTTCTTTATTAATGTATTATTAATATTACCTTAATTTATTTCAGCTCCTAAAGCCTCAAAAATCTCAAAACCGTAAAACTAGTCAGTTTTTACGCGTGACGTAAAAATATACAGTTTTATAAAAACTCTTGAAATATGAAATAAACTAATTAACTAAGTCCTAAATGACTTAAAACCATCCCAAAAATACTCCCGTGACTAAAATACCTCATCCGAGACCTCTAAATGCTAAACCTTAAATCGTAAAAACACGATTTTCTATAATACATATACGTATACGTAAAACCACCAAATAACACCATCTCATTTCATAGTCACTACCATGTGAGCTCATGAAAATGAAATCATCACACATCGTTTCACTCACAAGGTACCCCGTACCGGAAACGATATCCAAACCACAATCTATACACACCAATTAGCACCTAAACACGTAAAGACACGTAACTAGCACAAAATAAAACTAAGTGACGAACCTCAAAACCGCGGTTGTCACTTCACTCCCTCCTAATAGAAATCTCGTCCCGAGATTTACTCCTTAGGATCAAACACATCATTAGCAAACAACTGAGGATACTTGTTCTAAATGAACTCCTCTCATTTCCACGTGAACTTTAGTTCAAGTCTCAAATTACCACATATACTAACCAACAATATTTAAATTCATTGCCAAACTCTTGACCTCACAGTCAATAAATCTCACAAATGACTCTTTGATAAAACAAACTCTTATTAACACAAATTCTGAATAACCGTACATGCAAATATGCATTCTCAAACAACATTTACCAATCTTAATACACAAAATATAACATGTATACCACTCATTTCCCCCAGGTAATTCTATGCTCATAAGCTATTGGTCCGATCTTTCCAAAGATCATAAATGGACCTACAAAACTCTACATCAACTCTTTTATTTTACCAAAACATACCACCCGTTACTATGGGTGAAACTTCCTACATAACTTTGTCACTAACTCTAGTGGTTTCCTCCTTTTCTACATAGCATCCCTTGTTGCTCTCATCCTTTCCACAAACACCATTACCACATTAGTAGCCTCTTTTACCAATTCTATTCCACAATGGGGACAACTCACCCTATCCTTTCATATAGTGCCTCAAATGGCATTTATCGACTTCTAGTATGATAACTATCATTATATGAAAACTCAGCCATCGCTAACGAGTTTCCTAGCTCCCTCTAAATCAATCACTTATGCCCTTAGTGTAACTCCTAAGGTTGTATAAATATCTCACTTGCCCATCCTTTTTCAATTAGCTGGATATACTCATATCCAATCATGTTCATCAACTCCCTTTAGTCTGTACCCCAAACTACTTAAAAATTCCAATTTCCTTACAAAGTGACCTACGACGGTCTTTCACATATCCATTAGTTCATCACAACAAGGCTCTTCCAATCCAAATCAACTTATGATCTATACACATCACTAAAAGGACGGTTATCTCAGTTAGTCTATCAACTGCCATCCAATCCCATGCTACAACTACTTCCATTAAATTTGGATAGCTCATTAGTAGCACCTATACACTTCTTTCTCACTTTTCTTCATGATTTTTTTATACTCAACACTTCCTTTATACCTACACAATGTCTTACCATCAAGGTCATATTGCTCCTCATCTTGTCTCAGTTAGACCAAGCCCTTCGTCCCTATGGCACATCACACCTATAACTCCTCATCCATTCGATTATCGATACTAAGCCTCCCAATCAATCAGTATAGGTCAGTGCCATTTCCTTTTCCATACTACGACAGTATTAGCCTGCTTTGTGCTTTATTCTACTCATTAGGCTCTACCAAAGTTTTACGATCGGTTCCTATCTCGACCTATTTCATTCATGCTTCGCTTCTATACACACTTCCTTCTTCTTCCTCAACTCATATCCCGTCTATCAAGTCATCTATACGCCAAAATTTTCCAAGTAGCTTCACTTGTTTTTCTCACAACCAGTTCTCCTACTCCCTCCTAATAGGGACAGACTACAGTTTCCTGTTATTCCATGCGGATCACACTCTCATCTTATACCCATATTAGTTTCCATTTGTCTAAACTAAGCCCTATTCTAAATTATTACTCAAGTATCATACTTCTATTATGATCTTGCACCTAACATGAGGTATCTTCAGTCATCATCTTCTAGGAATACTTGGTTCTCTCCTTATATGGTTCTCCTTTATTCCTACACTATCCCGTCCAACAGAAATTCCATACTTCATTCATCAAATCTATGGAAATCACTAGTGCATTGGATAATGCATAGCTGTCTCTTCCAAAGATTTTCATAACACCTTCACAAAACCGACTCTCTAATCACTTCTCCACGAAACTTATTCAGCTCAGCTTCACTTCTCATCCCTCGATATTGATTGCCACACAAATTCTATCCACGTAGTCACTCGACTCCCCTTGTTACTTCCACGAGTTCTTAATCTCCCATGTCATGTATTCACTTCATCACGATCCACTAGTTCAGCTCTTTGTAGCTCCACTCCGATACTCGATATGACCTTCTTCGTCACGAACCATACGTAAATTTCCCATCATAGTGCTTGTCACCTTTCCAGTCCTTGCAACTTTTGTGACTCCTTCGAAATCTCTTGCATCCTTCTTGCAGCCGACACGTAGTCCTTTCAGCTCCTTGCTTCGCGATGTAGCTCTTTACGCACTCCTTCTCGTCTCCATGATGTTACCTAGGAACTTCACACTACTAGTAGCTTCTAACTTCAACTCATCTACCACAATACTTCTAAAAGTACTTCAACCCCTTAATGGCTCACTCTTCCTTACTTGTTGTACTCACCATTAATCAGCCTCCTACTAATTATTCTTTCACATCCATGTTTTCCTTCATGTGTCTACTACTACCTTTCCTCCATAACTATACCAATTCCCTTGCGTGTTATTTGCCCAATCTTTCCATTAGTAGAAACTTTCTACTCTACCCTCACATCCGCTAGTACTTTCATAAATCTCCTAATGGTACCTCAACCAACTTCTCATAGCATGACATCTCGTTCCTACGATCAGTCAACTAACTTTACTTACTCCCTTATTCCCGTAACCAATCTAAGTTTCCAAACTCCACAAATCTTAAACATTCCTTCAACACAACCTTTAAACCAAAACACATCTCTCCATTCTAATATCTAACCATAAGTAATACTACCCAACTCTATCCTCTCATCCTAACGTTCCCACAACCACATAACTAAACCAACCATGACATGTAACAAAAGAATTCCAAACAATCGTGTCCCAATAAAATATAGGGTAAAACGAACCCTAGCCAAAACAACTGAAAACAAAACAATGTAATCCGAAAGATCAATAGAGTGTGCCAACAACGAAAAATTTAGACTCTTCACGATTAGTATTACCAAATCTCGATACCTTAGAAAATTTTAAACATTCGTCCCAATTAGTTACTTCTCATAAGAACCAAACTCCAATACTACTAAAATCAATCATACTCATTTTTAACCATAAACTCATCCTTTATCTTCATCATTTTATCAAGATATCAACTAGTTAGTATACTACAATCTTATTCTAACCATTATCTTGTTTACCCATATTAAACTTATTTAATTTGTTATTATAAAAACCAATACATGTTTATAAAAAACACTGTTTTTTTCTTCATTTTCTTCTATATTATTATTATTATTATTATTATCATTATTATTATTATAATTTTATATAATCCATTTAGGTTGGTTATAACTAAACTACTACACGTTTACAAGGTGTGGTGTTATTATTATCATTACTATAATAAAATCTCCTTTTTTTTACTCTATCCGTCTTAGTTAAATTCTTCTAAAATTTTAACTCCACTTAAGAAAATTATTGTAAAATTTCATTACCCCTTTAAAATGTATTATCACATGTTACATAGAAAACTAATCCAATTATTTTCAAGAAATTTTTTTTATAACTTACTACTACAACTAAAAAAAATGTAAGTTATGATATCATACCATACACTTACAAATTATTTTCAAAACCGTTTTCCTATAATTAGCCAGACTTATTTGCAAGAAAATTTAGTAGTTCTCATTAATCAAAATACCTACCCGAATGTAGACACACATCAAAAGACTCAAAACGTCGTTGGAACTCTATCAAACTCCAGCACCGTAAAACACGAGCAAACACAAGGTACGTTCAAGTTATAATAACTACTGAACAACCATATATTATAACTTAACACATACTAGCATATATACATCCGCATATATATACCTATTAAATCACCCAAAACATACTCGTTACCATACATGTCAGATCAACCAATCGCGTCATACACTCATTTTGTTTTTTTACAAGTAACCACCATCTTACAACAAGGCACAAAACCCATCACTAAAATCGGTCCATATCGTGTGACCTCATAATCACACAACATGACTATAACTCAAAACATATAACACACTAAAAAAATAGCCATATCGTAGGTAGCCGTTACATAAACCCATATATTATACATATACTCAAAATCCACATCTCATCATATACAAGCATGTACTAACCCTCTTTCATGCAATCATACTTGAGAACCCATTGAAATTGTGGCACTTGTATAACTATGTTGGCCACCATAATTATACAATTACCCGTTCCCCAATGCACTCCCTCCTTTGATGACACTTATAAGAATCAATACAACATATAACACATAAATTCATCTACTCACATAAGTTCATAACCACATAACCAATAAGGTCCAAAATGCCATCTATTAAAATAACATAATCAAAGTCTTGGAATACATAAATCCATAGTCTAGCTAAAACAACATAGACAAACTCCAACACAACATCATAATCAGTTATAAGTCTGATTGTGGTAAATTTAGATAACTTGCTTTAGGAAAAACAAGCAACTAAATATGAGCGGAAAGTATTAAGTACGACGGTTTAGGAAAACCGTGCACAAATGACCCAATCACTTAAAAGAGATGAAGAAGTTCGTTTCCCAAGGAGGTATGGTGTTTTGAATTAACTTGTATTTCTTTGAGATTAATATTGAGAAGAATGGGGATGAGAAGATGAAAGACGGATACGTTAAAATTAAGCTACGATGAAAACGTAAAGCCGTGAAAAACTACCCAAATTAAAAATTTAATACTAAGACCAAAAAAAAAATCAATAAATAAAAAGACTAAAAAGAAGTCTAAAATAATATAAATAAAGATAAAAATCCAACAAAGATATTTTAAAACCTTTTATTAATTAAATATTTAATTTTAAATGCTAATTAAAGCCCTAAAATTAAATATAATTAATTAAAATGTCAAAAATATGATTTTATTGAATAATTACTTAACTTATATTATTAGAAGACTAAAAAGAAATTTTCTAAAAATTAAAACCTATTAAAACTATTTTTAAAACTCTAAAAATGATTAAAAATGATTAAAACCTAATTAAACTTAAAATAATTATAAAAATAAATCTAAAAGCTAGAAAATTATTCTAAAAATGGAAATAGTCCTAATTAATGATAAAGAACCTAGGAAAAATGAAAAAGAAAGAAAAATAAAATTTTGAAAAATTAATATTAAAATAATACTAAAAATAAAAAGTTTCTAAAATTAATTCTAAAAATTTTCTAAAAATCCTAAATAATATAACTAAGAGAAAAACACTAATTAGAGCTTCTAAACCTTTTTTAATAATTTTATAAAAATCCTTAAAGTTTATAAAAAAACTTAAAATATTATAAAATTAAAAATTAAAGTTTATAAAACCAAAATAAGATGTAAACCTCAAGTTATATATTAAAAAGCTAAAAACTATTTTTCCTGAAAATTTAAAATCTTTTTGGTATTTTTTATTGACTTTATAAAAAACGTATATTAAATAAATCCTAGAAAATAAACTATTAATGGGAAAAATATAAAAAGTAGCTAGAAAAATCTATAAACTTAATAAGATTCTAGGAAAAAATGAAAATAAGCAAAAATGAAAAGCAAATAAGCTGGAAAATGCAAAATAAGCCACGACTTATTTATTTAAGCCAAAAGGAAAAACGGGTTAAATAACTATGGAAACCAAAACTCTCAATCAAAGTCCCCAGGGCGCAACGGTTAAGTGTTATGTGTGTGAGTGTGGAGACCAGGGTTCGAGTCTTAGCAACCCCTTTTTATACTTTTTTTATTTTTTTATTTTTTAAACTTTTTCCAACCAATCAGTGACACTAAACAAGCTTATAATCCAGATCAAACTCCCTTTTTAGCCAAGGATTAAGCCAAATTGAAGATCAAAAGTGGCCAGACTTTCAAGTTTCTGATGAACAACTGCTTAGTGCATACTTGTGCACTTTTTGATGCCAAGAGGACTTGGCAGTTTGTATTTGTGGATGTTTGATGGAAACAAGGCACCCTTGTGCTTATTTAAGCACAAGGAGTCAAGATATATACAGCAAACAAGCACACTAACACCAAATGATCAAACAAATGCACACAAAAGCCAATGACAAGTTTCTGATGTAAAATGGCTAGGACTGGTGGTTCTAATGCAGATTACAAGTAAACAAGTGACTTCCAAACTCCAAGTTTAAGCACACAAACTCACAACCAGATGCACAATCAATAGCAACAACTCATTAACCCTATATCTTAACAGAAATCCAAGAATCATGCACAAAAACTCAATAAAATAGGCAGATGATGAACATGCAGATTCTATGCTTACTCTTTTCCTTTTAAAACTCACCAAACTTGCTTAAATCAGTTCTAAACTAGTTACCAACTAATTATAAACTTAACACAACCCTTTTTAAAACTGATTAACACCTTTTCAAACACTTATTAAGATTATTGTCCTGCTAATCCTTGTTGCCAAACACCCTATTAAATCTGAGAACCAAACTTTAACAAACCAAAACCTTATAAAACTCTTTCAAACTGATTCCTATTGCATCTATCATGCATATAAACACATATGAACACTGATCAAACAACTAAAACACACTTGAGCAACAAATCACACAAGATCATATGAACAAGCAATTTTTCTGAATTTTCAAAGAGAAAAAGAGAGTTACCTTAGGACCCTTACATCCAAGGGTCCTAGTGGTTGCTTAACCACCTCCCTACCAGCTGGGGCTGGTGCAGAAACAATATCAACAAGCCTTAACCTGTTTAAGACAAAGAAAAGAAAACAAGAACAAAATACAATATAATATACTTTTTCTGATTTCTTTTCTTTCTAAAACTTTTCAAAACCTTTTCAAACCTTCCAAATACGTTTTCTAAATCACCCTAACACCAATTACAATGAATTCTTAACACAAGAATCCTTGGACAGATTCTACCAAAATCTTCCAAATTCAAAACCTTCAAATTACTTTGAAACACAAACTTACTTCACCAAAATAACAATGGAACTCAGAATCAAGCTTCTTCACAACACACAATCTTTTAAAAACAATAAAAAAGGAATTATAATTGAATTTTTCAAAAACCAACTTTTTATTTCTTTTAAAAAGGAATTACAAGTGAGAGCTTAAAACTGGAACAAGGGCTCACCAACAGGCTGGGGCTCCTTTTATACTACCTAATGAACAATCTAGAACCATAAAATGCTAACCCTAATCAAGGAAAATCCCAAAATTGCCCTTGACGCGTTTTGAGTGTTGAGGTGTCCTTTTTGATCTCCTTCGTTCATTTTTGCTTTGAGAGTAAGCAAATATCCTTAGCCTTTGATTTGGGACACGTCACAAGACTTGGGGCCTAAGGTGAATGCTGATTGGTTGAGAGGGAATTGGGGGTGGGGTCCTCAAGTGGTGGGATTGGGTATTTTGTGCGTGGGAAGGGTTTCTGCGTGTGGGAATTACACGTGTGCCAAGGGAATTGAATTTTACCCTAGGTTAAGTGAGGGTAAATTCTGGGCTGTAAGAAAGATGAACAGTAATTATTTAGATCCGAAAATGGGGGAAACAAAGGTGTTAAGCGGGGTTTTTGGTTTAAATGTTTCAGGTTGACACATTTGGCCCTTGTGTTTTGTTATTTTTGTCAAACAATGTTTTCATGCCCTAAAACGTGATATCCTTTGTTAATAACTTTCACCACTTTACAATTTTGGCACAAAACTTTGACAAAAGGTTAACAAGGATTGTTTTTGCCATTTTGAGTAATTTCAAGGGCTGAAATTGGACAATGAGGATCTCAAAAGGTCTTCAATGTGTCTTTCACTTCATGAGGGACCATAATTGGCAATTTGAAATTGTTGAGGGACTATTCTTGCCATTTCTTCAAAGTTGAAGGACCTTTTTGCAATTTTGACAAACTTAAGGGACCAAACTTGTAATTATTAATATACAAGGGTTTTAAGTGTCATTTCTTCATTCTTGGAGGATCAATCTTGTTTTGTCTTCAAGTCTTCAAGGGTATTTGATGAAAATTCCATGATTAGGGCCCGGTTCTTTGTACGGCTTCGTTTCTCGTGTTCGTTTTTCCTTGTATCTTGTGATCTTTTGTCTTTTTCACGATATCCATACCTAAAATACACAAGTAAACAAACATAAGCATATATATGGTATTTTATGACATTTTAGTGCATTTAAAGCCCGAAAAGAACGATGAGATCATGTATAAATGCCATCTCATCACTCCCCCATACTAAGCCATTGCCGTGCCCTCACGCAATGCTAGAATAAAGTATCTAAGCATCACCAAAGTTCAATTTTATTATCCTTTATTGAAAAAGTAAAAGACTTGCAACATACTACGAGAATGTGTAAAGACATAATGTATGATTTTCATCACCAAAAGGTGACTTTTAGGGTCAAAGAATAAAAACAAGTCAATGTCCCTTAGAGTAAATTTCGTCATCCTTGATTGTCATACATTCCATGCTAAGTGCAAAAACAAGATCATTGTTGGTACAAGTCACAATGCTAACACTACTCATACGTTCAAATTGTGAAATACTTTTTCTCCCCGCAATCCTAGTTATTATAAAAGGAAATGGGTTACTAGCATTTTTTATCTATTTGTCATGGATCACAAGTGATTCATATTGACTTATTTAAGTAGTTATTAGTCCGAAAGCAAAGTAGCACGATTTGATCAATAGTTAGCCGAAGGACAAAATCTTTTAAAACGGCTTCTCGTGTATCTCCTTAAGTTCATATCTTGGCATAACTCGTTTCACGATTTGAGACCTTTCTCGGACCGATATTTGGCATGTACTTCATACTTCAAATCTTGGGAAGACGTTCTCGAAATTATGGTCTTCTCTTCATATATTGGAATTTCTTCACTTGACGTTTTTGAGAGATTCTTCATATAGGACCACGACTTCATCATTTTTCTTCAATCTTTACTTTGGATTTTGATATACAACGATCCGCCTCCTTTTCGGACTTGGATATATTTATCCTCATACCTTGTTAGGGTCTTTTTGGATAGACTTTCTCCATTCTTTAGGGGAGTAATAGCTTCTCGTCGTGTGTCTCGATCCTTCATATTGATTTTGGAATAATGATACTTCACATCATCTTTGGATCTTTAGCAAAAATAGAGCTCCTCATGCCTTGTTAGGGCCTTTTTGGATGATCGCCAATCTTCGCGTCCCGCTTCAATAAGTTATGCCTTGGCTATGAACTCTATTCAACCCCGAGCAACTTTTAAACGATCTTGCGCTAGAGGCTAAGTAACCTTTCAAATCGTACGACCTTACTTATTGCAATTATGATTTATTCCTAATGCATTGATCTTATGGGAAGAAAAAGCCATAATTAAAAACATATGAGTTTTTGAAAGAACACTTTCATGTTCTACGTTTAGCATGATCACTTGTCTAACTCTATCATTTCTCGTTCTTCACTATATAAAGACCTCTATTTAAAGAGACTCGTGAATACTTAGCCATGCAAGTCAAAATTAAGCCAAATTTGGATTAGCTTTCATTAAGATTATATCAAATCAAAGTTTTGGGTTTTCAAGCCACCTATAGGATCTTGCACTTTCTTGGACTTTTTCAAGTTTAGAGAATGCGTTTTAAAGTTCCCTTGATAAGTGACTTTCTAGAATCAATTATAGGAACTTGCGAAAAGTTCTTGTTCTTAACCCGAATGAATTAAGACTTTCGCGTTTTAAAGCTCCCTATATAAAAGTCTAGCAAAACTTGAATTGAGCGGGTTAAGGAATGTAAATGGCTCCAAATGCCCATCAAGTCAAAAATTAACTCTTATTCTACCCATCGGAAAATATACATTCGTGTCTTAAAAACACTTATGAAAACTAAGAAAAATTTTAAAATTTGGCCATTTTTAGCCTTATTAGCAAAACAAAACATTGAAATTGGGAAAACGTGAGGGCGTAGCAAAGCAAGTACCTATTCACCCCCCATACTAAAAGTAAACATTGTCCTCAATGTTTCGAGTCTAAAGGTGGAGCACCCCCATACTAGAGACGAAGAATCGAATGCTTAGGATCTAGCATGGAAAGGGTGATTAACAATATATCTAAAGCCGTTTATTAAGTATGCTAAAAGATAATTGTTAGAACAATAAAGGATATGTCATGGATTCGTGAAAAACTTCTTCAAATGAACGATGGAGGCTCACGTAAACGAACACGAGAGTCTTCAATCGTAGATGATGATGATGATCTAGATAACACAATCACAAACAACCACGAGACAACGAGTTGGAAGGGTACAAGTCCCCTTATTAGTGAACATAAAAGATAAGCATGGGATCTCCCCCACGAGGCACCTCGTTTTTGATTACCGAGTCATGAGCTCGACTCGATCCCCTCAAAATGTGAACATTTAGGAAAATCATGGTATGGTCAAAGGGGCTTACATGATAAACAAGGCCCAAAAAGCAACCGGTAAAAAGGACTAAGTCCTTAGATGATGCAAAATACCGGGGTCGAAGATGGCGTTTTCGTTTCCATTGGAAAAACAAATTAACACCACTTCAACATGTGCCATAAACTCAAAGAGTTTGAAGAAAATAGATGAGAAGTAGAAGGGTGAGACAATTGGTAAGACAAACGTTTGAGCTACTCGAGGTAGACTCGCACCAAGCAAATAGATATAGTTTCCATTTATTGCATCGGTGGAAGACCGAGAGTTCCCTTTACATGAAATTCCGGGATCGAATATCTCGTCCTCGGTGGACAAGGATGAGGGAACATAAGGGGCTTCCCCCATACTAGAACCACACAAAACATCGTCAAAGGGAGTAGACGAGCTTGTAGCACTCAAATCACGTGGTGATGACGAAGTTAGTTTTGTAGAAAAATCAATTAAATCACATTTAAGATCTTTTCCTTTTTTATCTTTTAAACTCTCCTTATGAAAACCCTTTTTGATTATGTAGAAAATATTCGGTGTTTCTAAGACGATGTTAGTCACACTAAAAATTCTCACATTTTGAAACCGTTTTGGTTTTGGTGGTGGCAAGTTCTCAAAACGTTTATCGACGAAGAAAACCTCCCCATCGGGGCCAACATATTCATCATCCGAAAGATCTTCCGTAGAAACCGGCAACTTATCAACACTTTTCAAGAATGAATGTGAAGGATTTTTCGATTCAAGTATTGATGGTTTCTTCTTTGTTGGCTTAGCACTCATAACCTCCACCGGCGGAGGAAATGGTAAATTGTTTTTGGAGACATTCCCTAAAACTCTTGGTGAAAATTCTTTGCAAACGACTTTGGTCGAGTCACCATGGTTTAAAGTTGCAATAGAATATACATGAGAAAGATTGGAGTTTTGTGTTGCATTGATGACAAGTTCTTCTTCATTGAAACGAAGGGTGATTTTTCGAGCATGAACATCGATAAGTGCTCTTGATGTATCCAAAAATGAACGACCCAAAATGAGAGGAACTTTTCGATCGATGGGAATGTCTACAACGATAAAGTCAACGGGATAGTAAAACTTTCCGACTTTAACGAAAACGTCCTCGGCTACTCCACATGCCATGATCGTAGAATGATCGGCCATCTCGATGGACATGTTCGAAGGAGTAAGAGCCGGAAGCGAAAGTGATTTGAAAATCTCGAGAGGCATTAAATTAATACTAGCGCCAAGATCGGCCAAGGCGTAGCATTCCTCCATATCTTGTATAGCACACGGAATCAAAAATTTTCCGGGATCACCGACTTTTTGTGGTATGCGGCTTAGAAAAACTGACGAACAACTAGACGATTGTTGTAACTTCTCTTTGTTGTTAAGCATACTTTTGAAGTTTGCGGCGAATCGAGGCATCATGATTAAAGCATCGGCAAAACTTATGTTAAAATGCAAATCACGAAACATTTTCATAAATAGCTCGAATTGATAATTGTTCCGTTCTTGTGCTTTCTCTTTGTTTCGTCTCGAAGGATAAGGTAAAGGTGGTGTGGGTTGGTCATTAGGCAACGGCCTTGGAAACTCGGGTTCCATAATTGGTATTGGTTCAACCGTAGGTGTGGTTTGAGCGGTACTTCGTGGGATTGTAATATGCTCCTTTTCGACCATCACCTCGGGTTCTTTCTCGATTTCCTTCTCCTTAGAAGTACTTGTACGAGAGATCGGTTCCTTGAAAGTTTTACCACTTCGTGTAGCAACAACCTTCAATTCTCCCCTCGGGTTGTTAATGGTATCACTAGGAAGACCACCCGAAGAAGAGGGCTTACACATGATAGCTTCGAACATCTTAGCCATTCGGTCCTCAAATTTTGATTGCCTAGCATCCGCTTTCAATAATTCTTGCTTAATCTCATGTTGTCCTAATTCCATCTTTTGTTGGTTTTGTTGAAGACGTTGGACATTTCCTTCCATTTTATTTGCATGAGTTTTAAGTTCATTAGCAAGTTCATTTTTAAGCTCGTTTTTCAACTCGGACCTTAAGCTAATCATCTCACGTTGCATATTATCAAATTTAGCATCATTTGCTTTTGCATAATCCAAAAATTCTCCTTGCAAATTTTTCGTGTGAGCATTTTGAAAACCTTGTGTAGTGTTTTGAAAATCACGGTTTTGATTTTGATTAGAGATTTGTCCATTCCCACTTTGATAATTCCCTTTGTTGTAATTGCGTGTGTTGCCTTGGTAATTACCTTGGTTGTTGTTTCGATAATTATTAGCATTTTGGTTTGGTGGAGCTTGATTTTGGCGGGAACCTTGGCCGTTTTGGTTGTAAGTTCCCGTTGCTACATAAGCACTCGAAGTGTTACCATCCGCGGTAATGCACTCGGAAAGATCATGAGCTCCTCCACACGATAAACAACTCTTAGCAACCGCTTTAACCGAAGCGGAATTGGAAGCTTCTTGAGCCTTCCAATGGGACATTAGATTAGCAAATCTATCAAAAAACCGATTTTCCTCATTAGCTTCATCATGTAAGGCGTTAATGCTACGAGACGGTTGTGACAAAGATGACGAACCCATATTGGCAACACTCGGTGTGTTACGAGGGCTATAAACCTTAGATCGATTTTCAATGATTTGTAAAGCCTCATTTGTCGTCTTGCACAAAAAATTACCACCCGCGGCGGCATTCAAATAATCTCGTTCATGATCATTAAGCCCATTATAAAAAGTATCTATTTGATGCAATTCTGAAAAATCATGGTGAGGACATTCATGTAACATCTCTTTAAATCGTTCCCATGCCATTGAAAAGCTTTCATTGTTACGTTGCACAAATCGTGAAATCTCATTTTTTAAGTGTGTTGTTTTCGATGGTGGAAAAAGTTTGTTCACAAACTTAGAAACGAGATCGGCCCATGTCAAAATCGAATTTGGCGGTTCTTTCTCGAGCCAAATTTTTGCGGGTCCATCCAACGAATATGGAAACAACATCATCTTAATGGCGTCATGTGGAACATCTTTGAATTTGCTAGTAGCGGTGAGACGGTTGAAATTCCTAATATGGTAATGCGGGTTGTCTTTCTCGTGACCTCGAAACTTGTTTGCTTGTAGCATCGACATTAAACCCGTCTTAATCTCGAAATTCTCCGCAAGGATGGCGGGAATAACAATGGCCTCTCCAAAACCCTCGGTGGGTGCTTGTAGCAACTCCATCATAGTACGATTAGCCATGACGACTTCTTGTTCTATAATAGGTTCAACAATTGGAGGTTCTTCAACAATTAACGATCCTTGATTTGCTTGCTTTTGAAGACGTTTACGAGCTCGTTTAGCTTGATTACGAGTGATCATAAACTTTACGAAGAATGGGAGGTGAGCAAAGAAGATTCTTTTTGGTTGTTTTGTAGATTTTCAATTTTTTTGTGTTTTTGATGATATTTAATTTTTTTGGATTTTGGTGTATCTTCGTAGACAACAATCTACAAAATCTCTCCTCGAATCAAACTCTTGATTAAAGAAGCCTCAAAGGAATGAAAACGATCACGTGGAGTGAACGCCTTCGAATGACTTTAGAACTTTGGTGAAAACCAAATTGTTCACGAGGGTTTAATCACAAAGAAACCAAGCAAATATAGTATACGTATTAATACTTTGGGCGGCAAAACCCTCGATTAGCCTTCAATCTTAAAATACTCACAAGCAAGCGGGGAAACGAGGCGGCGCGAAGCACTTAAGAGCCTTTTTCCTTAGGGTATATTTTATAATACCCGCCTTATACCCACCTTATAGTTCGTATTTTTTCAAAATCGAGCTTCACGAAAGTATTTATCTATTTTTGCCTTTTCTTTTTTTGTTTGAGATTCGAATACAATAATTAGGAGATCAAATCCCAATTAAGGTTGTGTTTTCACACTTTTGGAGATATTGTATTTTGGTTGTGATACTTAATACAATATATTAATAATATTTGTACAAGAAAAACCAAGAAAACCGATAATACGTGTTAAGGGAGTTCCACTTAACACAAATACTATTATGGATAATATCAAAAACAAAAGTTTCCAAATTAAATCACGACACACCTCCCCGGCAGCGGCGCCAAAAATGATTGTGGTAAATTTAGATAACTTGCTTTAGGAAAAACAAGCAACTAAATATGAGCGGAAAGTATTAAGTACGACGGTTTAGGAAAACCGTGCACAAATGACCCAATCACTTAAAAGAGATGAAGAAGTTCGTTTCCCAAGGAGGTATGGTGTTGTGAATTAACTTGTATTTCTTTGAGATTAATATTGAGAAGAATGGGGATGAGAAGATGAAAGACGGATACGTTAAAATTAAGCTACGATGAAAACGTAAAGCCGTGAAAAACTACCCAAATTAAAAATTTAATACTAAGACCAAAAAAAAAATCAATAAATAAAAAGACTAAAAAGAAGTCTAAAACAATATAAATAAAGATAAAAATCCAACAAAGATATTTTAAAACCTTTTATTAATTAAATATTTAATTTTAAATGCTAATTAAAGCCCTAAAATTAAATATAATTAATTAAAATGTCAAAAATATGATTTTATTGAATAATTACTTAACTTATATTATTAGAAGACTAAAAAGAAATTTTCTAAAAATTAAAACCTATTAAAACTATTTTTAAAACTCTAAAAATGATTAAAAATGATTAAAACCTAATTAAACTTAAAATAATTATAAAAATAAATCTAAAAGCTAGAAAATTATTCTAAAAATGGAAATAGTCCTAATTAATGATAAAGAACCTAGGAAAAATGAAAAAGAAAGAAAAATAAAATTTTGAAAAATTAATATTAAAATAATATTAAAATAATACTAAAAATAAAAAGTTTCTAAAATTAATTCTAAAAATTTTCTAAAAATCCTAAATAATATAACTAAGAGAAAAACACTAATTAGAGCTTCTAAACCTTTTTTAATAATTTTATAAAAATCCTTAAAGTTTATAAAAAAACTTAAAATATTATAAAATTAAAAATTAAAGTTTATAAAACCAAAATAAGATGTAAACCTCAAGTTATATACTAAAAAGCTAAAAACTATTTTTCCTGAAAATTTAAAATCTTTTTGGTATTTTTTATTGACTTTATAAAAAACGTATATTAAATAAATCCTAGAAAATAAACTATTAATGGGAAAAATATAAAAAGTAGCTAGAAAAATCTATAAACTTAATAAGATTCTAGGAAAAAATGAAAATAAGCAAAAATGAAAAGCAAATAAGCTGGAAAATGCAAAATAAGCCACGGCTTATTTATTTAAGCCAAAAGGAAAAACGGGTTAAATAACTATGGAAACCAAAACTCTCAATCAAAGTCCCCAGGGCGCAACGGTTAAGTGTTATGTGTGTGAGTGTGGAGACCAGGGTTCGAGTCTTAGCAACCCCTTTTTATACTTTTTTTATTTTTTTATTTTTTAAACTTTTTCCAACCAATCAGTGACACTAAACAAACTTATAATCCAGATCAAACTCCCTTTTTAGCCAAGGATTAAGCCAAATTGAAGATCAAAAGTGGCCAGACTTTCAAGTTTCTGATGAACAACTGCTTAGTGCATACTTGTGCACTTTTTGATGCCAAGAGGACTTGGCAGTTTGTATTTGTGGATGTTTGATGGAAACAAGGCACCCTTGTGCTTATTTAAGCACAAGGAGTCAAGATATATACAGCAAACAAGCACACTAACACCAAATGATCAAACAAATGCACACAAAAGCCAATGACAAGTTTCTGATGTAAAATGGCTAGGACTGGTGGTTCTAATGCAGATTACAAGTAAACAAGTGACTTCCAAACTCCAAGTTTAAGCACACAAACTCACAACCAGATGCACAATCAATAGCAACAACTCATTAACCCTATATCTTAACAGAAATCCAAGAATCATGCACAAAAACTCAATAAAATAGGCAGATGATGAACATGCAGATTCTATGCTTACTCTTTTCCTTTTAAAACTCACCAAACTTGCTTAAATCAGTTCTAAACTAGTTACCAACTAATTATAAACTTAACACAACCCTTTTTAAAACTGATTAACACCTTTTCAAACACTTATTAAGATTATTGTCCTGCTAATCCTTGTTGCCAAACACCCTATTAAATCTGAGAACCAAACTTTAACAAACCAAAACCTTATAAAACTCTTTCAAACTGATTCCTATTGCATCTATCATGCATATAAACACATATGAACACTGATCAAACAACTAAAACACACTTGAGAAACAAATCACACAAGATCATATGAACAAGCAATTTTTCTGAATTTTCAAAGAGAAAAAGAGAGTTACCTTAGGACCCTTACATCCAAGGGTCCTAGTGGTTGCTTAACCACCTCCCTACCAGCTGGGGCTGGTGCAGAAACAATATCAACAAGCCTTAACCTGTTTAAGACAAAGAAAAGAAAACAAGAACAAAATACAATATAATATACTTTTTCTGATTTCTTTTCTTTCTAAAACTTTTCAAAACCTTTTCAAACCTTCCAAATACGTTTTCTAAATCACCCTAACACCAATTACAATGAATTCTTAACACAAGAATCCTTGGACAGATTCTACCAAAATCTTCCAAATTCAAAACCTTCAAATTACTTTGAAACACAAACTTACTTCACCAAAATAACAATGGAACTCAGAATCAAGCTTCTTCACAACACACAATCTTTTAAAAACAATAAAAAAGGAATTATAATTGAATTTTTCAAAAACCAACTTTTTATTTCTTTTAAAAAGGAATTACAAGTGAGAGCTTAAAACTGGAACAAGGGCTCACCAACAGGCTGGGGCTCCTTTTATACTACCTAATGAACAATCTAGAACCATAAAATGCTAACCCTAATCAAGGAAAATCCCAAAATTGCCCTTGACGCGTTTTGAGTGTTGAGGTGTCCTTTTTGATCTCCTTCGTTCATTTTTGCTTTGAGAGTAAGCAAATATCCTTAGCCTTTGATTTGGGACACGTCACAAGACTTGGGGCCTAAGGTGAATGCTGATTGGTTGAGAGGGAATTGGGGGTGGGGTCCTCAAGTGGTGGGATTGGGTATTTTGTGCGTGGGAAGGGTTTCTGCGTGTGGGAATTACACGTGTGCCAAGGGAATTGAATTTTACCCTAGGTTAAGTGAGGGTAAATTCTGGGCTGTAAGAAAGATGAACAGTAATTATTTAGATCCGAAAATGGGGGAAACAAAGGTGTTAAGCGGGGTTTTTGGTTTAAATGTTTCAGGTTGACACATTTGGCCCTTGTGTTTTGTTATTTTTGTCAAACAATGTTTTCATGCCCTAAAACGTGATATCCTTTGTTAATAACTTTCACCACTTTACAATTTTGGCACAAAACTTTGACAAAAGGTTAACAAGGATTGTTTTTGCCATTTTGAGTAATTTCAAGGGCTGAACTTGGACAATGAGGATCTCAAAAGGTCTTCAATGTGTCTTTCACTTCATGAGGGACCATAATTGGCAATTTGAAATTGTTGAGGGACTATTCTTGCCATTTCTTCAAAGTTGAAGGACCTTTTTGCAATTTTGACAAACTTAAGGGACCAAACTTGTAATTATTAATATACAAGGGTTTTAAGTATCATTTCTTCATTCTTGGAGGATCAATCTTGTTTTGTCTTCAAGTCTTCAAGGGTATTTGATGAAAATTCCATGATTAGGGCCCGGTTCTTTGTACGGCTTCGTTTCTCGTGTTCGTTTTTCCTTGTATCTTGTGATCTTTTGTCTTTTTCACGATATCCATACCTAAAATACACAAGTAAACAAACACAAGCATATATATGGTATTTTATGACATTTTAGTGCAATTAAAGCCCGAAAAGAACGATGAGATCATGTATAAATGCCATCTCATCAAAGTCATGTCGCCCATAAGAATGGAAACAACTTAAAATCCTCCTTATTCACATACTCCTAGTAACTCGAATCACCACATGATTCCTAGAGAACATGACTTAAACATCAAAAGAAAACATCATACATTAGATATTCCAAAATAACTTAACAATTATAGTGAAAGTAATTCATATATCAAAAGTAACACAGAAATTAACAAGTGACTAAGTATGGGCACTACAGTACAACTCATACTAGTCAAAACTCGCAGAAAAACAAATCAACAATACCCAGGAAATGCATTCAAGACCATACACATAAACCTATGATGCCTATATACAGGGATCCTTAAGATATAGACTAGGTTAGGCAACCTAATTCTCTATAACCTGTCTCTGATACCATTCTGTCAAACCCCACCATGGCGGAATGTAGGGCGCGACGTATGGATATTATCACAACAATAGCGTGTCTATAGAGATAACTAAATGAAATGAAACTATCATAACTGGTGACATAATGTCATGAAGATATCTCATACGATGCAGGCGTCTAGGTAAGTAGGTAACAAGTCTACCTCTTACCAAAGACATACAATTAACAAATAATAAAAATAAAGATGTCTACAAAGTATCACTTATTCAAACATAAATAAAGACTAAGAGGAAAAGGGGTTCCTCCAAATGCAATCCTAAGCCTCCAAAGCTAGCCACTCCTATTCTCACGCTTAACCACATTCTCACCTGAAAGAGACACTAAAACACGTCAACATAAAGTTGGTGAGAGTCATAGGTTTAGACTCTAATGCCAAATCGGTTTTAAGCTGTGAATAACAACCATCAACAAAATAACATATGGACAATGTGTTACAATTATGCATTAACAACTACCATTCAAGATTAACCATACAACCACAATTCCAAGGCTTCAAGCCTTACCAATAACCACAATTTCCAAGGCTCCCAGCCTTACCAATAATCATGGTCCCATAAGCGCCCATAAACCTATGAACCAATCCCAAGGCCCCGCCTTGTCAACATCCCCTTGGTACCAAGTCAAACCACAATAACTGAGACGGTACGTGTCCCCCGATCCAAATCATAAACTCAATCAAGAATCACATAGCAGTTAATCACATAAGTGTACACACAAGTCCATCACAAACATTAAAAATATTCACAACATTCTTTACAGAACCATACAGTTTCTCTTTCATCCCATCTAGAAATCAAATCATAAAAAGACATGGGACTATGAAACTCACCGGAACAAGCTTCTCTAAGTACCAGTGCTCTAGCAAATATCTAAACAAACAAACATATACAATCAAGACATGAACCACATACCAAAATGGCTCATCAATCTATGATGGATATATAACCTTCTCCTACAACTTAACTCCATTTATTTGGCATAATAATCTCATTACATCCCTCTATAAAGCCCTAAACTTAGTTTAGTTCGTAATTCGTCCCTTTAACATTTAATCCAAAACAGTCCCGTTTTTCATACCTTAAACTATTGGTCGAACACCCCCTTAACCAAAATAACATGCCCTGTAAAGGAAACCCTATGCCCTTACATGTGTTAGATAACTCTTCTATTTGGCCTCAACCTTAATGCTACTGTTAAGGCCTCCATATATATATATATATATATATATATATATATATATATATACTTTTACCTATCCAGAATTTACTGATTTTGAACATATGAAAAGTTTGTTATGATCAGAGGGTCTTACTGTTGGAAATACGTTTTACGTATTTATGAAGGATCGGTCGCTCCAACGATAATTATGTAATGGGCTCGTGATCCATTTAGTTTATGTATAGTCCATATAGCCCACATGTAGGGTGGGCTATATATATCCCCTCCTAGCATGTTAGGAGGGGTTGTTGATTGTGCATTTCACACTTAATCATTTTCCACCTTTAATTTCTCTCTCTACTTCTCTCCCTTCTCTCCTTTCTCTCTCTACTCCATCATCTCCTTCCTTCATCTCTTTTATATCTATCAATTAATCAACCATCTTAATCCATCAAATCCATCATGTAGAATAGGCCAACCTAACCCATATGTTTATCCCTCCTCCAGATCTTTTATTTAATATATAATCTAAGTCTCATGTTCGTTTGAAGGTTCCAATATAACCCTAAGTACCCCAAACAATTCAAAACATAAAAAGAAAACATGTTGATCCAAAAACTGTTTTGACACCCGACTGATGTAACCTGTTTTTGACCCACTTCCATGCCTCCAATTTAGTTCTCGTTTCTTGCATATGAAATCCAACTAAATTACCTTTCTAGGGACATAAGATTCGAAAATTAAAAGTTTGTAGAACTCTAGATATGATCAAAACAATGACACGAAAATTCTGCCAAGTTTTTAATGACGAGTTTAACATGATTAACCTAATTAATTATCATCACCATGTTTATTTATAAACCCTAACTAATCTAAACATGATTATATCATTAAATATACAGATTTCATAATTAACCTAACCCTATATCCATCATGTATTGATTAAGACTGAATTAAAAACAATTTAATTAAAAAGAGATTGAAGGTTTTTACCTTAGAATTAATGGGAGACAAAAATTTTATGACAACCTTAAACTCCATTGATAACCATCGTGTGTTTTTTTTCCTACAGGGATTATAAAGTGTTTTGATTTAATTAAAACATTATATGGTTAAACAAAAGAATCCTAACCCAATTATAAAAGCCTTGTTTCCTTTTTTATTTTTTATTTTCCTTTTTCTTTTCCTTTTCTTGCGTCACATAACCGACCCAACACCCCTAACTTTCGTTTTTTCTTTCCTTTTCTTTATTAATGTATTATTAATATTACCTTAAATTACCTTAATTTATTTCAGCTCCTAAAGCCTCCAAAATCTCAAAACCGTAAAACTAGTCAGTTTTTACGCGTATACCGTAAAAGACGTAAAAATATACAGTTTTATAAAAACTCTTGAAATATGAAATAAACTAATTAAATAAGTCCTAAATGACTTAAAACATCCCAAAAATACTCCCGTGACTAAAATACCTCATCCGAGACCTCTAAATGCTAAACCTTAAATCGTAAAAATACGATTTTCTATAATACATATACGTGTACGTAAAACCACTAAATAACACCATATCATTTCATAGTCACTACCATGTGAGCTCATGAACATGAAATCATCACACATCGTTTCACTCACAAGGTATCCCGTACCGGAAACGATATCCAAACCACAATCTATACACACCAATTAGCACCTAAACACGTAAAGACACGTAACTAGCACAAAATAAAACTAAGTGACGAACCTCTAGTCCATCTTTCCTAAGGACTTCTAATAATCTATTGGATTGTCCCTGGGAAGATCCCTTCGGTTTTGGTTGGATCATAGGACTTAAACCTAACCACCCTTTTGACACCAATAACGTTGTGAATTAAAGTTGTTGTGGGTATTAGATCGTAACCATAAACCACTTTAAGTTCTAATACAGTGTTTGAAAAGCATTTAACACCTTGCTAGTTTTGTCGTTTCAGAAAAGCTCCCCCTACACATGTGCATAGAAATACGAAAGAATTTAAGTAGACATTTTGCACATGTGGGTAAGAGGTGAAGTGCTTGAGTCTTATATAAGATCACATTTTAGTCACATTTTCTCCCCTATCTATAATATATAAAATTTTGATATTAGAGATACCAAATTTGATTAAAATATATTTTGAAAAATAGTCTTGAAAATCTCCGGAAGAAAGATGTGTTAATCTTTTGCTTGAAGTTGAAATGCTCCCCCTCAAAAATTGATCCAATTGAATTTTCATTGTGAGGATTTGATCCACATTTCGCTTTTTGAGGATGGGAGTTGTTGAACACACAATTTTTGAAAGATTTTGAATAATCATTGAGAAATTCTTGAAAAAATTGTGTTCAACGCTTTTTGAAAAATCCTATTTCTTTTTTGGCGAAGAGGTTTTTCTAAAGCATAAACTTGAGTTCATAGACCTTGAATGTCTTGATGAATCCACTCAAGTGTAAGAAGATTTATCTTCTTTTGCTGAGGGTAAGGGCACTAAAGCGTACACTCCCCCGTGAATATAGAACCGGGTTGCAATCTGAAAGTGATTACAAGCCATTGTGTTGAGCTTAAAACGTGGAATGTTTTGTGACAGGCTCAACCCGTGATAGATTGCTCTACCCGTTGTTTGAAAATATTGTCCAAGATAGACAATTTCCTTTATTAAAAGAAATGACATGTTTTGAAAAATATTTACAACTTTCATTCGAGCTTTATGTACACACCCGTGTCATTATTGAGAGACATTTCTAGGTACGTCCATATTATCGATACTGAAAGACATGTCGAGAAGAATCTTTTTGGTTTTTTGAAAGATATTTAATTTTGTGTTTTGCTTTTATATGTTTTTTTATTTTTGTATTTTTCTTTTTCAAAGATATTTACAAGTAGATGTTTGATAGATGAATCAAGCAGGATTCTATGCCAGAATCTCCAGTTCTGTTGGAGTCAAACATCTCATACCAATTTGCCTAACTAGATACACAAACCTCTCTTTCGAAAGAGCTTTTGTAAACAAGTCAGCTAATTGGTAATCAGTTCCAACAAACTATAGTTCAACGATACCCCTTTCAACTTGTTCCTTAATGAAGTGATATCTGACATCAATGTGCTTCGTGCGGGAATGCTGTACTGGATTGCAGGAGATGGCTATGGCGGACTTTGAGTCACAGTACATAGGTACTTTATCAAAGTGGAAGCCATAATCCGTGAGTTGTGTTCTCATCCATAGAACTTGAGCACAACACGCAGATAGAGACACATACTCCGCTTCGGCTGATGACAGTGACGTGCAATCCTGCTTCTTGGAAGACCATCCCACAAGCTTATCTTGACCTAGAAAGTTTGCACCACCAGAAGTACTTTTACGTGTATCAAGACACCCTGCGTGATCGGAATCTAAATAGGCCGTTAGAAAGAAACCGGTTTCCCTCGGATACCAGAGTCCCAAATGAATGATATTCTTTAGGTATCGAAAGATCCGTTTAACCTCCTTGAGGTGCTTTTCAGTGGGTCATGCTTGATATCGTGCACAATAACACGTAGCATGTGATATATTTGGTCGGCTTGCTGTTAAGTACATGAGGGAGCTGATCATGGAACGATATTTAGTTTGATATATGGCATCTCCCTCCAAATCAGCATCTAGGGATGTGGTTGATAATGGTGTCCCAACGGGGTAACATGAGGTCATACCATGCTTTTTGATTATCTCTTGACAATACTTAGCTTGGTTAATAAAGATACCACTTGGGGATTGGTGAACTTGAATTCCTAGAAAGAATTTTAGTTCACCCATCATTGAAATTTCAAATTTACTGTGCATGACTTTTTTAAACCATTTTGAAAGTTTTGGGTTTGTAGACCCGAAAATAATGTCATCAACATAAATCTGCACAAGCAAAATGTCATCCCCATATTTATAAGTGAACAAAGTTAGATCAATGGAACCTTTTGATAAACCTTTGGATACCAGAAATTTTGAGAGCTCGTCGTGCCACGCCCTTGGAGCTTGCTTGAGTCCATAAAGTGCTTTGTGGAGACGATACACCTTGTCAGGATAATGAGGATTGACAAATCCTTCCGGCTGTGTGACATAGAGTTCTTCCTTCAAAGGACCGTTAAGAAACGTCGTCTTTACGTCCAATTGATAGACAATGAATCTCTTATGTGCAGCATAAGCAAGGAAAATCCTGACCACTTCCAAACGAGCTACTGGTGCAAATGATTCTTCAAAATCAATACCCTCTTTCTGGCCATACCCTTTAGCTACTAGCCTAGATTTATTCTTGACGATCGTGTTCTCTTCATCCATCTTGTTTTTCCAGATCCATCGAAGATTTAATGGTATTACATCGTATGGTCTGTCAACAAGTTCCCAGACTTTAAGTCTTTCAAATTGTTGAAGTTCATCCGTCATTGATTTAATCCAAGCATGATCAGCCATGGCTTCTTTGATATTTGTTGGTTCAGCTGAACTCACGGCGAGTGCGAACATACAAACATCGCCATCGGTGTTAAGCTGTCGTCTTGTACGAACGGGCTGTGAAGGGTTTACAATTACTTGAACCAAAGGATGATCTCGAGTCCAATGATGTGTTGAAGGATGTCGTTGGTAGAATGTGTTCATATTTGACGGATCAACATGGCGAGTTGAAGACTCTCCAGTTTCGTGTACCGGTGTACCGAATGGGTTGATAAATTAGTCTTCGTCAGATAATGCATTGTCTGCTTGATTTGTCTTCTCTGGAGCAATGACAGTAGTTGTTGATGTTATAGGAGCTATTGTTGATGTGATATTCTGAGGAGGTAAATCTGCAGCAACCCGTGTTGAAGTAGATAAAGTTGTATCCTTTTGTTGACGATGATCGGTATCATCATTCTTATCATGAGTGACAGCGGAAGACTTCGATACAACATGTTTCTCCCCCGTGAAATATTCATCATACATTGGTCCATATAACATTTCCAACTCTTCAAGTGTCATGTCCACTGTCATATATTCTCTTGGAACATTTCCTTGAACCAGCTTTGAACTTGACGGTTCATTGCTGTTGTCTTGAGTTCCGAGTTCCGTGCGGTTGTGAAAGGAAGTCGTTTGTCGTTGTGGATCGGGACTTAAACTGTTTTGTTCAAGTGACATTTCTTGTAATTCATCAAATCTGATATGAATAGTCTCGACTATCAATTTTGTTCTCTTGTTGTACACTCTATATCCCTTAGACTGAGTTTCATATCGCACTAGAATGCATGCATCACCTTTCTCTTTCATCTTGTCTAGATTTTCACCATCTCGAATAATGTAGCACGTACATCCAAAAACGTGAAGGTGTTTGAGTGAAGGTTTTCGATCATGAATAATGTGATATGGTGTCTTTTCGTGTCTTAGGATAATTAAGGATCGGTTTTGTGTGTAACATGCAGTTGACACGGCTTCGGCCCAAAAGTGTAATGGTAGTTTTGAAGCGGATAATAGAGTTATAGGAGCCTCAACTAAAGTACGGTTTCTTCTTTCAACAACATCGTTTTGTTCGGGTGTTCGAGCAATAGATGTTTCATGTTCAATCCCTTCGGCTTCAAAATAATTCATCGGAGTTGAATTCAAGAATTCTGTGCCTCTGTCAGCACGTACCACTTTTACTTGAGCTTGAAGACCACGTTGTATCAGTTTAAGGAAGGTGATGAGAACTTTAGGTGTTTCATCCTTGGACCTCAAGAAGTGAGTCCATGTGTACCTTGAGTAATCATCGACAATTACCATAGCATATTTCTTCCCATTGATACTTTGAACACGCATGGGACCACACAAATCTATATGAAGAAGATCTAACCGTCCTTTAGAGCTTGGTGTAGTCTTTGTCTTAAAGCTACTTCGTTTAGCTTTACAAAGCTCACAAGAAGAACAAAGATGATCTTTGATGAATTTCAAACTTAGAAGGCCTCTCACAACATCTTTCTTGGAAAGCAAGTTGATGGTATCAAAGTTGAGATGAGAAAGACGTTGATGCCATAACCATGCCTGAGTCGTTGAAGCTTTAGCCATGAAGCAAATTGGATTTGATGAAGTTGTGTCTTGTAGTGAAATTGTGTAAAGATCAATACTCCATGAACCGGTGAGTAAATCATTCCCATCATAATCACGAACAAAACATGTCTTCTTTCTGAAAGCAACTTCCAAATCTGCATCACAGAATTGACCAACCGAGAAAAGATTGTGATTGAGCACTTCGACGTAGTATACCCTTTTGATCGTAATATTCCCCTGAACCAAATCTCCATATCCTAGGATCGATGCAAATTGATCATTTCCGAATCGGACCATACCCGGGAACTTCTCCACGAAGTTAATTAGAAGCTTGAGATTCCCCGTCATGTGCTTCGTGCATCCGGAGTCCAGTATGAAGAGAATTATTTGTATTACCTGCAGAAGAGTTAGAACACGATGGAGCATTTGCTAAATTGGATACCAAAGTAGTTGTGATTGTAGAATCATTAGTGTCCTTAGCAACATTTAAAGGCATACTAACACTCGTTGTCACATTTTCTGTCCTAACTTTAGGCATCCATTTATATCCCGGAGGACATTGATTAGCAAACCACCATTTCACGACTTGCTAGCAGACTCATATAATTCCCTAATTCTGCTTCTAGTGGTCTTAGTGGTGGAGTCTGATGCAATACTTTTCTTAGGGGGGGTTACAACAGAATGGTTCACTTTGCGTTTGGGTTTTCTAGCACTAACAGGCATCGCAGTTTGTTTCTTAGTTCTAGTATCTACACCTTTGACATTATTCGAAACACACATAGCATGATTAGCATTAGCACACTTTCCACATTTCACAAAACAAACTTAACATTCAAAGCATTCAAAGTCGAATCATTCAAATCGTCATTACACGCGATTATAGACGTTTTATTCTTAGAAACATTGAAAATCCTAGGGTGGTCTTCTACTGTCTTCATCTTCCCTTGACTTTTGTTTTGCCAAACCTTTTCATTCATGCGAGTGCTCTTAAGCTGAGGCCGGCTAACACTATCAGTGGGGATTACTCATGTAGTAAAAGACACACGTCTATTAGTGTTTCTAGAAGTCTGAGGTGATTGACTTTCTTTGTTGTGTGTGGGTTTAGTGGCCAATCTATACATCCCTGGTTTAATCACATTTGTGTTCTTAATGCTTGGTGATCGAATATGTGTTTTGAGAGTATTCTGTGGTAACCTATCCTTCCCATCCGTCTTGCGGGCAACGTAGGTTTTGCAAATGCAGAATTAGAGAAAATAGATGGTTTTCCCAAGACAGAGGGTCTAGTCACTTTGTGCGCGTTGGGTTGTCTTACAACAGGTTTCTTAACAATAGGTTCCACAATTTTCCCACCCATCTTAGCAACGAGTTTCTTCAGCTTTGCTATCGCTATTTCCCAGTCTTGTAACTGAGCTTTCAACCCTTTAATTTCCAAACTCTGTTCATTCATTTCTTGAAACGTTTTGGAAAGTTTTTCTTGCAAGTTATTATCATGTGGAAAACTACCAACGTATTTTTGCAAAGCAAGTTCAAGAGAATGACAATGTTTTTGAAGGAAATCAGTTTTGTGTTGAAGTAACTCAAAAGCCTTTTTATCAACATTTTCTTTACGTTTCGAAAGCTCAAGTTCAAAACGCTCACATTCTCTGATTTGATCAAGATATTTGCATGTAACATCAGAATATTCATCGATATCAACACAAGATTGAAGATTAACACACAAAATATCTTTGGAGAGACATTCTTCTAAGAGTAAATCATATTCATCAGAAAAAATGGACTTGTCCATTTGAAGATCGTCAATTTCTTTCTCAATAGACTCAACATATTTAAATCATCAAACATTTCAGACCGAGTTAATCTTTCAAATTCAAGCATATTTTCTTTTAATGTGGTCGTGTTCGGTATTAAGATTTGTTTGATAAGCACAGTTATATCTTGAGGAATTGGTTTTTTCCACTCTTCTTTTTCTCGTTGTTTCCATTCATTGTTAAAAATGGATTTAATATTATCAATATAATGTTGTAGAAACCCAAATGTCTGCCTACTCTTGCTTTTAGAAGCATCAAGAGGCAAGTAGTTGATGAACTTAGAAATGTTAGTTTTCTTAGTAGCAAAAGCTTTCTTCCATTGAATTCTTCTTTGTGTGCATTCTAAAAACAATTCCTCATGAGACTTTTGTTTTTGTGTAGTGAAAAGACCATATAGACTATTCTCATAAGCATAATTGTATCGTTTGACAAACTCTTTATTGACCGGTGATCTACTCTCCTCTTCCCAAAGGGATGTCTCATCATAACCAGGAGGATATTCAGGATCGGTCCATTCGGACTCATCCATATAAAGGCGTGGGTTCGTAGCTTGAGCTTGGGCAAGACAATCAGGACTTGCAAAGCTAGCTTGACCCTTAAACATAGACGGAGGTGCTATTATTCTTACGGTTTAAATAGAGTCATGCGTTTTATAAACAACTTTCTTCAAAAATTCGACTTGTTTTTCTAGTTCCATTACTTTTTAAGTATCTTTCTCATGTCAACTTTTAAAATCTTGTTTTAACGTTTCAACCTCTTGTTTCTTAACATCAATAATTTTAGCAGACTCGGTGTTATCCATTGAAAGCCGTTGTTCAAGTTCGTTAACTTTGGTGGTAGCAAGGTACGTTTTTTGACGTTCATCCATTAATAAAACATTAAATTGACGTTTCTCTTTGGTTAATAACTCAAGAGTTTCGTTGTATTTCTTTTCAAGATCGTCCTTTTGACTTTTTAACACACTACCCTTGTAACCCTCAAGCTCTTTGGTTTTCTGAAGAAGCTCATCTTTATAGTGTTCAATGGTCTCACTAGATGTAATTAGTGCGGCTTTGCATTCTTCAAAATTTTGAGTGAGCGCTGCGTTTGCCTTCTTTAATTGCTTTTGACTTTTTCTAGTTTCATTGACATCTTTTTGTAAACTAGCAATTAAATTAGCAAGCGCGACACGCTCTTCATCATCATACTCATTTGCATGTTGATCATCCTCAAACTCATTATTGCACATGTCTGATGAATCGGGTGTGGTATTGCTATCAACCTTTTCCGTCATACATGTGTCATTAATGGCATTGGGTAGCTCACTATGCTCATGAATATCACCAAACACATTATATTCATTAGTGGTGTGTAATAACTGGCTTTTTGCTTAGCATTTGTGTACTCGATATCGTTCTCGGTATCTAATCGAATTGATCACGGTTAATGGTGGAATAGTCGGTAATGGTCACTAAAAGGGGAAGTTGATTTTCTATTCTACTAGAAGGGTAAGTGCGAAACGTAATTAAAATAAGCTAAAAGCAAATCTAGAAAAACTGTTACTTTTTCTCTCTAAAATTAGAAAAACACTTAACCCTGTCGGGAAGCGTGCAATTTTTGAAACTTAAAACTGAATTAAAAATAAACAATTAACCCTGTCGGAATGCTTTATCGGAATCCCGTCGGAATGTTGTAGTCGGAATATGATCGGAATGCACTCGTCGGAATATGACAAAGGAAACCCTATCGGAATACCAGCGTCAGAATTTGATCGGAATGCAACCAAAAAAGATCTCGTCGGAATAACGAAATAGTAAAGCTATCGGAATAATGGTAACCAATTTTTATCGGAATATCAAACTATCACCTCCATCGGAATCCCAATCGGAATACTTGTCTGAATACAAAACCCTTTTCCGATACCTAGTATCGGAATGTAGCGTCGGAATACCACGTCGGAAAAGGGTTTACCTTTCCGATGGGAAGTAATCCGTAATAAGCAAATCAAATAAGCTTTTCCTATTTTAAAAAGCACAATCCGAAACTTAAACAATTTTTAAAGGAAACTAATAAATAAGCACAAATAAGAACTTTCAAGACTCTAAATAAGCAACCTTTTTAAATCAAACTTTAAAAAGACAAAACCTTTAACACCCTCCTAATGTGTCATTAGGAGGGTATATATAGGAGGTGGGGAGGTGCATGTGTTGCTTCCTTTCTCTTTCTTTTCGTCTCGACTCGATTTAAATTCTTTGTCTTTCTCGACGTCGTCTCGGGATTTGTCGATATTAATTGAACTCGTCTTATAATTGTCTTCTTCTATTAGACTTGAGCTCTTCACCTTCATTAAACTTCCGTCTTTAGACTTTTTCTTCGATAAATCTTCAGAATAGGCCTTGGACTTCCGTTCTCTTTACACTCTTGATCTTTTGACTTCGTCTTTTCTTGTTTTCTTCGATAAAAGCCCGTAATAGCCCGTGTTTTCTCCCTTTTTCATATTTTTATCCTGAAACACAATAAAAACAAAAACCACGCATAATTCCGACTTTTACGATATAAAATACACGTTTTGGTCTTGTTTTTATTGGAAATAAGTGGTAAAAGGATAAGTGTTTTCACACTTATTAAATCCCCTACACTTGACCATTGCAATGCCCTCATGCAATGCATTACTTTCAAAGCACGGTTTACATTTTTCATCATAAATAACCCACCTTGGCCTTTATTAAATATTAAACTTTAAGGAAACTAAAAAGATAGAAATATGTACAAAATAAGTAAAGAAATCAAAGACTTACATTGGGTTTTTGGCTGTCATGAATGTTCATCATCCTCAAGTTTCACGTTCCCCATACCAAGCTTAAAAACGAGATCATTGTTATTATAAGTTAGAAAACTAACACGAACTCATGTAGCCCAATTATTTACTTAGACTCCCTTATTCCTAGGTGTATCTCTTATATTTTAATTTTGTCTTGAATGATCACGAGGATGCATTGTTTGACTTATTTCAATAGTTTATTTAGACCGAAAATAAAGTGGGACGATTTAATCAATAGTTAGCTAAAGAACAAAATATTTTAAAACTGCTTCTCGGGACCTCTTAAAGTTCATATCTTGGCATAACTCGTTTCACGATTTGAGACCTTTCTCGGACCGATATTTGGCAGCGACTTCATTCTTCGAATCTTGAGAGACGTTCTTGAAATTATGGTCTTCTCTTTATAATAGGAATTTCTTCACTTAAAGTTTTTAAGAGATTCTTCATATTTGGACCATGAATTCTTCATTTTTCTCCAATCTTTATTTTGGACTTTGATATACAACGATCCGCCTCCTTTTAGGACTTGGATCTATTTATCCTCATACCTTGTTAGGGCCTTTTTGGATAGACTTCTCCATGATCTTTAGGGGAGTATTTGCTTTTCATCGTGTGTCTCGATCCTTCATATTGATTTTTGATAACTGATTCTTCATATCACTTGGGATCTTTAGCAACAAAATGTAGCCCTCATGCCTTGTTAGGGCCTTTTAGGACTCGCCAATCTTCGTATCCCGCTTCAATAAGTTATGCCTTGGCTGTGAACTCTAATTAATACCGAGCAACTTTTAAACGATCTTGGGCTAGAAGCTAAGTAACTTTTCAAATCGTACAACCTTATTTATTGCAAATATATTTATTAACAAGCGATGGGAGAAAAAGCTTATAATCAACTCACATAAATTCATGAAAGAATACCAAACTTATAACTGACTCTATCATCTCTCGTTCTCCACAATTTAAAATCTCAAGGAATGATACTCGTGGATGCTTAGCCAATTAAATCAAAGTTTTGGGTTTTCGAGTCATCTATAGGATCTTGCAAACTCTTAGACTTTTTCAAGTTTAGAATTCGCATTTTAAAGTTCCCTTGATAAACGACTCTCTAGGATCAATGATAGAAACTTGCGAAAAGTTCTTGTTCTTAACCCGTGAGAGTTAAGACTTTCGCGTTTTAAAGTTCCTGTTAGAAGTAATTAAAGTGATGGTCATATAATATATCATTGCGAAGCTCGTGAAAAATGTTATTTAATGATGTCGAGAGTTTTTAGTTATTATTGTTTATGTAACGGGATTTAGTCCCGAACACATAAATGAGGAAGGCCTCCTAAACAGTTCTTAATTAGTATAAAAGGCCCCCTAAGCCTCATTTGTGTGTGTGCTTTTCCATATTCATAGTTTAGAGAGAGAAAGGTGTGTTTGTTTCTCTCACTAGGAAAACACCAACTTTGTATTTCTTTTCTTCTCTTCATCTTAATCTAATCTTTCTTTTTTAGTTTAATCATCATCAATTTATTTGTGTTTGATTAGTCGTGTGATTTAGTCCTACAAGTGGTATCATTCGCCAAGGGATTCGTAGTTAGCTTTGGTGTTGATTTGGAGTTGATTTGGTGTTGATTTCGTGGGTTTTTGGTTTAGGTTGTTGGATTCGATTGGTATTGGTGGATTCGAGGTGTGGTTTTTGTGGTTTCCTTTCATATCTGTCGACTCACAAAGCTGTGATCTTTATTTTCGGAATTTTCTTTGCAACAGGGTTTTGTATTCCGAAAATACTGTCATTTTTCTGAAAAATTTTCTCTGAAAATCCACTTTATTCCGAAAAACCGACTTATTCCGAAAATTTTTCTCTGAAAATTTCCTTTATTCCGAAGAAACCCACTTTATCCGAAAAAGGTATGTTTTTTCGAAAAAGTCATTTTCTCTGAAAACATCATTTTTTCCGAAAAAGTTCAACTTCTCTGAAAATCCATTTTTTTCCGAAAAAGTCTTTTTCTCTGAAAACATCATTATTCCAAAAGAGTCTTTTTCTTTGAAAACATCATTATTCCGAAAAGTCCTTTTTCTCCGAAAAAATCTTTATTCCGAAAAAATCTTTATTCCGAAAAAGTGACTTTTTCTGAAAAACCCCATTGTTCCGAAAAAATCTTTATTCCGAAAAAGTGACTTTTTCTGAAAAACCCCATTATTCCGAAGATTGGCTACTTCTCTGAAATCTTCAATTATTCCAAAAATATTTTTAAAATTTGTGTTTTTTGAAAATTTTTACGTGTGTTTTTTGGCCTTGGAATTTTTGGTTTCAGGAGAGCTCATTTTTTAGGGGATTTAATCATATTTAGGGGAATTTAGCGTCAACATTGTGCTTTCTACGAATTGAGATCCTATTTTTCTCACGACTTCTATGATGACGCCTCAACAAGATATTTACGCTGCGGGTACTGAGAATCGTCCTCCCATGCTCACCAAGGAGAACTACACTACATGGGCTAGTCGTCTCCTTCGTTATGCAAAATGTAAACCTTTGGGAAAATTGATTGTCAACTCGATTCAAAAAGGTCCGTATGTTAGAAGAACAATCATTGGGCCTGGGGACCCTACGAATGCTAACCCATTGGCTGACTCTAGTCATGAGCAAACGGATGAAGAATTAACTGAAGCTGAATCTAAACAATTCGACGCCGATGATCAAGCAATTCAAGTCATCCTCATGGGACTTCTCGAAGATGTTTATGCTGCTGTCGACAGTTGTGAAACCACACACGAGATGCGGCTTAGGATTCAGAAAATGATGAAGGGGAGTGAAATCGGTTTACAAGAAAAGGAAACTAAGTTGCTTCGTGAATGGGAGAAATTTACGTCTACTGAAGGGGAACAAATTGAACATTACTATCATCGGTTTTCAACCCTCATGAATCATCTTAGAAGAAACAAACATGAACCTGCACAAATTGCTGCAAACATCAAATTTCTTGATAATCTTCCTTCTGAATGGTCAAGATATGTCACTCTTGTCAATCAAACCAAGGATCTTCATGTAGTGGACTACACTCAAGTATATGATTATTTGAAGATGAATCAAGATGAAGCTAACGAAGTTAGGGCTGAAAGACGTGCCAAGACACAAGATCCATTGGCTTTTATGGCAAACTCTCCATCATCTATGTCATATCCCATGGTACCTTACCATCAACCCTCATCAAGTAACTTCATGCCACAACAACAACAACAACAACAACAACAACAACAACAACAACAACAACTCACCTCCTATGGATATCAACCTCCTGCTACTGTGAACTACTTACAACAACCCATTGCCTGTTTTGATGACACCACCGATCCTACTCATGCGATTAATACTGGTCTTGCACTTCTCGCAAAGGCATTCAAATTTACCATTAACCCCACCAACAACAATCAGAGAATCTCCTCGAATACTAGAAATAGGCAGATTGCTCAACCTTTCATGAATGCGAATCAAGATCATCAATTGGTAGCTGCTGGGACACAATATGTTCAGAATGTTGGGAATGCAGGAAATCAGTATGGATAAATTCGTGGTCAGAATCCGAATGTTACAAATGTGGGTAATCCGAATGGGTTAATAGTTGTGCCAGCGGTTGGTAATCAGATGGGAAACATTATGGCTGCAAGGGCTGAGAATACTGGTACGGGAAATGGAAACAACAATCGTCAGGTTCAGTGCTACAACTATAGGGGATTTGGTCATTATGCTCGAGACTACACAACCAAAAAGAAAAGGGATGCTGCTTATCTTCAGACTCAGCTTCTCATAGCACAAAAAGAAGAGGCAGTGATTCCACTTCAAGTTGAGGAATTTGATCTTATGGCTTCTGCGGCAGAATATGACGAGGAAGAAGAGGTGAATGCCAACTACATCTTGATGGCAAACTTACAGCAAGCATCAACCTCAGGAATGCATGATGACAGAGCTCCCGTCTATGATTCAGATGGTCCCTCTGACGTACACCCAAGTTTTGATGATAATGATATATATAGTATGTCTAATCAGGAGGAAGAGTATACTGAGATGCTTTAGCCCTACATTGAGACACACGGGGACCAAACGAATAATAATAATATTATTTCGAAGGAGCCCTGTGTGGACCTTAGTGTGGATCAAGTTGCTCAGCCTACAACCCTTTCTGATAAGACACATGCGTATTATAAATCTCTATTTGATAAGCTTGCTAAGGATGTAGATCATGCTACGGTGGTTAAGGAACGGGAGAAATGTTTTGAAATTCATCAGGCTAAAATTAAAGAACTTGAACAAGCTCATGCTACATCGGTTTATCAAGAAAAATGCACAACTAAGAAATTAAATGCGTTACACTTAAGTAGTGCTAAAAAGATAAGCGAATTGAATGATGAAATCACGTCTCTTAATAAACAGATTTCAACTGAAAAATCTACTATTTTGGAGTTAAAAGAAGAACGAAAAAAGCTGAAACGTGATTTCAAAATTCGAGAAGATAGGCTTCTTGAGGATTTTTGCAAAGCTCAGGATAGGATTAGATAATTAGACAACCTTTTAGTTAAACGTGGCCAAACTACGCAGATGATAAATATTCTCGCACCAAAAGTGAATGAGATAAATTACACTCGATACAAATTGGCTTTAGGTTGTCCTCTTCCCCCTAATCCCGGATACCTTAAGCAAGTTCAGGCCACTAATGAAGCTTTATATAATGGTATTGTGCTATTGTATGATGAGCATGATCCTCCTAGTGTGCAAGCTTCCGAGGAAACTACTGAACTTGCTGTAGAGACTTGTTTAAGAATGAAAAAGCTTGATAAAGAAGTGACACCCGTTTATTATCTGAAAATTAATCCTCCAACTGTTTTTGTTCGGTCTAAAACGAGTACTGAAATGCTTTTGCTACCAAGTGAGGAATTGTCTGATGACCCTCCTAAACCGAGTATCACACGCCAATTTCTAAATGAGCTTAAAGATAACTTTGTCATCCTTAGACGTGTTGTTAATTCCAAAATAACTGGAGGAAATTTTACATCACCTGTTCAGATTGAGGTCCAGAAAATTCTTCAAAACGATATTAATCCGATTATTAATCAAGTTGATGCTAGGTTAGGTAATTTGGAAAACGCTTTTCTAAAAGAATTTTCCAACTTTGTTGAAGACTTTAAATCTTTGGCGAAGGAAGCTGATGAATCTCTTGATAAAATCAAAGTTTTGGAAAATGATCTTGAACGCCTCTCTAAAGCTCGTGATTGTATTGATAGTAGCCCTGTTGAGTTAAGTACCTCTGTGTCGCATAATGAAAACCTTCAAACTGAGCTTGAGCTTATGGAAGAGAAAATGGAATCTTATGTCATTAAAAAAGATAAAGAATTCACCGATCTTTGGAATAAATTTGTAAAAAAATGTGATGAATGCAAATATGACAAGATTTCGTATGAAAAAGGTTACAATGAAATGCAAAAAACTATCGCACGGTTGCAGGCTCAGTTAGTAGGGGTTAAGGAAACGAATTTGGCTTCTTCAGGGTTAGAGAGTACTAGTGATGGTGATGTTCAGAAGCTTAAGGCTAAGATTGTAGATTTAGAATCTGTTGTCGTTTCATATAAGCGGGCTGTTTAACAAAGCAAGTCTGTCTATCAGAAACTTATTGATAAAATCTGTGAGAACTGTAAATTAAATGCCTTGTTAAAAGATAAGACTTCTGAGCCTAGCTCGATTGCGGATACGATGATCCAGAAACCAGCAACCTCGGGACCCACTCGTATTGCTGTAACACCATTTCCCACGGCTGCTGGAATGAAAGCTGCTGTTATAGCCCCAGGAATGTTTCACGTTAGACCTTCATCCCAAACTAGGGTAGATATCTCTGTGCCTAGCAACCAACGTAAAGCAAGCGTTAGGACAAAACCGACCACTATCGCACAACCACAAGTCACTGATTTAAAAAATGCTAATTCTAACAAGCGTGTGTCTTTTTCTACATGAATGAACAACTACACTAAGAGTAGAAGGCCACAGCTTACGTGAAATACAAGGAATGATAGGGTCCCTTTTGCCTGTAGAAGTATTCGTCCCAAGGCTAATAATGTGGAAGTAGAAGAACATCGTAGGAATTTACCGTTTTTTATTCATAATCAGAAACTTAATTCTTCTGAATGTAATGACTTTAAACTTGCTATTCGGAATGAAAAATTTGAAGTTATTTGTGCTAAATGTAATAAATGTTTCTTTACCTTTAGTCTCGATGTTTGTGGTTTGACTATGATTGGTTTGAACTATGGTGGTTACACTCGACTTGACAAGCTTTCTATCAGCGAAACACATATCACTCCTAAGGCTAAAGTGTATGTTCCGAAAACCAAGCAGGTAGGGTCCACTGAAAGTCTTGCTACGCCTAGAAGTCCTAGTATTACCTCTAAGTGGTTGCCTACTGGAAGATATTTTGCCTCTAATGGTCATGTTATTGATTCTAGTAGATCTCATACTGACAGTAAAATGTCGGTATGTGATATGGCTTGATTATTACCTAACCATACATGAACCTATTTCTTCGGTTGCCAAATTTTCTCTTCTCTTATCATTGGTAGGTTTTTGAAATTTGTCTCAGGTGCGTGGACTCGGGCTGTTCCAAACACATGACTGGGAATCAAATTCTTCTCATGAACTTTGTATGGCATTTTATGGGAACTGTTTGATTTGGAAATGATCATGTTGCTGCGATTCTAGGCTATGGTGATCTTCATTGGGGAAATATTATCATCACCAGAGTTTCTTTTGTTGATGGCTTGGGACACAATTTGTTCTTGGTTGGGCAATTTTGTGATCCAGATTTAGAGGTTTCCTTCAGAAGTCATACATGCTTTGTTAGGGATCTTGAAGGAATTGATCTGTTGAAAGGAAATCGCACAACAAACCTTTACACCATTGATCTTTTTCAAATGTCTGCTGCATCTCCAATTTGTCTCATGGCCCATGCCACTTCAACAAAGTCATGGTTATGGCATCAAAGGTTATCTCATCTCAATTTTGATGCCATCACCCAACTTGCAAAAGATGATCTTGTTACCGGTCTTCCAAAGTTTAAATATACTAAAGACCATCTTTGTACATCATGTGAGCAAGGTAAAAGAAAGAAGAAGCCTCACAAACCCAAACCTGTTCCAAATTCGACGAATAGGTTGCATCTCCTTCATATGGATTTATGTGGCCCAATGAGAATCAAAAGTATTAATGGAAAGCGGTATGTCCTTGTGATTGTGGATGATTATTCTTGTTACACATGGGTTCATTTTCTTGCTTCGAAAGATGAAGCCCCGGATGTAATTATCAATTTCTTGAAGAAAACATCAGTGCTACTTCAAGCCCCTGTTATCATTGTAAGAACGGATAACGGTACAGAATTCACCAATCAGAAACTGAAAGCTTATTTTGACAAAGTTGGGATTTCTCATCAAACTTCGGCTGTAAGAAATCCAGAGCAGAATGGAGTTGTGGAACGGAGGAATCGTACGTTAGTTGAAGCTGCTCGCACAATGCTTCTCTCCTCTAGTGCACCGTTATTACTTTGGGCTGATGCTATAGCAACTGCATGTTATACTCAAAATCGCTCCATTATTCACACACGCTTCAACAAAAGACCTTATGAGATCATTAATGGAAGAAAACCGGATATTTCATTTTTACATGTCTTTGGGGCTTTATGTTATCCGAAGAATGATCGTGAAGATATCGGTAAACTTGAACCTAAAGGTGATATTGGTTTTTTCATTGGTTATTCTTCAACTGCTTGTGCTTTTAGGGTTTGTAATCGAAGGAAAAGAAAGGTAATGGAGACTATGAATGTTACTTTTGATGAACTCTCGGGAATGGCCTCTCAACATAGAAGTTCACACCCCGAGCTTCAAAGTCAGACTTCTGGACACGTAAGTTCAGGACTCGCGCTTCAATTTGCACCGTCAGCAATCTCATCGTTACAACCCTCGGAACGTGACTTGGAAGTTTTATTTGGGCCAATCTATGATGAATATATGGAGGGTCCTTCGTCATTTGGTGTTCCTCAAAATGTCCCGACTGCACCTGCTACGGTAGTTCCAGAACCACCAGCTGCATCTACACCAACGACATCCGTTTTTGCACCATCTACGCCAACCTCAACCATATTGACTCCAAACAGTCCAACCACGTCTCCGACTACTGACGCAACTCAACAACATTCTCAGCAAATTCCTACTCATGTTCATCTTCAGAATGAAATAGTTGCTGAAAATGCAAACAATGCGATGCTCAACGAACACGAGTTTGTTAATCCATTTGCGGCTTCCACAAGTTCTACTCGGCCTTCAACATCATATGTGGATCCGTCTAGCTCGCATCAAGTTTCTCATACACTTCCACATGAACACAAATGGACTAAGAATCATCCTTTGGTTCAAGTGATTGGCAATCTCTCACGACCAGTCTCAACACGAAATCAGCTGCATACCGACGGTGATATGTGTATCTATGCACTATCAGTCAGCACCATGGAACCAGCTAGTGTGAAAGAATCAATGACCGATGCATCATGGATTGAGTCTATGCAAGAAGAACTCAATCAGTTCATCCGGCTTGATGTATGGGAGTTAGTACCTCGACCGGACAATATCGATCCCCTTACTCTGAAATGGTTATTCAAAAACAAGATGGATGAGGAGAAAACGGTCATTAGGAACAAGACTCGGTTAGTTGTGAGAGGTTATAAACAACAAGAGGGAATTGATTTCGCTGAATCCTTCGCCCCAGTTGCTCGAATGGAAGCTATTAGGATTTTCTTGGCATACACTGCACACAAATTGTTCACTGTGTATCAAATGGACGTGAAGACAGCTTTCTTGCATGGACCGTTAAAAGAAGATGTGTATGTATGTCAACCTGAAGGTTTTATCAACACCGAACATCCAAGCCATGTCTACAAGTTGAAAAAGGCAATTTCTGGTTTGAAACAAGCACCAAGGGTATGGTACGACGAATTAGCATCATTTCTTCTACAAAATCACTTCAGCAAAGGAACCATTGATCCAACTTTGTTTATCAAGCACTACGGCAACGACATATTGGTGGCTCAGGTCTATGTAGATGATATTATATTTGGTTTTACTAACCCAAAATATTCTATATTATTTGCAGACCTTATGAAAAGTCGATTTGAAATGTCCATGATGGGGGAAGTGACGTTTTTTCTTGGTCTCCAAGTTCACCAATACCCCCGTGGCATTTTCATATATTAGGCCAAATATGTGCTTGAAATTCTAATGAAATTTGGAATGGAAAACTGTGATCCTATTGGTAGTCCAATGGACACTAAACACAAGCTTGATTTGGATAAGAAAGGGACATTTGTAGATGCTACAAAATACCGAAGTATGATCGGGTCCCTTATGTACTTAACCTTAAGTAGACCGGACATTGTGCATGCTACATGTTTATGTGCTCGGTACCAGGCTAAGCCAACCGAGAAGCACCTCAAAGAGGTTAAAAGGATCTTTCGTTATCTCCGGGGAACCATTCACATGGATCTCTGGTATACGAAGGATTCTGGCTTTAATCTCACTGGTTTTTCAGATGCCGACCATGCAGGATGTCATGATTCATTCAAGAGCACTTCCGGTGGAGCACAATTCTTAGGTGAGAAGCTAGTGAGCTGGTCATCAAGAAAAAAAGACTGTACGACATTGTCCACCGCGGAGGCAGAATATGTGTCTGTATCCGTGTTTAGTGCTCAATTTCTTTGGATGAGAACACAACTCACGGATTATGGATTTCACTTTAACAAAGTGCCTATCTATTGTGACTCACAATCAGCCATAGCCATATCCTGCAACCCGGTCCAACACTCCAAGACCAAGCACATTGCTGTACGATTCCATTTCATAAAGGAGCATGTGGAAAGAGGAACGATCGAACTGTATTTTGTCAAGACGGACTACCAACTAGCCGACATCTTCACCAAAGCTCTTTCTCAAGACAGATTTGAATTCTTGGTTCGTCGACTTGGTATGCGTAGTTTCACTCCTGATGAACTTGAACGTCTTGCACATTCGCAGTAACCTTGTATATATCTTTTAGAAAATCAAAATGCAAAAATATAAAACCTATAAAAACAAAATAAAAAATGAGAAAATCTTTCAAAATACCAAAAATATTCTTCTTCGACATGTCTCTCAGCATCGATAATATGGACGTACTTAGAAATGTTGTTCAATAACGACACGGGTACGTACATAAAGTTCGAATGAGAGTTCAAATGTTTTCAAAACATGTCTTTTCTATTTTTCTTCTCATAATGGCTTATAGTCACATGTTAGACTATAACCCAGTCCCCAAAGAAAGGAAAGTCTTTGACTTATCCTCAACAACGAGAAATTCATTTTTTTCGGTCATGAGCTTATATCAAAACATTCAAAGTTTTAAGCTCATGAACTCAATTTTCTCGGACTTTTGAGCACAAATTTTCAAGGTATTTCAAAACAATGTGCTCATATACTCCCCTATTTAAATAGAATCTCTCTTCGAGGGGGAGTATAAAGATTTCATAAACATTATTCTCTCCATGTTTCATCACTAGTTTCACAAAAATTTCAATTTTATGTAATTTTTGAGGGGGAGAATAGTGATTAAAATGTGTTATCTTGGATAAGATCTTTGATATAAGTGCTTTATCTTCCTAATATGTGCAAAAACCTTTCCTTTTTTGATGCACATATGTAGGGGGAGCGTTTTGGGTGATACAAAAAACCTTCAAGGTGTAAACTCTGATTTCATCAACACCTTGATTGCTTTTTCAACAGGTTTTTCTGGCTACGATATCTATACCCTTCAACACATTAATTCACAATGGTATTGGTGTCAAAAGGCGGTTAGGTATTCGTCCTATGATCCAACCAGAACCGGAGGGATCTTCCCAGGGACAATCCATTATAATTTAGATGTCCTTAGGAAAGATGGAGTAGTTGAGTGTACGGGAAAAATGCCGACTAATGACTTAAGCTAGCACTGGAACAATCACAACAAGGTGCTAGTTATGACGTCTTGGTAAGCAAGAAGCCCTCCATACAACTTAGGCAGAAACCGGGTCAATACATCTACTATCAGAATCACGTTGATGATTTCTGGTAATGAAGACAAAGCATCATGGACCCAGTGATGCAAAGCACAACCCTTCCCAGCCTACTCAAGCTTCTCTCAAAAGAAGTTTGTTTTATTGTCACGGAGTTCAACACATTTCTATCAACTTTCTCACTCCGAGATAGTAGATATTGAAAAGGTGGCAGTCTGCTCCAGCCTCCGATCACCAAATAAACGTGCACTTATAGAGTCTAGAGCCAACGAGATTCATCAAAAAATCTCATTAGGACACTTATTCCTTATATCAATTGTTGTTCATCATTTGAACACAAGCGATAATTATAGAGTCCTACGCTCTATCCTTGTGGTATTGCTAGAACATTCAGAGTGATACTCTCTAGTACTCACAGTGATGAATAGAAATCCTTCTAGTGTTAACATCAAACAACACTGCGGTAGGTCATATGTACGATTCAGTTTGAATTAAACATATGCTAACTGGAAAGCAACAGTGGTTTGATTCTTATTTGATTCAAACTCGTTCCAGGTCTCTACGCAATATCTTTATGATCTTTCCAGAACATTCAGAGTAATAGTTTTCAGTATTTATAGTGACGAATGGAAATCCTTCCAGTGTCATCATCAAACAGCACTGCGGTAGGTTACTTGCGCGATTCTATATGAATCAAACTTGTGTCAACCGGAAAGAAACGATGGTTTGATTCTTAATTGATTCAAACTCGTTCCAGGAAATTGAATTGACGACTTAATCAGCAGAATGGAACTGTATGATTCACTCCTTACTATGAATTATCTTTCGATAAATTTAAGTATTGAGAACGGCTACCACAACTGGAAAGCCTATCAAGGAAGTTCTTTGAACTTATCTAATCACATGTACAATATTCTTACTGTATAACGGGAAACCGGAGGAATGCAAACGGTGGCGTAACTTCAAGAAGTCGTAATTCAAGATCACATGCTCATATAAATGAAGAAAGCTCAAGAACATTTAAAGACAAAGACTTCCGCTAGTCTGATGATCAAGGGATATTGTTAACAAGCTTTATAGTCAACACAAAACATGAGTATGTGGAGAAAGACACAAGAACATAAGCTGGCAAAGTTACAAGATCAAGTCAAGGCAAAGATCAAAGATCCAAGATCACAAGTCATGAAAGGAGCTATGAAGAAACTCTCCAGACATCGAGCTTCAAAGTCTGCAACAACAAAGAAGTGAAGTCACATATTACATGACCACCACTTAGGAGGAGATTGTTAGAAGTAATTAAAGTGATGGTCATATAATATATCATTACGAAGCTCGTGAAAAATGTTATTTAATGATGTCGAGAGTTTTTAGTTATTATTGTTTATGTAACGGGATTTAGTCCCGAACACACAAATGAGGAAGGCCTCCTAAACAATTCTTAATTAGTATAAAAGGCCCCCTAAGCCTCATTTGTGTGTGTGCTTTTCCATTTTCATAGTTTAGAGAGAGAAAGGTGTTTTTGTTTCTCTCACTAGGAAAACACCAACTTTGTATTTCTTTTCTTCTCTTCATCTTAATCTAATCTTTCTTTTTTAGTTTGATCATCATCATGTTATTTGTGTTTGATTAGTCGTGTGATTTAGTCCTACAGTTCCCTATATAAAAGCCTAGCAAAACTTGACTTAAACACGTTAAGGATACTAGCTAGAGTAAACTTAGACAAGTAAACTCGGGTTGAGTCAAAAGATTCATGACTCAGTAAAATTTAAAACCACTTTATTGAAAATTTATTCTAGCAAAGAAAGTAAATAACGATAGCAAAGGAAAATACTACTATACAACTAGGCCAAAACAGATTAAAATTTTTGAAAAATGTCGAAAAATCAAATTTTCCGGTTAAAATGAGGACAAATTAATGGAAAAGCCCACTTACTTCGATAGAAGTCCCCCTACACTTGACACAGACATTATCCTCAATGTTTAAGCATGTGGGAGTAAACTCCCCTACACTTAGGACATTGTGCACGTTGTTTAAATCTTGCTAAGGAAAGGACAACTATAGTGATTTCAATGGGAACATATAAGATATGAAATATTGAATCACGACAGTTTAGGATCGAACCAGGAAGACGGGTACACGGGATCACGGTTCGTCAAATGTCATCAAAAGTGGATCTTTGAAGGTTTAATCCCTGCACATCATAAGAAACAAGACAACAAACACATACGGGGGGTCCCCCTACACTTATTACGAAAACGGTAAAGGATAGATCAACGGGTTGCCTCCCAAGAAGCGCTTGTTTTTGTTAACCGAGTCACGAGCCTGACTCGACCCAGAACTAATTCAAGGGAAACGTGGTAAGGGATGGGATCATCTCATGAGAGATGTCCTCACCAAAGTACAGTTTCACACGCTGGCCATTCACTTTAAAATTAGGCCCATTTGGCTGAGAAAGCTCAATGGTGCCATAAGGGAAGACTTTGGCGACGATGAACGGACCAGACCAACGGCTCTTTAGCTTGCCCGAGAAGATCTTCAACCGAGAGTTAACGAGTAGAACTTGATCACCAACGTGAAACTCTCGGTTCTTAATTCTTGAATCATGAATGATCTTGGTCTTCTCCTTGTAAATCATTGAGTTCTCATAAGCTTCATTCCTTAGTTCATTTAGCTCGTTGAGTTGAATCTTCCGAAGATCACCGACTTTGTTGATGTCAACATTGGCCCATTTCAGGGCCCAGTACGCCTTATGTCCCAGCTTAATAGGGAGGTGGCATGCCTTCCCGTACACAAGACGATATGAAGTGCAACCAATCAGAGTCTTATATGCGGTACAGAAGGCCCACAAAGCATCGTCTAACTAATCGGCCCACGAGGCACGATGCTCTCCCACAGTACGCTCAAGAATTCGCTTCAATCCACGGTTAGATATCTCGGCTTGACCATTTGTTTGAGGGTGATAAGCGGTGGAAAGACGGTGATTGAGATCGTCCTTAGCCATGACTCGAGCAAATTGATCATTGCAAAAATGAGTCCCGCGGTCACTGATGATAGCACGAGGAACACCGAATCGAGCAAAAAGCTGCTTCAAAAATTTCACAACCACCCTCGCATCATTCGTAGGGAGAGCCTCAGCTTCAACCCATTTAGATACGTAGTCAACGGCAACAAGGATGTACTTGTTCCCTTTGGATGATGGAAATGGCCCCATAAAGTCGATAACCCATACATCAAATATTTCACATTCTTGTATGAAATTTTGAGGCATCTCATCTTTATGTGTGATCTTGCCTTGGCGTTGGCAAGCATCACAATTTTGAACCATCTCGTGAGAGTCACGATAAATGGTGGGCCAATAGAATCCAGAGTCGAAAACTTTCTTCGCGGTGTAATTAGGACCAAAGTGACCACCAGTGGGTCCTTTATGGCAAGCTTGGAGAATGTCTAAAGCCGCGAGTCCATCAACACATCGACGAATAATCAGATCAGCACATTGTTTGAAGAGATAAGGGTCATCCCAAAAGTAAGTCTTAACATCTTTAAAGAACTTCTTCTTTTGTTGGGATGCTAACCCTTCGATGAGAATACCACCCGCTAAGTAGTTTGCAATGTCCGCAAACCACGGGCTGTCATCAAGATTGGAGTTGATAGACATTAAGGCCTCAAGGGGAAAAGAGTCGTTGATCTCTTGATTCAGATGATCCCCTGGATAAGGATCCTCAAGTCTACTTAGATGATCCGCGGCTAGGTTTTCGGCTCCCTTCTTGTCACGAATTTCAATTTTAAATTCTTGAAGGAGCAAAACCCAACGAAGAAGTCTTGGCTTGGAATCTTGCTTTGTTAACAAGTACTTCAACGTGGAATGGTCGGTATAGACAATGGTGGTGGAAAGAACAAGATAGGGGCAGAACTTCTCAAAAGCATGCACTACCGCTAAAAGCTCTTTTTCGGTAGTGGTATAATGCAATTGAGCCCCGTCATTGTCTTGCTAGCATAATGGATTGGTTGGAAGTGTTTGTTCACTCTTTGGCCCAAAACCGCTCCAATAGCAAAGTCGCTAGCATCGCACATCAATTCAAAAGGTAGCTCCCAATTAGGGGTAACCAAGACCGGTGCCTTAGTTAGCATGTCCTAAGAAGATTGAAGGATTCAAGACACTCTTTAGAAAAGATAAAGGGAGTATCTTTTTCCAAGAGGCGGGTCATCGGGCGAGCGATTTTAGAAAAATCTTGAATGAATCGACGATAGAAGCCCGCATGACCAAGGAAACTTCTCACACCCTTCACGGTTGAAGGTGGAGGTAATTTTGCTATGACATCAACTTTAGCACGGTCCACTTCAAGAACGGCTTTTGAGATTTTATGTCCAAGCACAATACCTTTTTTTACCATGAAATGGCATTTTTCCCAATTAAGAACGAGACGAGTGTCTTCACACCGTTTAAGCATACGTTCTAAATTGGCAAGGAAAGTAGAGAAAGAATCACCATAGACCGAGAAATCATCCATTAAGACTTCCATAGTTTCTTCAACCATGTCATGGAAGATAGCCATCATACACCTTTGGAAAGTCCTAGGAGCATTGCATAAGCCGAAAGGCATTCTTTTGTAAGCAAATGTTCCATAAGGACAAGTGAATGTGGTTTTCTCTTGGTCTTCAGGATCGATGGGAATTTGAAAATACCCGGAGAAACCGTCTAAGAAGCAATAATAATCATTACCCGCTAAACGCTCGAGCATTTGATCCATTAAAGGAAGAGGAAAATGATCCTTTCTCGTAGCATCATTGAGTTTGCGATAGTCTATACAAACTCTCCACCCTGTAACGAGACGAGTAGGAATCAACTCGTTGTTTTCATTGGGCACAACGGTGATTCCGCCTTTCTTAGGCACACAATGGACCGGACTAACCCATGGTGAATCCGAGACATGGTAGATCATTCCCGCATCAAGAAGTTTGATAACCTCTTTTTTGATAACGTCATGGATCTTGGGATTCAACCTTCTTTGGTTTTGAATAGTGGGTTTAAAGTCATCCTCCATGAGAAGTTTATGTGTGCAAAAGTGAGGATCAATTCCACGAATATCAGAGATTTTCCAAGCAATCGCTCTTATGATTCTTCATCACGTCGATAAGTAGAGATTTTTCGTCTTCTTTCAAATCCTTTGCGATGATGACGGGTAACTTCTTATTTTCTTCAAGGAACACATATTCGAGATGAGACGGAAGATCCTTAAGCTCTAAATCTGGAGGATTTTTGATGGAAGGTATAGTCAAATTCGGATCATCGATAGAGATTTCCTTAGGATATGGTGGAGAAATATGGTCCTCATTGAGAAGTTTCTCAATGGTACGAATGTCTTCATCCCAATTGGAGGGAGAATCGTCATATTGTAAGTCCACATCTCCCAAAGTTGCTTCAAATTCTTTCAAAAGGAAATCACTTTCTCCAAATGGAGTCAGTGAGGGAGCAATAGAGGCAACGGTCTCAACAATGGGTAGAGAAGAAGAACCACTTTTACAAGCGTCGTTGAAATGTTCTTCACAAGCCTCATCAAGAACGTCAATGAAATTAACACTCTCGTTTTCAGAAGGCTTCTTAGAAAGTTTACCCATGTTGAAGACGATTTTATCGTCACCAAATCTCATGATTAATTCTCCCGCGGATACATCAATGAGAGTGCGACCGGTCCTCAAAAAAGGACGTATAACGATTAATGGAACACGGGGATCCATCTCGTAGTCAACGACAACAAAATCCGCCAGAAAGGTGAATCTGTCGACACCTACGAAGACATCTTCGGCTATCCCCACCGGATAAGCAACCGTACGGTTAGCTAATTCCAAAGTCATCCGTGAGAGGACTAGCTCGGGTAGAGATAATAATAGCACCTAGATCGGCTAGGGCCATACAATTCTCTACCCCGAGGAAGTTGCAAGGAATGAGAAAACGACCCGGATCACCAAGTTTCGTTGGTAATTTCCTTATGAGAACTGCAGAGCAATTCTCATTAAGTTGGGTCTGAGCAATATCAAGGAGATTCTCCTGATCACTGAGAATATCTTTAAACATTTTAGCATATTTCGGCATGTGAGCGAGAGCCTAGGCATAGGAGATGTTAAAATTCAGTTGTTTAAACATTTTAAGAAAGTTAGAAACCTGAATATCATCCTTGTTCTTCAACTTCTCTTTCCTCAACCTTGTGGGATAAGGTATATTGGGTTGAGATGAAGTCTTAGGAATTTAATGCTCACTCACATCCTTGGGTGGTGGAGGGGTGGAAGTAGAAGGTGGAGGAATTGGAAAAGGGGACTCGTTTTCCTTTGTCACAATCACCGGTGTAGGTGTAGGAATCTCGGGTTCCTTTAAACCTTTACCACTTCGGGTGGTGATTGCTTTCATCTCCCCTCTTGGATTAGCAACGGTGTTACTCGGAAGAGAACCAGAACCAGAGGCTTGATTACTTGGGAAAAAACTAGCCATCATATCCCTTAAGTTATTCGTTTGATTGCTCATAGAGTTTCTTATATCGGCTCGAAGATCATTCCCTTGTTTCGCCATGTCATTCCTTAGCTCGGCTCGAATATCGTTCCCTTGTTTCGCCATTTCACCCTTCAAGTTAATGAATTGGCTTTAAAGATTCGTCACCATCTCTCTATTGGCCCTCATGTAAGCTTCTAGGTCTTGGTTCAATACCGTGGGTTGATTGAGAGGTGGGGCTTGGTAAGCTGGATTATTTCCTTGAGGTGGATATGGGTTTCTTTGGGATTGATATTGATTGGTAGCTCGAGGTTGGCTTTGATTGTTGCGGTTGAAATTGTTTTGGTTTTGGTTTTAAGGAGAAAAACCGGGTGGAGATAGAAAGTTGTTGGAACGATAACTTAGCAAGTTACGGTCTCCTTGAGGACGTGCTTGATAGCCTCCCATAGAAAAGTTACCGTTAGCCGCATACACATTTTATGGATTGTCAAGAGTAGAAGGACAATTGGTGTATGAATGAGAACCCCCGCAAATCTCACAAGAAGTTGCTACAGCTTTAGCTTGTTGAAATTAGTTCGTAGCCATGGTTAAGAAGTTTTTGTTCATCTCAGCTACTTGGCGAGTAAGTTCGGTTATCTCTGAGTTGGATGATGTAGAAGAAAAATTGGCCCTCTGGTTATTCCTTGAAGATGTAGATGAATCCCAATTTTTGTGGTGAGTGGTCATGTTCTCTATAAGCTCTCTACACTCCTCAGGTCTTCTCTTCATGAATGTACCACCAGCGGCAGCATTAATCGTATCACGATCACGAAAAGTTAAACCATTATAGAAAGTATCAATCAAAGTAACGGGGAGCATGTTATGGTTTGGACAACGGTCGATCAAGACATTATATCGTTCCCAAGCATCGAAAAGCGACTCATCAGGTTCTTGAGTGAATCCACTGATTTGGTTACGAAGACTAGTGACCATGGATGGTGGAAAGTAGCGCGACAATAATTTTTGAGTCATGTCATTCCATGTTTTGAGTTTTTGGGAAGACGATCAAACCATTTTTCGGCATGGTGGGATAAAGTGTGTGGAAAGAGGTGAAGGCGAAAAAAATCCATGGAAACACCGGGAAATTTAATGCTTTGAGTGACGGTGATGAACTTGTCGAGATGTTTGTTGGCATCATCATCCGGTAATCCGCGAAAAAGGAAAGCGTTTTGAACTTGTTGGATCATGTGATGCTTCAACGAAAACTCAGGAGCCGTGATTTGCATCGGCGCAATCGGTCCTCCGCGTCCGTTCATGGTGGGTTGACAAAGCTCCTCCATTGTGCGTAGGTCGGGTGGGGGAACATTGTTGTTGTTATTGTTATTCAAATTGGGGTGGGGTGGGTTGTTATTATTGTTATGCACACCAGCCATATCTATGTCTCTAAGAGTCTCGGGCTCAGGATAAGACGTAGATCGAGTACGCATACACTAAAAGGAAATATAATAATTTTGATTTTTTTTTATCTTTGTTATTGTTTTTGGATTTTTGAAAATTTTATATATTTTTTAGGATTTTGGAAAATTTTTATGCTTGAAAATAACGTTCCTAAAAGAACGGATCCCAAAATCCAATTCTTCACACTAAAAACCGTTAATCTTTACGAAAAGATCCGGCAGCGGCGCCATTTAATAACTGGCTTTTGGCTTAGCATTTGTACTCGATATCGTTCTGGTATCTAATCGAATTGATCACGGTTAATGGTGGAATAGTCGATATGGTCACTAAAAGGGGAAGTTGATTTTCTATTCTACTAGAAGGGTAAGTGCGAAACGTAATTAAAATAAGCTAAAAGCAAATCTAGAAAAACTGTCACTTTTTCTCTCTAAAATTAGAAAAACACTTAACCCTGTCGGGAAGCGTGCAATTTTTGAAACTTAAAACTAAATTTAAAATAAACAATTAACCCTGTCGGAATGCCCTATCAGAATCCCGTGGGAATGTTGCAGTCGGAACATGATCGGAATGCACTCATCGGAATATGACAAAGGAAACCCTATCGGAATACCAGCGTCAGAATTTGATCGGAATGCAACCAAAAAATATCTCGTCGAAATAACGAAATAGTAAAGCTATCGGAACAACGGTAACCAACTTTTATCGGAATATCAAACTATCACCTCCATCGGAATCCCAATGGGAATACTTATCTGAATACAAAACCCTTTTCCGATACCTAGTATCGGAATGTAGCGTCGGAATACCACGTCGGAAAAGGGTTTACCTTTCCGATGGGAAGTAATCCGTAATAAGCAAATCAAATAAGCTTTTCCTATTTTAAAAAGCACAATCTGAAACTTAAACAATTTTTAAAGGAAACTAATAAATAAGCACAAATAAGAACTTTCAAGACTCTAAATAAGCAACCTTTTTAAATCAAACTTTAAAAAGACAAAACCTTTAAGAAAACTTCTAAAACAAATAAGCTAAATACAAAATAAGCCAATAAGCATGATAAGCTCAAAGCTTAATCTGTATAAAAACTTAGAGATGAATAAAAAGATAAACTTTTTAATCACATAAGCATCAAGATAAACAAAATCAAGAAAGGTAGAAGAAGATTGAAGATGAAAAGCTTAACTTGAACTTGTAGATTAAAGATTCAAAAATACAAGATTGAATTAAAGCTTAAACATGAAAGAAAGAAAAGATGAAGTTCTAGTGAGAGAAAGTTAAACACTTTCTCTCTCTAAAGATTAAACTAAAGAAAGAAAAATGAACTAGCTAAATTAACTAACTAACAACCTCCTAATGTGTCATTAGGAGGGTATATATAGGAGGTGGGGAGGTGCATGTGTTGCTTCCTGTTAGAAGTATTTAAAGTGATGGTCATATAATATACCGTTGCGAAGCTCGTGGAAAATGCTACATAATGGTGTTGAGAGTTCTAGTATAATGTTATGTATGTAACGGGATTAGTCCCGAACACTCAAATGAGGAAGGGCTTCTATACTTTACACTTGTAGTATAAAAGGCCTCTAGCACCTCATTTGAGTGTGTGTGTCTTCCATTTTCATAGATTATAAAGAGAGAAACATACGTGTTTCTCTCACTAGGAATTCACAACCATCTTTGTTTTTCTCTTTTTCTTCATCTAATCTAATCTTTCTTTTTGGTTTAATATTTATCTTCATTTCTATATCATATATAGTCGTGTGTATCATTCCTACAAGTGGTATCATTCGCCAAGGGATTCGTGGATTGCTATTGGGTGTTGTCCGTGTCTTTCTTGTGTTTCGTGATTCATATTTCTCCTAAGTAGTTGTAGTAGCGATTTGAGTTCATGGCTTTGGTTAAAAACTCAAAATTTTTGGGTGTTTGATCCATTTTTAGGCTTCGAATTACGAACTTGTTGTGTTCTTGTTCTGTCCGAGAAAAGTGGTAACTTTGTTTCCATAGTACGATCTGATTGTTGCGATCGCATAAACCCTGGGGGTTTTTACTTGCGATCCAAGATCACGATCACATCCTTCGATCATGGTCACGATCAACGAGTAAGATCACTCATTGTGATCATAGACTACGATCACTTGAGTACGATCACTGGATACGATCACTTGAGTACGATCACTGGATACGATCACTGGATATGATCACTTGAGTACGATCACACTACGATCACTTGAGTACGATCACTGGATATGATCACTTAAGAACGATCACTGGATACGATAACAGAGTGCGATCACTTGAGTACGATCACTTGAGTACGATCAGGGACTACGATCTGTTTTGTTAAATCTTGTTCGAGTATTTTTTAGACTTAGCCACCATCTAGATTTGTCTTGGAGCATAGTTTTCATGAAGATTAAAAAAAATAATAAATAAAAAAAAGAGTTAAAAGTTTTAGGTCTAGTAAAATCAAATTTTTTCCCCACTAGTTTTTGGCTATCTCTAACTCAATTTCAAAATTTGGCGATACTCAATTTTTTTCAGCTTAACGTTTTGTCGGACTGAGGAATTTATTGTCGGACTGAGAAAAAAATCGGAAGTTTCGGAATTTCAACAACATCACACGCTTTCTACGATTGAGATCCTGATTTTCACATGACTTCTACGATGACGTCTCAACAAGATATTTATGCTGTGGGTACTGAGAATCGTCCAACCATGCTTACGAAGGAGAACTACATTACATGGGCTAGTCGTCTCCTTCGTTATGCAAAATTTAAACCTTTGGGAAAGTTGATTGTCAACTCGATTCAAAAGGGTCCGTATGTTAGAAGAACAATTATTGTGCCTGGGGACCCTACGAATGCTAACCCAGTGGCGGACTCTAGTCATGAGCAAACGGATGAAGAATTAACTGAAGTTGAATCCAAACAACTAGACGCTGATGATCAAGCAATTCAAGTCATTCTTATGGGACTTCCTGAAGATGTTTATGTTGTTGTCGATAGTTGTGAAACCGCACACGAGATGTGGCTTAGGATTCAGAAATGATGAAGGGAAGTGAAATCGGTTTACAAGAAAAGGAAACTAAGTTGCTTCGTGAATGGGAGAAATTTACGTCAACTAAAGGGGAACAAATTGAACCTTATTATCATCGGTTTTCAACCCTCATAAATCATCTTAGAAGAAACAAACATGAACCTACACAAATTGGTGCCAACATCAAATTTCTTGATAATCTTCCTTCTGAATGGTCACGATATGTCACTCTTGTCAATCAAACCAAGGATCTTCATGTCGTGGACTACACTCAAGTATATGACTATTTGAAGATGAATCAAGATGAAGCTAACGAAGTTAGGGAAGAAAGACGTACCAAGACACAAGATCCATTGACTTTTATGGCAAACTCTCCATCATCTATGTCATATCCCATGGTACCCTACCATCAACCCTCATCCAGTAACTTCATGCCACAACAACAACAACAACTCACTGCTTATGGATATCAACCTCCTCCTGCTATGAACTACTTACAACAACCTATTGCCTGTTTTGATGACATCACCGATCCTACTCATGCTATTAATACTGGTCTCGCCCTTCTTGCAAAGGCATTCAAATTCACCATTAACCCCACCAACAACAATCAGAGAATCTCCTCGAACACTAGAAATAAGCAGATTGCTCAACCTTTCATGAATGCGAATCAAGATCGCCAAATGGTAGTTGCTGGAAACACGGGGACTCGGTTTCAACAATATGGTCAGAATGCTGGGCAGACCGTTGGCAATGCAGGAAATCAGTATGGTCAAAACCGTGGTTAAAATCTGGGTGTTCCGAATGCGGGTAATCAGAATGGGTTAATAGGTTTGCCAGTGGTTGGTAACCAGATGGGAAACATTATGGCTACAAGGGCTGAGAATATTGGTACGGGAAATGGAAACAACAATCGTCAGTTTCAGTGCTACAACTGCAGTGGATTTGGTCATTATGCTAGAGATTACACAGCAAAAAAGAAGAGGGATCCTGCTTATCTTCAGACTCAACTTCTCATAGCACAAAAGGAAGAGGCATGGATTCCACTTCAAGCTGAGGAATTCGATCTTATGGCTTATGCTGCAGAATATGACGAGGAAGAAGAGGTGAATGCCAACTACATCTTGATGGCTAACTTACAACAAGCATCTACCTCAGGAATGCATGTTGACAGAGATCCCATTTATGATTCAGACGGTCCCTCTGAGGTACATCCACGTTTCGATGATAATGATATATATAGTACGTCTAATCAGGAGGAGGAGTATACTGAGATGCTTGAGCCTTACATTAAGACATACGGGGATCAAACAAATAATAGTAATATTAGTTCGAATGAGCCCAGTATGGACCTTAGTGTGGATCAAGTTGCCCAGCCTACAAACCTTCCTGATGCGGCTCATGCGTATTATAAATCTCTATTTGATAAGCTTGCTAAGGATGTTGACCATGATACGGTGGTTAATAATAAGTTTAGAGAAACTAATGCCAAATTAACCACTAAGCTTGCGGGATATAAGGAACGGGAGAAAAGTTTTCAAATTCATCAGACTAAAATTAAAGAACTTGAACAAGCTCATGCTACATCGGTTTATCAAGAAAAATGCACAACTAAGAAATTAAATGCCTTACATTTAAGTAGTGCTAAAAAGATAAGCGAATTGAATGATGAAATCACCTCTCTTAATAAACAGCTTTCAACTGAAAAATCTATTATTTTGGATTTAAAAGAAGAACGAAAAAAGTTGAAACATGATTTCAAAATTCGAGAAGATGGGCTTCTTGAGGATTTTTGCAAAGCTCAGGATAGGATTAGAGAATTACACAACCTTTTAGTAAAACGTGGCCAAACTATGTAAACGATAAATATGCTCGCACCAAAAGTGAATGAAATAAATTACACTCGTTACAAATTGGCTTTAGGTTGTCCTCTTCCTCCTAATCCCGGATATCTTAAGCAAGTTCAGGCCACTAATGAAACTTTTTATAATGGTAGTGTGCTCTTGTCTGATGAACATGATCCTCCTAGTGTGCATGATTCTGAGGAAACTACTGATCTTACGGTAGAGACTCGTTTAAGAATGAAAAAGCTTGATAAAGAAGTGACACCTGTTTATTATCCAAAAGTTAATCCTCCAACTGTTTTTGTTCGATCTAAAACGAGTACTGAAATGCTTTTGCTCCCAAGTGAGGAATTGTCTGATGACCATCCTAAACCGAGTATCATACGACGATTTCTAAACGAGCTTAAAGATAACTTTGTCATCCTTAAACGTGTTGTTAATTCCAAAATCACTGGAGGAAATTTTACATCACCTGTTCAGATTGAGGTTCAGAAAATTCTTCAAAACGATATTAATATGATTATTAATCAAGTTGATGCTCGGTTAGGCAATTTGGAAAATGCTTTTCTAAAAGAATTAGCCAACTTTGTTGAAGACTTTAAATATTTGTCGAAGGAGGCTGATGAATCTCTTGATAAAATCAAAGTTTTGGAAATCGATCTTGAACGTCTCTCTAATGCACGTGATAATGCTGATTGTAACCCCATTGCATTAGATACCTCTGTGTCGAATCAAGAAACCCTCCAAACTGAGCTTGAACGTATGAAAGAGAAAATGGAATCTGTTGTCATTAAAAAGGACAAAGAATTTACTGATCTATGGAATAAGTTTGTCAAAAAATGTGATGAATGCAAATATGACAAAATTTCGTATGATAAAGCTACAATGGAATGCAACAAACTATCGCACGGTTGCAGGCTCAGTTAGGAGGGGTTAAAGAAAAGAATTTGACCTCTTCAAGGTTAGAGAATGTCAATGATGGAAATGTTCAGAAGCTTAAGGCTAAAATTGCAGATTTAGAATCTGTTGTTGTTTCATATAAGCGGGCTGTTGAACAAAGTAAGTCTGTCTATCAGAAACTTATTGATAAAATCTATGAGAACTGTAAGTTAAAAGCCTTGTTAAAAGATACGACTTCTGAGCCTAGTACGATTCAGAAACCAGCAACCTCGGGACCCACTCGTATTGCCGTGACACCTTTTCCCAAGGTTGTTGGAACGAAAACTGCTGTGATTGCCCCAGGAATGTTTCGTGTTAGTTCTCCCTCTGTGCCTAACAAATGACGTAAAGCAAGCGTTAGGACAAAACCGATCACTATAACTCAACCACAAGTTGTTGATTTAAAAAGTGCTAATTCTAATAGACGCGTGTCTTCTTCTACAGGAATAAAAAACTACACTAAGATCAGAAGGCCACAGCCTACGAGCAATACAAGGAATGATCGGGTCCCTTTTGCCTCTAGAAGTAGTCGCCCCAAGATCAGTAATGTGGAAGTAGAAGAACACCCTAGGAATTTACCGCCTTTTAATCATAATCAGAAACCTAATTCATCTGAATGTAATGACTTTAAGCTTGCTATTCGGAATAAAAAATCTGAAGTTATTTGTGCTAAATGTAATAAATGTTTCTTTACTTTTAGTCATGATGCTTGTGGTTTAACTATGAATGGTTAGAATTATGGTGGTTACACTCGAATTGACAAGCTGTCAGTCAGTGAACCACAACGCACTCCTAAGGCTAAGGTGTATGTTCCAAAAAATACACACGTAGGGTCCACAGAAAGTCTTGCTAAGCCTAGTAGCCTTAGATACACCTCTAAATGGTTGCCTACTGGTAGAAATTTTGACTGTAGTGGCAAAATTATCGACACTAATAGATCTCATACTAACAGTGAAACGTCGTTATGTGATACGACTTAATTATCATCTAACCCTACAGGAACCTATTTCATCGGTTGCCAAAATTTTGTCTTCTCTTATCATTGGAAGGCTGTTGAAATTTGTCTCTGGTGCGTGGACTCGGGCTGTTCCAAACATATGACTGGGAATCGAAGCCTTCTCAAGAACTTTGTATGGCATTTCATGGGAACTGTTCGATTTGGAAATGATCATGTTCCAGCAATTCTAGGCTATGGTGATCTTCATTGGGGTAATATAATCATCACCAGAGTCTCTTTTGTTGATGGCTTGGGACATAACTTGTTCTCGGTAGGGGAATTTTGTGACTCAGACTTGGAGGTTGCTTTCAGAAGTCATACATGTTTTGTAAGAGATCTTGAAGGAATTGATTTGTTGAAAGGAAATCGTACCACCAACCTTTACACCATTGATCTTTTTCAAATGTCTGTTGCTTCTCCAATTTGTCTCATGGCCCCGACCACTTCAACAAAGTCATGGTTATGGCATCAAAGGTTATCTCATCTCAACTTCGATGCCATCACCCAACTTGCGAAAGATGATCTCGTTACCGGTCTTCCAAAGTTTAAATATACAAAAGACCATCTTTGCCCTTCCTGTGAGCAAGGTAAAAGTATGAAGAAACCTCACAAACCCAAACCTGTTCCCAACTCAACGAATAGGTTACATCTCTTACATATGGACTTGTGTGGCCCAATGAGAATCAAAAGCATTAATGGAAAGCGGTATGTCCTTGTAATTGTGGATGACTATTCTCGTTACACATGGGTTCATTTTCTTGCATCAAAAGGTGAAGCCCCTGATGTAATTATTAACTTCCTAAAAAAAACATCAGTTCTACTGCAAGCCCCTGTCATTATTGTGAGAACGGATAACGGCACAAAATTCACCAATCAGAAACTGAAAGCTTAGTTTGACGAAATTGGGATCTCTCATCAAACTTCGGCTGTAATAACTCCAGAGCAGAATGAAGTTGTGGAACGGAGGAATCGTACGTTAGTTGAAGCTGCTCGGATGATGCTTCTCTCCTCCAGTGCACCGTTATTCCTTTGGGCAGATGCCATTGCAACTGCATGTTATACTCAAAACCGTTCCATTATTCACACCCGATTCAACAAAACACCTTATGAGATCATTAATGGACGAAAACCAGATATATCATTTCTACATGTATTCGGGGCTCTGTGTTATCCAAAGAATGATCGTGAAGATATCGGTAAACTTGAACCTAAAGGCGATATTGGTTTTTTCATTGGTTATTCTTCAACTGCTTGTGCTTACAGGGTTTATAATCGAAGGACAAGAAAGGTAATAGAGACTATGAATGTTACCTTTGATGAATTCTCAGGTATGGCCTCTCAACATAGAAGCTCACACCCTGAGCTTCAAGGTCAGACTTCTGGACACGTAAGTTCAGGTCTCGTGCTTCAATTTGCACCGTCAGCAATCTCATCGTTACAACCATCGGAACGGGACTTGGAAGTTTTATTTAGACCAATCTATGATGAATATATGGAGGGTCCTTTGTCATTTGGTGTTCCTCATAATGCCCCGGCTGCACCTGCTACGGTAGTTCAAGAACCTCCGATTGCATCTACACCAACGACATCTACTTCTGCACCATCTACGTCAACCTCAACCATATCGCCTCCAAATATTCCAACCACTTCTCCGACTGATGACGCAACTCAACAACATTCTCAGCAAATACCTAATCATATTCATTTTCAGAATGAAATAGTTGCTGAAAATGCAAACAATGCGATGCTCAACGAACATGAGTTTGTTAATCCATTTGCGGCTTCCACAAGTACTTCGCAACCTTCAACATCATATGTGGATCTGTCCAGCTCGCATCAAGTTTCTCATACACTTCCACATGAACACAAATGGACTCAGAATCATCCTTTGGTTTAAGTGATTGGCAATCTCTCACGACCAGTCTCAACACAAAATCAGCTGCGTACCGACGGTGATATGTGTATCTATGCACTATCAGTCAGCTCAATGGAACCAGCAAGTGTGAAAGAAGCAATGACTGATGCATCATGGATTGAGTCTATGCAAGAAGAACTAAATCAGTTCATCCGGCTTGACATATGGGAGCTAGTACCTCGACCGGATAATATCGATCCCCTTACTCTGAAATGGTTATTCAAAAACAAGATGGATGAGGAGCAAACGGTCATTCGGAACAAGACTCAGTTAGTCGTGAGAGCTTATAAACAACAGGAGGGAATTGATTTCGCAGAATCCTTTGCCCCGGTTGCTCGAATGGAAGCTATTAGGATTTTCTTGGCATACGCGGCACACAAATCATTCACTGTGTATCAAATGGACGTGAAGACGGCTTTCTTACATGGGCAGTTAAAAGAAGATGTGTATGTATGTCAACCTGAAGGTTTCATCAATACTGAACATCCAAGCCATGCCTACAAGTTGAAAATGGCAATTTATGGTTTGAAACAAGCACTGAGGGCATGGTACGACGAATTATCATCATTTCTTCTACAAAATCACTTCAGCAAAGGAACCATTGATCCAACGTTGTTTATCAAGCACTACGGCAATGACATCTTGGTGGCTCAGGTCTATGTAGATGATATTATATTTGGTTCTACTAACCCAAAATATTCCATATTATTTGCCGACCTTATGAAAAGTCGATTCGAAATGTCAATGATGAGGGAAATGACGTTCTTTCTTGGTCTCCAAGTTCACCAATCCCCCCGTGGTATTTTCATAAATCAGTCCAAGTATGTGCTTGAGATTCTAACGAAATTTGGCATGGAAAACTGTGATCCTATTAGTACTCCAATGGACACTAAACACAAGCTTGATTTAGATAAGAAAGGGACATTTGTAGATGCTACAAAATACCGAAGCATGATCGGGTCCCTTATGTACTTAACCTCAAGCAGACCGGACATTGTGCATGCTACTTGTTTATGTGCTCGGTACCAGGCGAAGCCAACCGAGAAGCACCTCAAGGAGGTTAAAAGGATCTTTCGTTATCTCCGGGGAACCATTAACATGGGTCTCTGGTATACGAAGGATTTTGGTTTTAATCTCACTGGTTTTCAGATGCTGATCATGCAGGGTGTCATGATACATTCAAGGGCACTTCCGGTGGAGCACAATTCTTAGGCGAGAAGCTAGTGAGCTGGTCATCAAGAAAACAAGACTGTACGGCGTTGTCCACCGCGGAAGCAAAATATGTGTCTCTATCCGTGTGTAGTGCTCAAGTCCTTTGGATGAGAACACAACTCACGGAATATGGCTTTTACTTTAACAAAGTTCCTATTTATTGTGATTGACAATCAGCCATAGCCATATCCAGCAACCCGGTCCAACTCTCCAAAACCAAGCACATAGCTGTCCGATTCCATTTCATAAAGGAGCATGTGGAAAAAGGAACGATCGAACTGTTCTTTGTCAAGACGGACTACCAACTAGCCGACATATTCACCAAAGCTCTTTCTCAAGAAAGATTTGAATTCTTGGTTCGTCGACTTGGTATGCGTAGTTTCACTCCAGATGAACTCGAACGTCTTGCACATTCACAGTAATCTTGTATATATCTATCAGAAAATCAAAATACTAAAATATAAAACCTATAAAAACAAAATAAAAAATGAGAAAATCTTTCAAAAATACCAAAAATTTTGTTCTTCGAAATGTCTCTCAACATCGATAATATGGACGTACTTAGAAATGTCGCTCAATAACAACACGGGTACGTACATAAAGTTCGAATGAGAGTTCAAATGTTTTCAAAACATGTCTTTTCTATTTTCTTCTCATAATGGCTTATCGTCACATGTCAGACTATAACCCGGTCCACAAAGAAAGGAAAGTCTTTGACTTATCCTCAACAACGAGAAATTAATTTTTCTCGGTCATGGGCTTATATCAAAACATTCAAAGTTTTAAGCTCATGAACACAAGGAAAATGTTCCTTTATGTACATTATTCCTTAACAGCAGGAAAGTAAGTTTTCTCGGGTTTTTGAGCATAATTTTTCAAAGTATTTCAAAACTGTGTGCTCATATACTCCCCTAATTTTAATTAGAATTTCTTTTCGAGGGGGAGTATAAACTTTCATGCAACATTATTCTCTCCATGTTTCATCACTAGTTTCACAAAAAATTCAATGTCATGCAATTTTTGAGGGGGAGAATAGTGATTAATTTGTGTTATCTTGGATAAGATCTTTGATATAAGTGCTTTCTCTTCCTAATATGTGCAAAAACCTTTCCTTTTATGATGCACATATGTAGGGGGAGCGTTTTGGTGATACAAAAAACCTTCAACGTGTAAACACTGATTTGATCAGCACCTTGATTGCTTTTTCAACAGGTTTTCCTGGTTACGATATCTATACACTTCAACACATTAATTCACGACGGTATTGGTGTCAAAAGGTGGTTAGGTATTCGTCCTATGATCCAACCAGAACCGGAGGGATCTTCCCAGGGACAATCCATTAGAATTTAGATGTCCTTAGGAAAGATGGAGTAGTTGAGTGTACGGGAAAAATGCCGACTAGTGACTTAAGCTAGCACTGGAACAATCACAACAAGGTGCAAGTTATGACGTCTTGGTAAGCATCAAGGGGTTGAAGAATAAAAAAGAAATGTAAGGATAAAGGGTGTAAAGACAGAAGCCCTCCATACAACATAGGCAGAAACCGGGTCAAAACATCTATTATCAGAATCACTTTGATGATTTCTGATACTGAAGACAAAGCATCATGGACCCAGTGATGCAATGCACAAGCCTTCCCAGCCTATTCAAGCTTCTCTCAAAAGAAGTTTGTTTTATTATCACGGAGTTTAACTCATTTCTATCAACTTTCTCACTCCAAGATAGTAGATAATGAATAGGTGGCAGTTTGCTCCAGCCTCCGATCACCAAATAAACGTGCACTTATAGAGTCTAGAGCCAACGAGATTCATCATAAAATCTCATTAGGACACTTATTCCGTATATCAATTGTTGTTCATCTCTAGAACACAAGCGATAATTTACAGAGTCCTATGCAATATCCTTGTGATATTGCCAGAACATTCAGAGTGATACTCATTAGTATTCATAGTGATGAATGGAAATCCTTCCAGTGTTAACATCAAACAGCACTGCGGTAGGTCATATGTAAGATTCACTTGAATTGAAGATATGTTAACTGGAAAGCAACAGTGGTTTGATTCTTTTGTGATTCAAACTCGTTCCAGGTCTCGACGCAATATCTTTATGATCTTGCCAGAACATTCAGAGTAGTACTCCTTAGTATTTACATTGACGAATAGAAATCCTTCCTGTGTCATCATCAAACAGCACTGCGGTAGGTGACTTGTGAGATTCCATACGAGTCTAACTTGTGTCAACTAGAAAGCAACAATGGTTTTATTCTTAATTGATTCAAACTTGTAACACCCCCAAATTTGTACAACTCAATACAGCGGAAGACTAGTTGGTGTTACGGGATAGCACATTACTCACATCATAGACAACGCATAAAAATCGCGTCGTTTATTAATAAAGCATTTCCATTCATAAATATCAAAGTTACATCGGTCCCAAGTCATTAAATTTCATACAAAGTTTTACAAAATATTTGAATGGAAAATATTGTTTAAGTGCGGGCCATGAATTCTTGTCGTCTTCCCGAGAATTACCTTCAAGTACCTGAGATAAAACATGTTAAAAAAAAGGGTCAGCGATAACGCCGAGTGAATTCATAGAGTTTAATAAAATCCATCAATATAATATCAGTATAAAATTATTACTGAAAATCATCTTGTACAAATCATTTTAATAGGCCATAAAATAGCCAAAGTCATTTTATACAAATCTTTATCGAAAATCGTAATATAGGCATTTGCCTTAAAAATCATGATACGAATCATTGTCGTTAAAAACACCATACAATACGTTTTGCAACGTTGTATAGATTAAATAAAACCATTATATGAATATGGTCATAAAGAGCCTTAAAAATCATTATACGAGCCAATGTCGTAAAAACGTCATACAATACGTTTTGCGACGTTGTATGAAAATAAAAACCATTATACGAGTATGGTTATGAAAACCAAAACACAAACATAATATCAATAGTATGACCCAGTATTGCTAGTCAGGCAATACATCGTAATTCGGAGCGTCTAGTAGTATTTTGTTAATTTTTCAGATTATTATAAGCCGCATGACATTGTTACCTTACTAAACTAAAACGGGTAGCTAACCCGATACCAATTTTGCCCATCTAAAGTAGCGTGTCGTCACAAAGGTCACGCTATGGAAATATTCTCATACATAAATTCGCTTACCAATCAATGTGGCACGACGGGGATCAACCGTCAAGGCGCGAACTGGGGTGATCGTCCCCAAATAGTACTATTAAATGCATAAGCGTCTACCAAATCCCGGTAGTTCACAATTCATGCTAATGGGACTTTTAGTGACATAACCTAACTTTAATAATCCATTTAATTTCATCTATCGGGTCCTTTAATCATTTATCGGGTCATACAATCGGGTCATTCAATCATTCGGGTCCAAATCAATAAACAAGCAATCGGGAAAAATGGTGTCCAAACTTTTATAAAACTAACATGTTATCTCCCTCGAGGGTTTATAAAACATTTCATAAAAACATTTACAAGAGTGCGAGGCTATGAACTCACGTTGATGTGGGAAGGCGGGTTATCGGCATTTCGGACGTACGATACGTGCTTCAATCACGGAAACCTAGACAAATAATACTCGTCTTAGACTCATGTCCAATGACATTATAAAAATAACAATTATGTATACATATGATGATTTTATATATATGATGATCAAGTGGGTTTACATATTCTCGTTTACTCATTTTAGTGTTATATGTCGATAACGTTTATACCAGTTTACTAGTTTTACATATTTACGTGTTTTAAGTCCAATAAACTTATTACAAGTTCTTTAACTTGTTTTAATCCATTTTATACTTATATTATCAGTACATACACTTTACAAGTTGGGCCTAAATGGGTTAAGCCCAATAATAAGTTTATAAGTGTTTTAGTCCATTTTTGTTGTATTATTAGTCCAATAACGTTAATTTAGTCCGTTAACGTCCGTATGTCCTATAGTTCGGGTTTTATCGGTTTTTACTTGTTATACATGTTTATATATCAGTATATAAGTTTTATAAAGTTTTCATTAGACGGGTCCAACCATCTAAGTTTTATTTAACAAAAACGTTAATTTTTACGGTATTAGCCGAAAAAGTCATAAAAATCATGTTTATAATTTTATAACTTATAAAACTTAACAAGTTACCATTTTTATAAAATGTACACTTATTTAACCTTTTAAATACTTATATAAATAAAATCCATAAGTTAGTGGGTTTTTATTTTACATTTTATACTATTAAATTTTGAGTGCTTATATAATAGTAATATACTTTAATTTCCAAAATCTGATTTTTATCTTCACTTTCACCAAAACTGCCATATCTTGAGTTCTATATGGAGATAGAAGCTCAAATTTTTATCACATAAACTACATGATATGTGCTACATTTAACTCTTCTATAGCTACTGTTGAATAATCTTTTAAATATTTTCTAAAAATCGTTCAAAACAGTGAACTCAGATTTGTATCTTAAACTTGTTTTGATCATATCTCACTCATTACAATGATTCCATTGCATGGCCAACTCTCACATGTGTACAAGACATATAGCTTACTGTAAATGGATGCTACTTCATCATTTTATCAGTCCATGACCTGTTTCTTTACTGTTTTATACAGCCAACAAATTTAACCAAGATTTTAACCTTGTTTCTTATGGTTTTTCACCTTTTTAATCATGTTTATCAACACCAAATCCCCACATAACATTTTTATCATTATATAATCATCATATACATATACAATAGGAAATAAAATACATGTTTACATAATCAAAATAACAAAAAAGATAGGAAGAACAATCTCTATACCACCATTAGTGATGAAAAGATGAGGTTTTTGATGAACAAGACTTGGTTCTTGTTATCAAATCTTCAACTTTAGCAAGGCAACTTCTTGAGTCCTTTGCATGGATGAAGACCTCCATGAAATCAGCCCTTTAACCTAATGAAAACTCCTTTTCATAAGTTAAGATCACCTCCGATCTTCATATCTTTAAAAGGACATCATCATATGTAGATTGTAGCCTTTGTTTATGGTAAATTTTTGATGGTTATTGTGGTGGTGGTGGTGATATGAACGGCCATGGGAGAGTGAGAGAGAGATTTTAGATGGTTTTGCATGTAAGAAATGAGTGTGTGTTGTTTGAGTTAGTAGTTTTAAGTCTTGGGTGGTTTTGGTAAACTTAGGAGGACAAGTGTCCACAACTTAGCTTAATTTTGACACACAAGGGTGTGTCATGGAAGCTTGGCCGCCACATGTTATGGGGGTGGGGCAAGAGTTATCTTGTCTCATCCCCATTTATTTACGGGTATTACTCGATTCTAGTTTCCTTGATTTGCGTGCCCTCGGGTCATTTTACGAAAAACGTTTTTATAAATTATGAATCAACGGCACAAAACGAATCTAATAAAAATTGTCTCATCAAAACCGGAGTTCGAAAACGTAAATACGTAATCCTAAGGTTTCCGGTTTAGTCGTAAAGGACGTTAAAATAAAATCGTAAGTCCTAATCTCTTCTCGTAAATTTGTGAGTTTATGAACCAACTCAAATTTAAAATCTCAAAATAATATTCACGGACAAATTTATTTTTTAAAATGTCGGACTGTCACCAAAGACGGTGTATGTAAACGTAAGCACGTAACGTTGAATCCTCCGGTTTAGACGTAGTCGATGCTACTTCAAGACGTAAATCCAAATTTTTTTCCCAAAAATAAGTGAGTTCATATTGTAACATTAAAATAATGTTTTCAAATAAATATTGAGAATAAAATATCGACCATAAATTGACGGATTGTCACAACATTTACCCCTAAACAGGATCTTTGTCCTCAAAGATCATCTTACTACTCGCTTCTTATAGAGTTAAAGCCATGTGGGTATTTCCTCCACATTCGGTCTTTTCTCACAAGTATAATCCATTATAATACACGAGTTTCATCAAACATAACTACGAGAATAAGATCAGGCTTAATGTTGACTTACTTTCTCTATCCATGATGTTCACGGGTTTCTGATGAATGCAACTTTTTGCCGATCTCAACATTACTAAGGAACAATCAGATTTTCACTTGATAGATATTTTATCAAGTTCGATATACGAAACATAATTTACGCAGTCCTTGAAGTCCTAGGGTAGATCCAGCTTATATGCCTTTCAAACCAATCTTTCTCATCATCTCAATGGTCCCAAACAACAGGGACTTATATCCCATGATTTGTCAGATCATGAATTCATTTTTCCAAGGTTAAAAATTGTGGCATAACTTCGCTACCCATTTGGCACTTCAAGATCTACATTTCATATTCACATAACCTCCTGCCCACTATCGGCAGTTAATAATCAAATCCTAATTTCAATAATCATTTCAGATCTCGCGGGTCGGGTATTTTTGCAAGGTTAGGTTCGCCATCATAGGAAACCTCAAACTTAAAAGACATGTCCAACTCACAGTGGGTGTATGTCGGGTGTCTTCATCTCAACTCTTGCTTGTAGATGATCTAATATAGATCCTAACAAGATTTGATCTCAATCCTAATACGATGATTATCAATGATAATCTCTTCAAAGGAAAACGATTATACGGTCTATTACCAAAGGTCAATCATTCAAACATAAAACAGCACTTATATTACTTTGTATCGTTACTTTACCTCGTCCCTTCGATTGGGGTGGTACATAGTACTCTCATCAAGGTTCGTTCTCAATGATTTCTGAGCAAATCTCTAGAAATTCGATGCGAAGCGAGGATCTTGATAAAGATGATCGATACATGCACGCTATGTTTACATAACTCTTTTGCATTTATCATTAACGAGAATGATATTAGCAGATTTGGCCAGTCTGTCGACGATGACCCAAATCGAATCAAATTCAGATGATGACCTTTGCAATAGCTAGACGTTTACTAATGTATGAGGCGATGTCTGCCTTCATGATTGCCATCAGTACAACTTCTTCAGACAAAGATACTTTTAGTCAAAAATGACATACATATAATACTTATACTTACAAATTCCAACATAACTATATCTCACAATTTCCATATTTAGGCAACCACAAGTGGCCTTTAAAACATTTAATGCCATCGGCTTCTCAATCTTAATGATTCATATTAGTCGCGAATCTCTTTTTATTATTTATATTATCCTTCTTACAAACATCGTTTATTTTTATATCGTTCGGCAATTTATTTTGCACCTTCATTATTAAGGAACATGTCCTAATTGTTTCTTTATCCTTTTTATATAATATGTCAGTATCTATATTATTCTCATGATGATGTAATTGTCATGTCCAAAATTCACTCAGATATTCTTTCTATATTATGCGTCAGTAATTACGTTCACCTTCCTGATGAAATAAATATCACAACCGTATTTATTCAAAATTATTTCTTCATATCTTCTATGTTTTTGTTTCGTCTTTACTATGATTTTTATCCGTTTTACTCAATCCGACGTTTAAAGCGTCGATAATTATTACAACTAATTAAATAATAAATTTTCAATTTTTATGAAATGTAAACATAAAGATTTTAAATTTCTTAGTTCGACCAACTATATAAAATGTTTAAAATAAATTTGAATTTAATTAACAATATTTTTGTTGATTTATCGAAAATAATTAAAATAATTAATAAGATCCGAAAATGTTCGAGAAATCTTTGTTTATATTTTGGTCAAAATTTTCTTAGTTGAAAAGCAAAATTTGTTATTTCAAATTTCAAGTTATGGTTTGAATGGTTTTCCTCAATCCTTTTTAAGTTATCTGGAGGTATACACAAACATTTACCCCTAAACAGAAGTTTAGTTAAATGGTTTGTGTATAAGGGAATAATCCCTTAAAATCCTTTGTTAAAACATTTGTCAAAACATATTTCCATTTCTTTTTGGTAAAATCCAAAGTCTTAAAAGGGCTCTTAATTTTTTTTTGAAGAGTCAATTTATATTCCATTATCCTTTTAATCACATAGTCATATCATGTAAAGGTTCAAGTCTTTAATCACGTGTTAATTATTCAAGGTTCAGGTTCACACTGTTCGGCCAATTCAAGGCAATCTACAAATAATTACTAACTCCTTCTTATACTTATAAACAAACAAATGATCCTTAATGACCACAAGCATGAATTTATCAAATTACAGCCTACACACGTGATTCACCAATTTATGAATGCTACATGTGTGTTAGTCAATCCAAACGACAACACGTGTAACTCATAATGTTCATTACAAGTACCGGATGTAGTGATTGGAATACATAATCCTTTTTCGCAGATGCGAAATTGATGATAACCATGCCGTGGATCAAATCTTTAAAACATACGCTAGAACCTTGTAAATGATCGAACAAATCTTCCATTTCGAGTTATGGATATCGTTTTCGATTGTCAATTTACTCAGTCACAGTAATCTATAAATATAAGGAATGATAACACCATAGCTCTTCATGATGACAGGCTTGGTAGAATAAAATCTTTCTCCGACAACTCTCTCAGTTGTACGGTAATTCCTTTAATTTAGATGGTACTGACGTACAGTGCACAAGCCACAAGTGCAGCACCGGAAATATAATCAATACCAATTTCAACTTGCCTTAATGGCGAAAGTCTAGGTAATTCATCAATAAATACCTCCTAAAGTTTCAGATAACAAAACATGTTTTAATAAATTCATATTAGGTTCTTCTAGATTACAATATCTATAATTAGTTCACAATCATTCGTGGTATAATTTCAAGTCTAAATGCAGGATATGTTCATCCATCAAGAATTATTTAGATCACTTTTGATAATCAACATCTTATCATTTAGGGGAATTCTAATTGAGTTCCCATCAATTAAGACAATGTCGTCATGTCATAATCAATCAATCCATTCTACTGGCACTATCAACTTTCTAGTTTTATTGCCGTCGATAAGATGTGAACTTCTCAAAGGACTAATAATAACTCATAATCCTTCGCAAATTCAAGGATATATGGAGACATAATTACTATTAAAAGAGTAAGGTTAACGCATAATCTATGCGAGAGAATTTCAAATCAGATACAGACGAAAACATTTAATGAATATGAATATATCCCATGTTTTCATAATTTGAGTATGCATTCGAAAGCTCCTCGGGTCGTTACCCAGGTCATTCAAATGAAATCAAATCAAAAGAAATGATAGGAACGTCGATACATCCAGTCGGGTATCAACACTCGGTAATCAGATACTTTTCCTAAGAATCTCACTACGGGAGAATTGGACAAGAAAGAATTGTCAATTGTCAAATAAGACAATTTCCACAGATGAGTAAATTCGACTCAGAAGAATAGATGCTACAGGCACATATGTAGGTGTCCCTAACACTATGTCCTTATTTTTCACTTCTTGCAGATCTCATAAAATTTATTCTTTCACAATCTTCAAAGAAAATGTAGTGTTTATCCATTAGTTTTATGGTGACTACTAATCAGCCTTGCATAGTCCATTCCAAATTGTATGTAGGCGCGCAACTATATACAATTTCAAGATTAACGATGCAATACTCAGTTCGTCAAAATTTTATCATCATGTTTATAATAAAAACATTTTCATGCTTAATTCTTAAATAAGAATCAAAATAAATTTACAAAGATTTTCCTTGTTATGAAAACAATTAAGTTTTCCAAGGTGTTTTATAAACAACTTCATTTCGATAACAATCACTTATAATTCTCACTTTGAATAATCCTTATAGTGATGAAAATTCAATTTCCTCAAATGATACTGTTTTATCTTATAAAAACAATGAGTGATCTGCAGAAGAGTGATGAAAGCTTGTTCACCAAGAACTAACTACGATATAATAGGAAATGAGCTTAGCCAACTAATCATGAGGTGCATGACCTTGATGGCACTCAAAAAGAATAATCCACAACGTAACTCAAATCGAGATGAGTACTTGTTCAATGGTTACATCACTAATGTGAGCATTAGGATGAAGCAAGAAAAGATAGATAACATCGATACATGTAGAATTTAGCAATCAAAGGTAGTCTTTTCATTAATCACAAACAAGTCAAAATTGTACCGTAACACATTATGTGTCACTATGTCATACAATTCTCAGAACTCATCCTACCAACTGATATCTCAGTTAAGTTAGGGATTATTTTTAAAAGATACCACAATGAATACTAATCTACAAGAGTCATTAGGTGTTCCACATGTCCCGGAAGATCCATCGGTCCCAATTCAGAAGAAGATTTCTTCAATTTATTTGTTGGACACTGGGCATCCTCGTCAGTGGACAATGGCCTAGGAACAACCCTTAACACGAATCAACAATCAATTAAAACCTTATAATTCAATCACAGAACTTAACGACTTCCTCTTAAAAATCTCATATTCCATATAGGTTAAATTTTACTTTATTCAAGTTTCAATCAACTTATACTCAATGCGATATTCTACCTCATTCTCCAATACTTACAACCTTATTCTTCAGCCTTGTAAAGGCAATACAATCTCAATATGAATCAACACTTAATTTCCAATCCTATTAGCTCTTACAACAACAATTATCAAATGAGTCACTAGCATGAAATGACTTGATCATTCAACTAGACTTCTCGGAAAGGTATTAGTGGCATGAGGCTTTTGGGTAATGGTTCCAATGACAGCCTCAAGTGCAACATTCACCCTTTCGATTTCGATTTAAGAATTGGGTGACAACGAATCAGATGACATCTTTCTAGGTGGCAACGTTTTGTCAAACTCCACTCTATAAGAAAAGATCGTCATGACATCGATATCAGTTTTAATCTCGCCAATTCTTTTTCAATATCACAATCAACTACTATCTACATTTCTACGAATATCAACCATTTGTTGGGATCATAAATATCCACAACTTGGTTTAGATCTAGGATAGCTAGAATTCCTACGAGAATAGCTTCGATTAATTTACTAGGGGATTTAGGGTTTCTTGTGACAATCTACGTCGTATAAATACCTCGTATAAATATCAAAATAATCATCAAACAATCATGTAATAAAATTACATCATATATATATATATATAATCCAAGTTATATATATATTAAAATAATACTTCTCAGTCTGGTCTTGTCGGTAACTCGGGAATTCTTCGGCACCGTTATAGTCAAAAGATTTTTAGACATTTTTAGAAAAATGTTTTTAGTAAAAAGATTTTGAAATGTTTTATTCAAAACCTTAGTTTTAAAAATCTTTCGTTCTCTATAACGAGAGCTCTGGTACCAAACTGTAACACCCCCAAATTTGTACAACTCAATACAGCGGAAGACTAGTTGGTGTTACGGGATAGCACATTACTCACATCATAGACAACGCATAAAAATCGCGTCGTTTATTAATAAAGCATTTCCATTCATAAATATCAAAGTTACATCGGTCTCAAGTCATTACATTTCATACAAAGTTTTACAAAATATTTGAATGGAAAATATTGTTTAAGTGCGGGCCATGAATTCTTGTCGTCTTCCCGAGAATTACCTTCAAGTACCTGAGATAAAACATGTTAAAGAAAAGGGTCAGCGATAACGCCGAGTGAATTCATAGAGTTTAATAAAATCCATCAATATAATATCAGTATAAAATTATTACTGAAAATCATCTTGTACAAATCATTTTAATAGCCCATAAAAAAGCCAAAGTCATTTTATACAAATCTTTATCGAAAATCGTAATATAGGCATTTGCCTTAAAAATCATGATACGAATCATTGTCGTTAAAAACACCATACATGACGTTTTGCAACGTTGTATAGATTAAATAAAACCATTATATGAATATGGTCATAAAGAGCCTTAAAAATCATTATACGAGCCAATGTCGTAAAAACGTCATACAATACGTTTTGCGACGTTGTATGAAAATAAAAACCGTTATACGAGTATGGTTATAAAAACCAAAACACAAACATAATATCAATAGTATGACCCAGTATTGCTAGTCAGGCAATACATCGTAATTCGGAGCGTCTAGTAGTATTTTGTTAATTTTTCAGATTATTATAAGTCGCATGACATTGTTACCTTACTAAACCAAAACGGGTAGCTAACCCGATACTAATTTTGCCCATCTAAAGTAGCGTGTCGTCACAAAGGTCACGCTATGGAAATATTCTCATACATAAATTCGCTTACCAATCAATGTGGCACGACGGGGATCAACCGTCAAGGCGCGAACTGGGGTGATCGTCCCCAAATAGTACTATTAAATGCATAAGCGTCTACCAAATCCCGGTAGTTCACAATTCATGCTAATGGGACTTTTAGTGACATAACCTAACTTTAATAATCCATTTAATTTCATCTATCGGGTCCTTTAATCATTTATCGGGTCATACAATCGGGTCATTCAATCATTCGGGTCCAAATCAATAAACAAGCAATCGGGACAAATGGTGTCCAAACTTTTATAAAACTAACATGTTATCTCCCTCGCGGGTTTATAAAACATTTCATAAAAACATTTAAAAGAGTGCGAGGCTATGAACTCACGTTGATGTGGGAAGGCGGGTTATCGGCATTTCGGACGTACGATACGTGCTTCAATCACGGAAACCTAGACAAATAATACTCGTCTTAGACTCATGTCCAATGACATTATAAAAATAACAATTATGTATACATATGATGATTTTATATATATGATGATCAAGTGGGTTTACATATTCTCGTTTACTCATTTTAGTGTTATATGTCGATAACGTTTATACCAGTTTACTAGTTTTACCTATTTACGTGTTTTAAGTCCAATAAACTTATTACAAGTTCTTTAACTTGTTTTAATCCATTTTATACTTATATTATCAGTACATACACTTTACAAGTTGGGCCTAAATGGGTTAAGCCCAATAATAAGTTTATAAGTGTTTTAGTCCATTTTTGTTGTATTATTAGTCCAATAACGTTAATTTAGTCCGTTAACGTCCGTATGTCCTATAGTTCGGGTTTTATCGGTTTTTACTTGTTATACATGTTTATATATCAGTATATAAGTTTTATAAAGTTTTCATTAGACGGGTCCAACCATCTAAGTTTTATTTAACAAAAACGTTAATTTTTACGGTATTAGCCGAAAAAGTCGTAAAAATCATGTTTATAATTTTATAACTTATAAAACTTAACAAGTTACCATTTTTATAAAATATACACTTATTTAACCTTTTACATACTTATATAAATAAAATCCATAAGTTAGTGGGTTTTTATTTTACATTTTATACTATTAAATTTTGAGTGCTTATATAATAGTAATATACTTTAATTTCCAAAATCTGATTTTTATCTTCACTTTCACCAAAACTGTCATATCTTGAGTTCTATATGGAGATAGAAGCTCAAATTTTTATCACATAAACTACATGATATGTGCTACATTTAAATCTCCTATAGCTACTGTTGAATAATCTTTTAAATATTTTCTAAAAATCGTTCAAAACAGTGAACTCAGATTTGTATCTTAAACTTGTTTTGATCATATCTCACTCATTACAATGATTCCATTGCATGGCCAACTCTCACATGTGTACAAGACATATATCTTACTGTAAATGGATGCTACTTCATCATTTTATCAGTCCATGACCTGTTTCTTTACTGTTTTATACAGCCAACAAATTTAACCAAGATTTTAACCTTGTTTCTTATGGTTTTTCACCTTTTTAATCATGTTTATCAACACCAAATCCCCACATAACATTTTTATCATTATATAATCATCATATACATATACAATAGGAAATAAAATACATGTTTACATAATCAAAATAACAAAAAAGATAGGAAGAACAATCTCTATACCACCATTAGTGATGAAAAGATGAGGTTTTTGATGAACAAGACTTGGTTCTTGTTATCAAATCTTCAACTTTAGCAAGGCAACTTCTTGAGTCCTTTGCATGGATGAAGACCTCCATGAAATCAGCCCTTTAACCTAATGAAAACTCCTTTTCATAAGTTAAGATCACCTCCAATCTTCATATCTTTAAAAGGACATCATCATATGTAGATTGTAGCCTTTGTTTATGGTAAATTTTTGATGGTTATTGTGGTGGTGGTGGTGATATGAACGGTCATGGGAGAGTGAGAGAGAGATTTTAGATGGTTTTGCATGTAAGAAATGAGTGTGTGTTGTTTGAGTTAGTAGTTTTAAGTCTTGGGTGGTTTTGGTAAACTTAGGAGGACAAGTGTCCACAACTTAGCTTAATTTTGACACACAAGGGTGTGTCATGGAAGCTTGGCCGCCACATGTTATGGGGGTGGGGCAAGAGTTATCTTGTCTCATCCCCATTTATTTACGGGTATTACTCGATTCTAGTTTCCTCGATTTGCGTGCCCTCGGGTCATTTTACGAAAAACGTTTTTATAAATTATGAATCAACGGCACAAAACGAATCTAATAAAAATTGTCTCATCAAAACCGGAGTTCGAAAACGTAAATACGTAATCCTAAGGTTTCCGGTTTAGTCGTAAAGGACGTTAAAATAAAATCGTAAGTTCTAATCTCTTCTCGTAAATTTGTGAGTTTATGAACCAACTCAAATTTAAAATCTCAAAATAATATTCACAGACAAATTTATTTTTTAAAATGTCGGACTGTCACCAAAGACGGTGTATGTAAACGTAAGCACGTAACGTTGAATCCTCCGGTTTAGACGTAGTCGATGCTACTTCAAGACGTAAATCCAAATTTTTTTCCCAAAAATAAGTGAGTTCATATTGTAACATTAAAATAATGTTTTCAAATAAATATTGAGAATAAAATATCGACCATAAACTGACGGATTGTCACAGCATTTACCCCTAAACAGGATCTTTGTCCTCAAAGATCATCTTACTACTCGCTTCTTATAGAGTTAAAGCCATGTGGGTATTTCCTCCACATTCGGTCTTTTCTCACAAGTATAATCCATTATAATACGCGAGTTTCATCAAACATAACTACGAGAATAAGATCAGGCTTAATGTTGACTTACTTTCTCTATCCATGATGTTCACGGGTTCTGATGAATGCAACTTTTTGCCGATCTCAACATTACTAAGGAACAATCAGATTTTCACTTGATAGATATTTTATGAAGTTCGATATACGAAACATAATTTACGCAGTCCTTGAAGTCCTAGGGTAGATCCAGCTTATATGCCTTTCAAACCAATCTTTCTCATCATCTCAATGGTCCCAAACAACAGGGACTTATATCCCATGATTTGTCAGATCATGAATTCATTTTTCCAAGGTTAAAAATTGTGGCATAACTTCGCTACCCATTTGGCACTTCAAGATCTACATTTCATATTCACATAACCTCCTGCCCACTATCGGCAGTTAATAATCAAATCCTAATTTCAATAATCATTTCAGATCTCGCGGGTCGGGTATTTTTGCAAGGTTAGGTTCGCCATCATAGGAAACCTCAAACTTAAAAGACATGTCCAACTCACAGTGGGTGTATGTCGGGTGTCTTCATCTCAACTCTTGCTTGTAGATGCTCTAATATAGATCCTAACAAGATTTGATCTTAATCCTAATACGATGATTATCAATGATAATCTGTTCAAAGGAAAACGATTATACGGTCTATTACCAAAGGTCAATCATTCAAACATAAAACAGCACTTATATTACTTTGTATCGTTACTTTACCTCGTCCCTTCGATTGGGGTGGTACATAGTACTCTCATCAAGGTTCGTTCTCAATGATTTCTGAGCAAATCTCTAGAAATTCGATGCGAAGCGAGGATCTTGATAAAGATGATCGATACAGGCACGCTATGTTTACATAACTCTTTTGCATTTATCATTAACGAGAATGATATTAGCAGATTTGGCCAGTCTGTCGACGATGACCCAAATCGAATCAAATTCAGATGATGACCTTTGCAATAGCTAGACGTTTACTAATGTATGAGGCGATGTCTGCCTTCATGATTGCCATCAGTACAACTTCTTCAGACAAAGATACTTTTAGTCAAAAATGACATACATATAATACTTGTACTTACAAATTCCAACATAACTATATCTCACAATTTCCATATTTAGGCAACCACAAGTGTCCTTTAAAACATTTAATGCCATCGGCTTCTCAATCTTAATGATTCATATTAGTCGCGAATCTCTTTTTATTATTTATATTATCCTTCTTACAAACATCGTTTATTTTTATATCGTTCGGCTGTTGATGCAAAATTTGGTTGATCCTTGCTAGACCCGAATTAGGCTTAATTCGGGTTGGCTGGGCTCCAGCTCCTGCACCAAGTGAATTGTTTGGTTGGGATCCTGCACACTAAACAACACGCGTTAAGCTTACCGTGGGAAGGTTTCCCACGATTAGACTCCGGCGTGAGAGTAAGTAATCAATTTAGGGTTATATGAGTTTAGAGTGACTCGTCATACCTCTGTGGAACCCTTGGGGGTTCCTTTTATAGGCAGTGAAACCCCAGTGGGCTTTCACTGATCCTTCGGCCCCAAGGAAGAGATAAGCACCAGAATTAGAATGATTACTATCTCCTAATTCTGGTAATGAATATCTCTTCGTATTGGGATTAAGATATACCTAGACAGAATATTATTCTGTCTGATCTTATGTCGGCCGCCTTGGGCCGTGGGCCGCACACATGTGCGGGCACTATTCACTCAAGCCCATAAGCCTGAATGACATTTATCCACCCATCTGTGATGGGCCGGATATGGGTAGTACCCGTGAGCCGGGCTCATGACCCGGTTGGGGACTATACGTCATCATGTCCCCCCAGTCTAGTTGTTACAGCCGTAGGCGTAACCTCTAGACTATCAAGCTGCTCTCCGGTTATATCAAGAAAGGCCTAGGAAATGACACTGGAAAATTTGTTCCAGCCGCACGTGGAAACCGGTCGTAGGAATATACTTTAATGAATACTACCTCAGCCGCACGTAATGGCCGAGACAAATTAAATGCAACATTTAATACGGTCTTACGTAAGAGCCGCATAACCCGACAAGAACCCAGTCGCATTAATGATATTCAACAATCCAGTCGCTTGTCTGCAAAAAGTGCATGATTACTGACCACCCTTGAGCCACACGAAACTGTTTAAGAAGTGACCCGTGGGTCCCCTACTGACGTTACAGAAATGTTAGAAACCCTATCCATTGGATAGGGAATGTGACTGACACGTGTCAAAGATCCACGGCACCTCGGAAACCGAGGCCACTCTATATAAGAGTGAGCATGCGTGTACGTTACACACACAACTCACTCATTCTTCCGCCATTGTTAACTTCAAGCTTTTTCCTTCAAAACTTTTGCCTTCTTTTCCACGGATATCCGTCACCGCAGGTTAGATTACCACGCCTTTAAAAACCTTTTCATAAATTATGGTCAAGGATAACCCCTTATCACGGACGTCCTGAATGTGATGTCGGGGGAAAAATACCTCGACTTCCTGTCGAATTATTATGTGCCCGAAAGCGTACATCCCACCTTTCCGGGTGATGGTGAGGCTATTACGGACGCACCGGCGGGGAAAATAGGCATATACACACGCCTGTTTGACTCAGCCAACTACCGTATTCCGTTGTCTAAGTTCTTAGTAGACCTTCTTTTGTACTATGACTTTCATATCACCCAGCTCCACTGTACAGGGGTGTGTAAGATCAACCAGTTTGAGATTACATGCCATACCTGCAGGGTAACCCCCACCGTAAACCTGTTTAGGGCTTTCTACTTTCCCCAGTTAGTGAACGGGTGGTTGTCGTTCAAGAAACGACCCGGCAATGCCCCGATGACATATAGGAAACCCCTTGACTCCCTGAAGAATTGGTACGACCATTACTTCTTTGTAGATGAGAAAGTATTCCCCATCCCCTTCGTACTTAAAACCAAGGCCCCAAAAGACTATCTACCCAAATCCAAAGATTATAGTAGCCAGGACCTGAAAATACTAGATACCCATCGCACGGAATTTCATAGAGGGTTGCCGGAGAACTTTCTGTGCTTAGTAGGGATAAGCCGCCGTTACTTTGGGAGGGATGACTTATATCCGTGCTTCTTAACGGAACAGGGCGAGGGTAGGTCATATATTTCTTGTAAATTTGATCTATCACATATGTGTAAAATGTTACTAACCCATATACTTCTACAATCATTTGCAGAGATGAACCTCCACGGATTACTTCGTCAAGGCGACCCCATGAATGTGAGGGAAGGATTCCGGCCGTTAAAGCCGAATGAGCTCCCCTTGCTAGAAGCTTTAGCCGACCGTACGATTCCACCGGAGGAGACAACCGAACCCAGGTCGGATGAAGAAGAGCCTGTTATCGAGAAGTCCCCATTGGACTTTCATAACGAAGATGGCGACGACCCCTTGCTGGAGGGAGGCACCATCAACCAGGAGGAGGAGCGCGATCCGAATGAAGACACCACGCAAGCCTCCGGATCCACCACACTTACTTCAAAAAATAGAAAAACAACCAGGCGTGTGGAGAAGAAGACTGGGGAAGATGCCGGAGTTGCAAATGCTCCTCCCAAGAAGTTGCGGAAAGACCATCCTCAGTATCAAGAAGAAGGCAGCACCATGACTGGTCAAGCCGACCCTACCCCGACCATGGAAGGGCCAGTTCTGCGGGTCGCCCCTGTGAGCGCCGTAGCTCCTACCGGTCCAGACCCTGCTCTTGGCACCTCGTAAGTACCCCTCACGATTATAATTTGTATCTTCGTATGATATATGTAGACTAAAAAATTTTTCCTCTTTTTTTTTTAACGACAGGGTGAATCCGGCAGCCGCGGCTCAAGGAGAAGAAGTGGGGAGAAGTCCATCCCCTGCGGCTACTAACAATCCCCCTTCACCCATCACCACCCGTGCCAAGGAACCGTGCCCCGAGGGGCCAGAAGAAAGCTTGCGTCTAGCATGGAACCTATCAAGCTTGACACGGCTGGAGGCCGAATCAGAGTGTTCGGAATTCATCGAACACATCACCCCGCCTGCCCTCGCACAGGATTTGGATGAGCTAGACCATGAGGCCCTAATTGAACAGTTTGATGTGTCATCCGCACATCAGGTAACGGTGGGTGCCGCGCTGAGACGCCGACTGATCAAGGCCCTCACCAATGTGAGCCGTGCCGACAAAAGGATCGCCCGCCGGGAGGCATTGGTCGTAAAGAGCGAGAAGACCATCACGTCCTTGCAAGCGGCGTTATTGACTGCTGAGGCAACGGTGAAGGAGCAGGCGCTTCATGCCGAGACAAGAGAAAAGCGTATCGCTGAGTTGGAGGCCCTCGTAGCCGCATCAAACGAGAAGGTAAACTTTCAAACATGTTGTTCATATATTCCTACTCCTTGTGTGTATGTAGCCCAAAGATATATATTCGTGTACTAACTCCAAATTTCATACGCAGGTGTCTGCGGCTGAGGCTGCTACTAAGGCGGTGACCGTGCAATCATTCAGCATTGCTCAGGAGCGCGACGCACTGAAGGAGGAATTGAAGCAGGCTCAAAACAACCTTAAAAATCAAGTTGTCGCTGCTGATGGAGAGTTGAGCAAGGTGGTCGTCAGCTGTGCGGAGAGAGTATGCCCCCCCTACTGACCGCGACAGCCGGTCGTAGGTGGATTATCGGGCAAGGACTGCGGCTTGCCGTAAGCGGGGCCCTTAACGCTCCACATCTATTGCAGGCCTTTGCTGGGGTTGTATCTGACGGGATCGACCGTGGTAGGCATGAAGGCATGGTCCAAGCTGCGGAGATGATCACAAAAGGTGAGGATATCACCCAGCATCCGTATCACAATCCCTCTGCAGCGGGCAAGATGACTGCGTCCATGGATGCCTTGGCAGACCTTCAACACCCCCTTCTGGACGAGCTTGAAGCCCTGAAAGATGCTCCCAATGAAACAATAATGTCCCGGCTGAGTGCTGACCCAATTCCCTTGACGCTGGCTACCTATGATTTCGTATCCAAAGCCATGTCAGGTGAGAAGCCGCTTGGTGAAGCTTTAGACGCTCTTGCAGTCAAAGTTCAGGACGGGAAGGATGCTCGCGGGGAGGCCCTTCGTGCTTTAATTGAGGAAGGGAAGAAAGATCTAGAAGAATTCCTCCCCCCTTGTAACTTATATGTTGTAAACATTTGTGATTATATTCGTCCGTGTATGTACACGGCTAAGACATATATGTAATAACTTGTCCTTTTATTTTAGAAGTCCGTGACAACCACGGCCATTTTGTTGATTGTTAATTTTGAAACTTGTGTATCTCATTGTACTCCAATGCCGCGTGACGTATCACGTCTTACGTACAAGTCTAATTTACTAGACATGCGACGTGTGTCTTTATTATGCGGAGCACCGTATGGCTATAGCATATGAAACTTACCCCAACGTCTTGTGGGTAAGGTGTCTAGTAAGGATACATGATCCGTGCGGCTGGGGTTGCATCCCTCTTACGCGGCAAGTTGAATTAGTAGGTTCACTTAATCCTCTTACCCCACCTGGGGGCGTATGGTACATGTACAGTAATTTGAGAGAATGCATACGAATGAAACATGGCATATTATAATACAAGTAAAATTCATACGGCTAACAAAGAATCTAACAAAGAAAGGAAAATGGTTTGCACGAAACAGGCCGTGGAGCTAGCTAGGCACCACGGCATTTTATTAGAACGTTTACACTTTTGTTTGAGTAATGACGACAAGTCCTAAAAAACAAGAAAGGAAACTTAAACAATCATAAGAAGAACAAACAAAACAAATAACCCGCATGGTTCTTTATTAAGACCGCCTATAGCAAAGTACCCATGCGGAAGCCGTAGCTTTCAAAGATAGCACCTTTTTAGATTGGAGATGTTCCATGTGCGCTCTAGGTCGCGGCCATCCATGTCACGCAACTTGTACGCGCCTCGTCCCAAGGTTTCAGTGACTTCATACGGTCCTTCCCATTTAGGGCCCAGTTTTCCTGTATTCTTTACTCGACTCGCTTCGTTAGCACGATAGACGTAGTCTCCCGGTCGAAAAGAAACACCCTTGACCTTGGCGTCATAATAAGCCTTCATCTTAGCCTTGGACTTAGCCTCATTGATGGCTGCTATTTCCCTTTTCTCTTCCAACAGATCCAGGTTGACTCGCAGTTGTTCATCGTTTGTGACGACATTAACCTCCGCCGTGCGGATGGTAGGCATCCCTATTTCTGCTGGTATAACGGCTTCAGTGCCGTAAGCCAATGCAAATGGAGTATCTCCGTTGGCTGTTTTTATCATGGTTCTATGTGCCCATAGCACGTGTGACAACTCATCAACCCATTTGCCCTGTCGTTCATCCAGCCGCGCCTTGATTCCATTCCCCAAGCTCCCATTTGCTCGTTCGACAAGGCCGTTCGTTTGTGGATGCTTAACGGACGCGAAGCGCCGTTTGATGTTCAATGATGCACACCAGTCTTTGAATGGGTTGTCCGTGAACTGCTTGCCGTTGTCCGAGATAATTTCCCCTGGTAGACCGAAACGGCACACGATGTGTTCCCACACAAACTTCTTAACCTGCTTACCTGTGATAGACTTGACTGCCTTGGCTTCTATCCATCGTGTGAAGTAGTCCATTGCAACAATCAAGAACTTAACCCCTCCCGCAGCTACAGGAAATGGTCCTGCAATGTCAATTCCCCACTTGTAAAATGGCCATGGGGACGTGATAGGTGCAAGCTCCTGCTGCGGGTGCTGCGGTACTGGCCTATGCACTTGGCAATCATTGCACCTGCGAATCATGTCGCGCGCGTCTCTGTGCATAGTGGGCCAATAGTATCCTGTTCGTAAGGCTCGAGCTACCACGGATCGTGGGCCTGCATGCATGCCGCACAACCCTTCGTGTATGTCACTGATGACGTAAGCCGCCTGGCGTGGTCCAACACACCGCAGCCACGACTGCAAGAAAGAGCGTTTGTAAAGGATGCCTTCTCGGAGTTCGAAATGTTGTGACTTCCTTTTAACGCGCCTTGCTGCTTTTTCCTCGTCTGGAAGGGTTTCATTAGTCAAATAGTTGATGATTGGGGTCATCCACGTAGGTCCCTCCTCCTCAACTATAGCGGCCACTTCCCTTTCCGTGATAGATTTCTCCTTGAGTATTTCCACCAAAACCTGTTTAGACAAGTGGGCGAAGCTCGTGGATGCGATCTTGCTGAGAGCGTCCGCTTTCTTGTTCTCGCCCCTTGGCACCTGCTTGATGGAAAACTTACTGAAAGTCGTGATTAACGACTTGACTTTTTCCAAATACCTGACCATGTTGTCCTCCTTAGCCACATACCCACCTAGAATATGGTTCGCGACAAGCCGTGAGTCCACGTAGGCCTCAAGGTTGCGGACTCCCATTCTAGCGGCGATTTTTAAACCCGCAATTAATGCTTCATATTCCGCTTCGTTATTGGTGGCCGTGAACTCAAAACGGAGGGCGTATGTGAATTTCATTCCTTCTGGATTTGTGAGGATGAGACCTGCCCCGGACCCGTCTGTGCATGAAGATCCGTCCGTGAATAGCACCCAAGGTTCCGCTGGGACCTCGTCTTGCTTAATGATTGGTTCTTCCTCATCCGGCTTCTCGATCAGGAAATCTGCCAAGATCTAGCCTTTAACAGCCGTCCTTGGTCTGTAAGATATATTATGCCCTCCCAATAGGATGCTCCACTTCTCTAGCCTCCCTGCCACATCTGGTCTAGAGATAACCTGCTTAATTGGCTGATCCGTGATCACCACAATTGGGTGCGCCTGAAAGTACCGGCGCAACCGCTTTGTAGCAAATACTAGCGCTAGCACCAATTTTTCCATGGAGGAATAATTCAACTCCGCCCCTTGTAGTGTTCTACTTATAAAGTAGACCGGAGTTTGTATTATATCTCTATCCGTCATCAGTACCGCGCTTATTGCGCCATGGGTAGCTGAGAGATACATAACGAGTTCCTCCTTTGGCCGGGGAGCTACTAGCATGGGGAGAGACGCGAGATGCTGCTTGAGTTGGCAAAAAGCTTCCTCAGCTTCCTTCGTCCAGCGGAAGTCTCCCTTTCTAATGCACTTCTTGAGTGTCTTAAATAGGGGTAATGACTTCTCTGCGGATTTAGATAGGAATCTATTCAGCCCGGCTAACTTCCCATTCAGGGACTGCACCTCCTTCCGTGTCTGGGGGGACGGTAGTCGTATCACTGCGTCCGTCTTCTCTGGACAAGGTTTGATGCCGTTTGGGTCAATCAAATATCCTAGGAAAATTCCTTCTGTTGCCCCAAACGTACATTTCTTTGGATTTAACTTCATGTTAATCCTTCTCAGCGTGTCGAATGTCTCCTGGACATCCCGGAGAAGTGCCTCCTCCGTGTGGCTTTTTATCACCAAGTCATCAACATATACTTCCAAGTTGCGTCCTATTTGTGATTCGAAAGCTTTATCCACCAACCGCTGATACGTAGCGCCGGCGTTCTTCAATCCAAACGGCATTTTCGTATAGCAATATACGCCCTGGCTCGTGTGGAACGCCGTTTTTTCTGCATCTTCCTCCGCCATCTGGATTTGGTGATACCCTTTATATGCATCCAAGAAGCATTTGAAAGGATATCCACACAAGGACTCCACCTTCCAGTCGATTTCTGGTAATGGGTAACAGTCCTGTGGGCAGGCCTTGTTCAGATCCGTGAAATCCACACACATGCGCCAACTTCCGTCATGTTTCTTGACCATGACCGGATTAGATAACCACTCGTGGTAGTATACCTCGCGCATGATGCCTGCGTCCACTAGCTTACGCACTTCCTCCAGTATCACTTGGCTGCGCTCGGGCGCTTGGCCGCGCTTCTTTTGCTTGATGGGTTGGTACCCTTGGCGGATTCTGGAGCTTATGCTCTGCTATCGCACGTGGCACACCCGTCATATGTTTTGGCTCCCATGCGAATATGTCCAGATTTGCACTTAAAAGAGAGCACATGGCCCTTTTACCGCTATCCGAGAGCGCCCCTCCTATGGATACCTCCTGTTCCGGATAGTCAGGGTGAATAGCCACCTTCCAATTGGGTGGTGGTGCCCCATCCTTGGGTGGGACAGGTGGAGCCGGTGTTGTCACGGTGTGACACTCGGATGATGGTACGACTGTGTTGTAAATAGTAACGATTCCCCCCTCAACGGGGAATTTGATCATTCCGTGTGCCGTAGAGGGTACTGCCCGGATAGCCAAAATGCCTGGTCTGCCGATGATTCCATTATAGGGAGAGTGTGAACGTATCACCATGAAGTTCATCCACGTCGTAGTGGAATGTTCCTCATTCCCAATGGTGACAAGCACACGCAATTGCCCTATCGGCCAGATAGTGTCTCCACTAAAGCCAGTAAGCGGCGACGTGGCCGGTACTAATTGGCTTCTTATTTCTGGGCATAACTGCACAAAGCAATGTTCATACAGTACCTCTGATGACGATCCTCCATCCACATACATGCGACGAACATTGTGTGTTCCAATGCTTATCTCAATAGTGAGAGGCGCATCAACCACATCGCTTGCTGTGATGGGAGGGAATGAGATTTCCCTGCCGCGTGAAAATTTTTGGCCAATTTTCTGTCTCGTGCGGCGCTGTCTGGATTGGATCATGTATATGGTAGAAGGCTTGTCCTTTTGGGGGTCCTTCTTATCATACTTCTTGTTGTTTTCTTTTCCATCTTTCCAATCTTTAACTAGATGCTTGAGTTTGCCTGATTTGATCAGCGACTCAATATGCTTCTTGAGCTGGATACACTCCTCCGTACCGTGTCCTTTGTCGTTATGGAACTCGCAGAAGCGACTTCCCTGCCGACGTTTCGGGGGAGTGGTCATTGGGGGAGGTCTTGGAAAGTTCTCCCCTTCAGTCAGCAAGATCTCACGGTAGGACATCTTTAGGGGGGTGAACTTGTCGTCCGTCCGTCCGCCTTTGCTTTGGCTCTTATAGTCCGAGCCCTTGTTATTGTTCTGGTTGCCTTGACTGCCCGACTGTCTTCGGGACTGGTCATTTGACCGGTACCCATTTCCTCGGGATGGGTAGGCTGCGGCGACAGTTGTCTCTCCCTCTATAAAATTTCTGACCCTTTCCATGAGGTCATCATATCTCTCTGGGCGCTTGTCGTTGAGACGCCTGATCAGTTCTCTGTCTGTTATGGCGTGCATGTAGTCAGAGATTTTCAGGAGCTCTGGCATGGTTCTTGTGCGTGTGCACTCATCATTGAAGCGCTCAGTGAAGGCTTCTGTGGACTCCCCCGACCGTTGCTTAACGGTTGCCAGTGAGACCGGATCCCTATTATACTTCTTCCTTTGAGTATAATTGTTCTCGAACGCAGTGCGTAGTTCTGTGAAACTATCAATGCTCCGTGGGGGGAGTGCCTCGAACCAGTCACGGGCGTTTCCAATCAAGGTCGAATTAAACATTTGGCACCATATTGGCATGGGTCATCGCTCAATTTTAGCCTGAGTATCGAATATTTTGAGGTGATCCACAGGATCACCGGACCCATCATAAGTCTTGATACATGCCGGCATGCGACGTTTGGTGTCCTCAGAATAGTTCCGTATGCGGAGGGTGAACGGATCTTCCCTGGGATCAGCCCATGGCCGTGTGAGCCTAGGGTCATCCCATGGTTCACACCATGGACGCGAGAGGTCCTCTGCTTCCGTATCCCGATAGTAAGGGCCACCATAATACTCCTCATTGTTTGGTGGTGGAGGCGTGCGCCTTGGCCGGCGGCGCTTAGGTGGATGGTCATCTGAGTCCTCCCCAGACGGATCTGGGGACGGTGGTGGTGCCCCGCCTTTTGAATAGGGACCACTTTTTTGAGACGAACCAGGAGCCTGTCTCCCAGTGTTCATTCTATCCCACACACTTGGGCGGCGTGTGGTTCTGGTCAGCTCTCGATCTGGCCGCTCGGGTGAGCCATCCGACCTTTCTCCGTCTTGAGACTGCGTTAACTCTTGTATAAGGCGATCCCTTATGCGCTCAAACACATTCCGGGGTTGAGGGTTTTCCTCAAAGGTTCCCTGCTCCTGAGGCCGAGTTCTCCTTTTCCTCCGGTTTTGGGAGGGGGTGGTTGGTCCACTGTCACCAAAGTTGAGTCTGGCTTGGAGGTTTCTCCCCAGACTCAATCTTGATGCGATCCCTGGGACGATCCTTTCGAAGTTCTGAGTGAGAACTCGAGTAAGATCCTCCTCACTGAGTGGCAGGGCTTCCACTTCTTCCTCCGTCGAGGGTCTGCGCGGTTCCTTGTTAGGAGGGTCTGGCGCACTCCCTGGATCAGGGTTGTCCAGGGTTGAAGTAGGCGGGGGTGTCACCGAGATCGTGCTCGTCACCCCCGCGGGTTGAAAACCGCTACGGTTACTCAGCCCGCCTGCGAGGCGGTTAGGTGATTGGTTGGGGATGAGAATCCCTTCCCCTTGGGACTTCCGGTTCCCAGGATTCACATTCCTGGGGTTAGTTGGCGGATGCCCCTTCGTCATTGGAGATTCGAGATGAGGTTTTGTTCTAGCTTAGTGTTATGGGTCCCATGGATGGCGCCAACTTGTTGATGCAAAAGTTGGTTGATCCTTGCTAGACCCGAATTAGGCTTAATTCGGGTTGGCTGGGCTCCGGCTCCTGCACCAAGTGAATTGTTTGGTTGGGATCCTGCACACTAAACAACACGCGTTAAGCTTACCGTGGGAAGGTTTCCCACGATTAGACTCCGGCGTGAGAGTAAGTAATCGATTTAGGGTTATATAAGTTTAGAGTGAGTCGTCATACCTCTGTGGAACCCTTGGGGGTTCCTTTTATAGGCAGTGAAACCCCAGTGGGCTTTCACTGATCCTTCGGCCCCAAGGAAGAGATAAGCACCAGAATTAGAATGATTGCTATCTCCTAATTCTAGTAACGAATATCTCTTCGTATTGGGATTAAGATATACCTAGACAAAATATTATTCTGTCTGATCTTATGTCGGCCGCCTTGGGCCGTGGGCCGCACACATGTGCGGGCACTATTCACTCAAGCCCATAAGCCCGAATGACATTTATCCACCCATCTGTGATGGGCCGGATACGGGTAGTACCCGTGAGCCGGGCTCATGACCCGGTTGGGGACTATACGTCATCATCGGCAATTTATTTTGCACCTTCATTATTAAGGAACATGTCCTAATTGTTTCTTTATCCTTTTTATATAATATGTCAGTATCTATATTATTCTCATGATGATGTAATTATCATGTCCAAAATTCACTCAGATATTCTTTCTATATTATGCGTCAGTAATTACGTTCACCTTCCTGATGAAATAAATATCACAACCGTATTTATTCAAAATTATTTCTTCATATCTTCTATGTTTTTGTGTCGTCTTTACTATCATTTTTATCCGTTTTACTCAATCTGACGTTTAAAGCGTCGATAATTATTACAACTAATTAAATAATAAATTTTCAATTTTTATGAAATGTAAACATAAAGATTTTAAATTTCTTAGTTCGACCAACTATATAAAATGTTCAAAATAAATTTGAATTTAATTAACAATATTTTTGTTGATTTATCGAAAATAATTAAAATAATTAATAAGATCCGAAAATGTTCGAGAAATCTTTGTTTATATTTTGGTCAAAATTTTCTTAGTTGAAAAGCAAAATTTGTTGTTTCAAATTTCAAGTTATGGTTTGAATGGTTTTCCTCAATCCTTTTTAAGTTATCTGGAGGTATACACAAACATTTACCCCTAAACAGAAGTTTAGTTAAATGGTTTGTGTATAAGGGAATAATCCCTTAAAATCCTTTGTTAAAACATTTGTCAAAACATATTTCCATTTCTTTTTGGTAAAATCCAAAGTCTTAAAAGGGCTCTTAATTTTTTTTTGAAGAGTCAATTTATATTCCATTATCCTTTTAATCACATAGTCAAATCATGTAAAGGTTCAAGTCTTTAATCACGTGTTAATTATTCAAGGTTCAGGTTCACACTGTTCGGCCAATTCAGGGAAATCTATAAATAATTACTAACTCCTTCTTATACTTATAAACAAACAAATGATCTTAATGATCACAAGCATGAATTTATCAAATTACAGCCTACACACGTGATTCACCAATTTATGAATGCTACATGTGTGTTAGTCAATCCAAACGACATCACGTGTAACTCATAATGTTCATTACAAGTACCGGATGTAGTGATTGGAATACATAATCCTTTTTCGCAGATGCGAAATTGATGATAACCATGCCGTGGATCAAATCTTTAAAACATACGCTAGAACCTTGTAAATGATCGAACAAATCTTCCATTTCGAGTTATGGATATCGTTTTCGATTGTCAATTTACTCAGTCACAGTAATCTATAAATATAAGGAATGATAACACCATAGCTCTTCATGATGACAGGCTTGGTAGAATAAAATCTTTCTCCGACAACTCTCTCAGTTGTACGGTAATTCCTTTAATTTAGATGGTACTGACGTACAGTGCACAAGCCACAAGTGCAGCACCGGAAATATAATCAATACCAATTTCAACTTGCCTTAATGGCGAAAGTCTAGGTAATTCATCAATAAATACCTCCTAAAGTTTCAGATAACAAAACATGTTTTAATGAATTCATATTAGGTTCTTCTAGATTACAATATCTATAATTAGTTCACAATCATTCGTGGTATAATTTCAAGTCTAAATGCAGGATATGTTCATCCATCAAGAATTATTTAGATCACTTTTGATAATCAACATCTTATCATTTAGGGGAATTCTAATTGAGTTCCCATCAATTAAGACAATGTCGTCATGTCATAATCAATCAATCCATTCTACTGGCACTATCAACTTTCTAGTTTTATTGCCGTCGATAAGATGTGAACTTCTCAAAGGACTAATAATAACTCATAATCCTTCGCAAATTCAAGGATATATGGAGACATAATTACTATTAAAAGAGTAAGGTTAACGCATAATCTATGCGAGAGAATTTCAAATCAGATACATACGAAAAAATTTAATGAATATGAATATATCCCATGTTTTCATAATTTGAGTACGCATTCGAAAGCTCCTCGGATCGTTACCCAGGTCATTCAAATGAAATCAAATCAAAAGAAATGATAGGAACGTCGATACATCCAGTCGGGTATCAACACTCGGTAATCAGATACTTTTCCTAAGAATCTCACTACGGGAGAATTGGACAAGAAAGAATTGTCAATTGTCAAATAAGACAATTTCCACAGATGAGTAAATTCGACTCAGAAGAATAGATGCTACAGGCACATATGTAGGTGTCCCTAACACTATGTCCTTATTTTTCACTTCTTGCAGATCTCATAAAATTTATTCTTTCACAATCTTCAAAGAAAATGTAGTGTTTATCCATTAGTTTTATGGTGACTACTAATCAGCCTTGCATAGTCCATTCCAAATTGTATGTAGGCGCGCAACTATATACAATTTCAAGATTAACGATGCAATACTCGGTTCGTCAAAATTTTATCATCATGTTTATAATAAAAACATTTTCATGCTTAATTCTTAAATAAGAATCAAAATAAATTTACAAAGATTTTCCTTGTTATGAAAACAATTAAGTTTTCCAAGGTGTTTTATAAACAACTTCATTTCGATAACAATCACTTATAATTCTCACTTTGAATAATCCTTATAGTGATGAAAATTCAATTTCCTCAAATGATACTGTTTTATCTTATAAAAACAATGAGTGATCTGCAGAAGAGTGATGAAAGCTTGTTCACCAAGAACTAACTACGATATAATAGGAAATGAGCTTAGCCAACTAATCATGAGGTGCATGACCTTGATGGCACTCAAAAAGAATAATCCACAACGTAACTCAAATCGAGATGAGTACTTGTTCAATGGTTACATCACTAATGTGAGCATTAGGATGAAGCAAGAAAAGATAGATAACATCGATACATGTAGAATTTAGCAATCAAAGGTAGTCTTTTCATTAATCACAAACAAGTCAAAATTGTACCGTAACACATTACGTGTCACTATGTCATACAATTCTCAGAACTCATCCTACCAACTGATATCTCAGTTAAGTTAGGGATTATTTTTAAAAGATACCACAATGAATACTAATCTACAAGAGTCATTAGGTGTTCCACATGTCCCGGAAGATCCATCGGTCCCAATTCAGAAGAAGATTTCTTCAATTTATTTGTTGGACACTGGGCATCCTCGTCAGTGGACAATGGCCTAGGAACAACCCTTAACACGAATCAACAATCAATTAAAACCTTATAATTCAATCACAGAACTTAACGACTTCCTTTTAACAATCTCATATTCCATATAGGTTAAATTTTACTTTATTCAAGTTTCAATCAACTTATACTCAATGCGATATTCTACCTCATTCTCCAATACTTACAACCTTATTCTTCAGCCTTGTAAAGGCAATACAATCTCAATATGAATCAACACTTAATTTCCAATCCTATTAGCTCTTACAACAACAATTATCAAATGAGTCACTAGCATGAAATGACTTGATCATTCAACTAGACTTCTCGGAAAGGTATTAGTGGCATGAGGCTTTTGGGTAATGGTTCCAATGACAGCCTCAAGTGCAACATTCACCCTTTCGATTTCGATTTAAGAATTGGGTGACAACGAATCAGATGACATCTTTCTAGGTGGCAACGTTTTGTCAAACTCCACTCTTTAAGAAAAGATCGTCATGACATCGATATCAGTTTTAATCTCGCCAATTCTTTTTCAATATCACAATCAACTACTATCTACATTTCTACGAATATCAACCATTTGTTGGGATCATAAATATCCACAACATGGTTTAGATCTAGGATAGCTAGAATTCCTACGAGAATAGCTTCGATTAATTTACTAGGGGATTTAGGGTTTCTTGTGACAATCTACGTTGTATAAATACCTCGTATAAATATCAAAATAATCATCAAACAATCATGTAATAAAATTACATCATATATATATATATATATAATCCAAGTTATATATATATTAAAATAATACTTCTCAGTCTGGTCTTGTCGGTAACTCGGGAATTCTTCGACACCGTTATAGTCAAAAGATTTTTAGACATTTTTAGAAAAATGTTTTTAGTAAAAAGATTTTGAAATGTTTTATTCAAAACCTTGGTTTTAAAAATCTTTCGTTCTCTATAACGAGAGCTCTGGTACCAAACTGTAACACCCCCAAATTTGTACAACTCAATACAGCGGAAGACTAGTTGGTGTTACGGGATAGCACATTACTCACATCATAGACAACGCATAAAAATCGCGTCGTTTATTAATAAAGCATTTCCATTCATAAATATCAAAGTTACATCGGTCTCAAGTCATTACATTTCATACAAAGTTTTACAAAATATTTGAATGGAAAATATTGTTTAAGTGCGGGCCATGAATTCTTGTCGTCTTCCCGAGAATTACCTTCAAGTACCTGAGATAAAACATGTTAAAGAAAAGGGTCAGCGATAACGCCGAGTGAATTCATAGAGTTTAATAAAATCCATCAATATAATATCAGTATAAAATTATTACTGAAAATCATCTTGTACAAATCATTTTAATAGGCCATAAAATAGCCAAAGTCATTTTATACAAATCTTTATCGAAAATCGTAATATAGGCATTTGCCTTAAAAATCATGATACGAATCATTGTCGTTAAAAACACCATACAATACGTTTTGCAACGTTGTATAGATTAAATAAAACCATTATATGAATATGGTCATAAAGAGCCTTAAAAATCATTATACGAGCCAATGTCGTAAAAACGTCATACAATACGTTTTGCGACGTTGTATGAAAATAAAAACCGTTATACGAGTATGGTTATGAAAACCAAAACACAAACATAATATCAATAGTATGACCCAGTATTGCTAGTCAGGCAATACATCGTAATTCGGAGCGTCTAGTAGTATTTTGTTAATTTTTCAGATTATTATAAGCCGCATGACATTGTTACCTTACTAAACCAAAACGGGTAGCTAACCCGATACCAATTTTGCCCATCTAAAGTAGCGTGTCGTCACAAAGGTCACGCTATGGAAATATTCTCATACATAAATTCGCTTACCAATCAATGTGGCACGACGGGGATCAACCGTCAAGGCGCGAACTGGGGTGATCGTCCCCAAATAGTACTATTAAATGCATAAGCGTCTACCAAATCCCGGTAGTTCACAATTCATGCTAATGGGACTTTTAGTGACATAACCTAACTTTAATAATCCATTTAATTTCATCTATCGGGTCCTTTAATCATTTATCGGGTCATACAATCGGGTCATTCAATCATTCGGGTCCAAATCAATAAACAAGCAATCGGGACAAATGGTGTCCAAACTTTTATAAAACTAACATGTTATCTCCCTCGCGGGTTTATAAAACATTTCATAAAAACATTTAAAAGAGTGCGAGGCTATGAACTCACGTTGATGTGGGAAGGCGGGTTATCGGCATTTCGGACGTACGATACGTGCTTCAATCACGGAAACCTAGACAAATAATACTCGTCTTAGACTCATGTCCAATGACATTATAAAAATAACAATTATGTATACATATGATGATTTTATATATATGATGATCAAGTGGGTTTACATATTCTCGTTTACTCATTTTAGTGTTATATGTCGATAACGTTTATACCAGTTTACTAGTTTTACCTATTTACGTGTTTTAAGTCCAATAAACTTATTACAAGTTATTTAACTTGTTTTAATCCATTTTATACTTATATTATCAGTACATACACTTTACAAGTTGGGCCTAAATGGTTTAAGCCCAATAATAAGTTTATAAGTGTTTTAGTCCATTTTTGTTGTATTATTAGTCCAACAACGTTAATTTAGTCCGTTAACGTTCGTATGTCCTATAGTTCGGGTTTTATCGGTTTTTAATTGTTATACATGTTTATATATCAGTATATAAGTTTTATAAAGTTTTCATTAGACGGGTCCAACCATCTAAGTTTTATTTAACAAAAACGTTAATTTTTACGGTATTAGCCGAAAAAGTCGTAAAAATCATGTTTATAATTTTATAACTTATAAAACTTAACAAGTTACCATTTTTATAAAATGTACACTTATTTAACCTTTTACATACTTATATAAATAAAATCCATAAGTTAGTGGGTTTTTATTTTACATTTTATACTATTAAATTTTGAGTGCTTATATAATAGTAATATACTTTAATTTCCAAAATCTGATTTTTATCTTCTCTTTTACCAAAACTGCCATATCTTGAGTTCTATATGGAGATAGAAGCTCAAATTTTTATCACATAAACTACATGATATGTGCTACATTTAACTCTTCTATAGCTACTGTTGAATCATCTTCTAAATATTTTCTAAAAATCGTCCAAAACAGTGAACTCAGATTTGTATCTTAAACTTGTTTTGATCATATCTCACTCATTACAATGATTCCATTGCATGACCAACTCTCACATGTGTAAAAGACATATAGCTTACTGTAAATGGATGCTACTTCATCATTTTATCAGTCCATGACCTGTTTCTTTACTGTTTTATACAGACAACAAATTTAACCAAGATTTTAACCTTGTTTCTTATGGTTTTTCACATTTTTAATCATGTTTATCAACACCAAATCCCCACATAACATTTTTATCATCATATAATCATCATATACATATACAATAGGAAATAAAATACATGTTTACATAATCAAAATAACAAAAAAGATAGGAAGAACAATCTCTATACCACCATTAGTGATGAAAAGATGAGGTTTTTGATGAACAAGACTTGGTTCTTGTTATCAAATCTTCAACTTTAGCAAGGAAACTTCTTGAGTCCTTTGGATGGATGAAGACCTCCATGAAATCAGCCCTTTAACCTAATGAAAACTCATTTGCATAAGTTAAGATCACCTCCAATCTTCATATCTTTAAAAGGACATCATCATATGTAGATTGTAGCCTTTGTTTATGGTAAATTTTTTATGGTTATTGTGGTGGTGGTGGTGATATGAACGGCCATGGGAGAGTGAGAGAGATATTTTAGATGGTTTTGCTTGTAAGAAATGAGTGTGTGTTGTTTGAGTTAGTAGTTTTAAGTCTTGGGTGGTTTTGGTAAACTTAGGAGGACAAGTGTCCACAACTTAGCTTAATTTTGACACACAAGGGTGTGTCATGGAAGCTTGGCCGCCACATGTTATGGGGGTGGGGCAAGAGTTATCTTGTCTCATCCCCATTTATTTACGGGTATTCCTTGATTCTAGTTTCCTCTATTTGCGTGCCCTCGGGTCGTTTTATGAAAAACGTTTTTATAAATTATGAATCAACGGCACAAAACGAATCTAATAAAAATTATCTCATCAAAAACGGAGTTCGAAAACGTAAATACGTAATCCTAAGGTTTCCGGTTTAGTCGTAAAGGACGTTAAAATAAAATCGTAAGTCCTAATCTCTTCTCGTAAATTTGTGAGTTTATGAACCAACTCAAATTTAAAATCTCAAAATAATATTCACGGACAAATTTATTTTTTAAAATGTCGGACTGTCACCAAAGACGGTGTATGTAAACGTAAGCACGTAACGTTGAATCCTCCGGTTTAGACGTAGTCGATGCTACTTCAAGACGTAAATCCAAATTTTTTTCCCAAAAATAAGTGAGTTCATATTGTAACATTAAAATAATGTTTTCAAATAAATATTGAGAATAAAATATCGACTATAAATTGACGGATTGTCACAAAACTTGTTCCAGGAAATTGAATTGACGACTTAATCAGCATAATGGAACTGCATGATTCACTCCTTACTATGAAGTATCTTTCGATATATTCTAGTATTGAGAACGGTTACCACAGCCGGAAACCCTGTCAAGGAAGTTCATTGAACTTACCTATTCACAGGTACAATATTCGTACTGTATAACGGGAAACCGGAGGAATGCAAACGGTGGAGTAACCTCAAGAGTCGTAATTCAAGACCATATGCTCATGTAAAAGAAGAAAGCTCAAGAACATCTAAAGACAAAGACTTCCGCTACTCTGATGATCAAGGGAGATTGTTTAACAAGCTTTCATATCAAATCAAAGTTTGAGTATGTGGGGAAAGACACAAGAATACAAGATGGCAAAGTTTTAAGATCAAGTCAAGGCAAAGATCAAAGATCCAAGATCACAAGTCATGAAAAGAACTATGAAGGAACTCTCAAGACAGCAAGCTTCAAAGTCAAAAACATCAAAGAAGTGAAGTCACATATTACATGACCACCCCTTAGGGGGAGATTGTTAGAAGTATTTAAAGTGATGGTCATATAATATACCGTTGCGAAGCTCGTGGAAAATGCTACATAATGGTGTTGAGAGTTCTAGTATAATGTTATGTATGTAACGGGAATTAGTCCCGAACACTCAAATGAGGAAAGGCTTCTATACTTTACACTTGTAGTATAAAAGGCCTCTAGCACATCATTTGAGTGTGTGTGTCTTCCATTTTCATAGATTGTAGAGAGAGAAACATACGTGTTTCTCTCACTAGGAATTCACAACCATCTTTGTTTTTCTCTTTTTCTTCATCTAATCTAATCTTTCTTTTTGGTTTAATATTTATCTTCATTTCTATATCATATATAGCCGTGTGTATCATTCCTACACTTCCTTTCTCTTTCTTTTCGTCTCGACTCGATTTAAATTCTTTGTCTTTCTCGACGTCGTCTCGGGATTTGTCGATATTAATTGAACTCGTCTTATAATTTTCTTCTTCTATTAGACTTGATCTCTTCGCCTTCATTAAACTTCCGTCTTTAGACTTTTTCTTCGATAAATCTTCAGAATAGGCCTTAGACTTCCGTTCTTATTACACTCTTGATCTTTTGACTTCGTCTTTTCTCGTTTTCTTCGATAAAAGCCCGTGATAGCCCGTGTTTTCTCCCTTTTTCATATTTTTATCCTGAAACACAATAAAAACACAAACCACGCATAATTCTGACTTTTACGACATAAAATACACGTTTTGGTCTTGTTATTATTGGAAATAAGTGGTAAAAGGATAAGTGTTTTCACACTTATTAGTGTGTACCTTATCGAGTGGCTCAGTGTCAAAGATAGGGACATTGTCATGTTCAGTGACGTTGAAAACTTCGTCAACCTTTGCTATGTACGAGTAATGTGCTTCTAATTCTTGGTCGGATGCTTCATCATCAGTATCATCAAGTATTGCTCCTTCCTCAACCGACAATTTGACCCCTGCTTCCATCTTCTTGCATAACAACATCTTCTCTTTATGATTAGCTAGAGTCCCTAACCCGTTTCGACTTTATGCATTCCTTTGCCATATGCCCATAACCTTGGAAATTATAACAATGAATCCCACTTTGTTGAACCACTTGCGTTCCAACAGTTTCCCTATTCCCAGTAGCAGCAACAATCCTCTGAGTATCATACTTGGCAGTTTGTCGATCATACCTTGCAGAACCCTCAACATGTGTTGGATTCTGTCGATCATACCTTGAAGGACTTTCACCACGTCGACGTGTGTCATAACTTGAAGGGTTCTCAACATATTGGTTCTTTGTGTTGGATGATGTTCGAAGATGGGTGTTGGTGGGTTTGAAGATTTTCTTGTAGGTCTTCATAATGAAAGCAATTTGATGTTTCATTTCCTGATTCTTCGGAGCTTGATCTTCATCACTATCCTCTTCAGATGATGACTCAGATGGTGGTGATGGTGCTCTTGGTTCTTTGCCGTGTGATCTTATGGAGGATGAAGACTTGGATGATGTGGAATATCGTGGTGAGGATGATTGAATTGAGTACGAATTTGGAGTACGAGATCGATGATCTTGAGTGGTAGACACTAGAGCAAGTGGATTAGCCGTCTTTGCAACTCGTTCAGCTCGAATTTCATTTACCTCATGCTGAAATTGTTTCAAGATATCAAAGAGAGTGTGATAGTTTATCTTGTCTAACTGCTTCTGTTGTTTCACCAAAGTAAAAAAACGTGTCCACTATGGTTGAAGTTGCTGAAGAAATTGCACATTGACTTGCATGGTGGAGACCTCCAAGTTGTTTCTTGTCATATCGTTCATCATCTTGTAGAATCGTGAATAATAAGACTCGATTGATTCTACATCCAATGCAGTAAACTTACCAAAGTTCCAAAACAAGTTTGTTTTAACATCTTGCTTGTTGAGTGATTCTCCTTGTTACAAGCGTTCAATAGCCTTCCACATTTCCTGTACCGTAGGACATGCATCAACCGTGGAATAAATATCATCTCCAATTCCACTTAGAATCATATAGATCGCTTCTTTTTCTACATCATACCAAGCACACTTCTCTGGTGTAAGATCAGATAAAGTTTCTTTTCTTGTGGTTACGGGTATTTCTGCAGTAGTGTCTGTGGCTGGTGTATGAGAAATAGTGATATCGGAGAAAACATATGGTCCATTGTTAATACATTGCCTCAATGCATCACCATTAGGTCTTGTATCAAGATAGCGAAGAAAATGTGATTGCCATTGAGCATATCGACCGGCCACAGGCATTGGTGGTCTCTCTTTGTTACCCGCCACCATGATGTTGTTGTTCGTCACAAGATATTCTGCAGTAGAATCCATCTCAATATTCTCTTAAGTGATGAATTGAATGTCGATCTTAAGTAGTTGTGTTGTGATTGTGTTGTTGTTGAAATTCCGAAAATTGCGATTTTTTCTCAGTCCGACAATAAATTCCTCAGTCCGACAAAACGGTAGACCTAAAAAATTTGTAATCACCAAATTTTGAAATCGAGCTAGAAATAGCCTAAAACTAGTATGTTCAATCAGAGCAATTACTAAATTTTTATCACAATAATTTTTTTTTTAATTTTGGAATATGCTCTGTTATCTCTTATGTGTTTCGGTTATTTTGCTCGCAATCATTAGGTAAACTTTACCGTCATTGATGTATATTTATACCTTGTATTCAAGATCTCAATATACGACCACAATTCGCATCTGGGGTTCTCAAATTTCACGCTACGCGATAATTTTTATTTAAAAAATTTTGTAATCTTTTTAATTAAGAGTCCATCATAACTCTGTAATTTAAATTAGTTTTATGACATAATTTATTTCCAATAGAGATTTTCTTCGGTTACCATTTGACTTACGCATCAGCGTATTTATGGATAGTTCATATATAAATTTATTCGTTCCTTGAATTGTAGTATTCTTTGGAGCATTACAAGAGTAATACTTGTAATAAGTGTTTTTATCGTCATATGTCATCTTAAATAGTGACGTTGTCGTCATTTCTCGGTCATGCTCAAATTAATAATTTGATATGATAACTTTCGCGTTAAATTTCAATCTCGAAACCGTAAATTAATGTAGGTCAATTTTCCTCAACCAAGTCTATTATAAATGTTTAGTGGAGTAACAATTTTCCTCAAACACATGGTAAATGAATATATTCATATAGTTTTCATTCTAGGAATCGTGGAGATATTTTTTTAATTCGGCGTATAGTGACATGAAACACACAAACGTTTCGATAGTCGATAATAGTCCCGCGGACTATCTAAAATATGTTGAGCATATATAAGTATGCGTACGTTTAATCCCAAAATAAAATATGTATATATATATGGCACAAACCATTCAAATAAATATGGCGCAAACCATTCAAATAAAGATGGCACAAACTATTTAAATGAATATGACACAAACCATTTGAGTATCGCAACAATCCATACATGGATGTTAGGCATTTTATTTCAACTTAAAAATCGTTTTATTACATGTCCCTATGGGTATCACTCAAACATGGAAAGGGAATACCTAATGCTAATAACACGTAGAAATCAAATTCAAAACTTAGCATTGCAAAAATCATAAACTATCTCAAGTCACAACTTACTTGTATCGAAGACGTGGAGTGAAGTGGTTCTTGGAGATTTTTGAGAGTTAGTTATAGTCTAGAATTATTTTTCCAATAAATAAATTTTTGACTCATATTAATAAAAAACATTTTATGAAGTAACCTAGTTCTCTATAACTACATCTTTGATACCAATCTGTCACACCCCCAATTAATCAAAGTAAGGAAACACAATGGGGTGCGACGGTCATGACTATCACAAGACATAGATACAAAGAACGACCATTTAAAAGCCGTTTTATTTTAATTAAAAGCATGAAACTTGTTCGGAAGCGAATTACACAAGATCATAATAAAACGTTGTTTCAAAAGCTTTAACACTGATCCAAATATCCATAAACTAGTCACGACCATTTTTATTAAAAATCTCTCATGCATAACCACGTCACTCCTCCGTCTTGATACCTGAGAAAAACATTGCTAAAGCGTTAACACAAAGGTTGGTGAGTTCATAGGTTTATGTTTAAATAGTGTGATGAACCATAAGATTTTATCAGGGCAACCAGCATATAATCTTGTAACAAATACAAAATTATAATCAAAAGTATACGTTTTAATCACCTACGTCTAAGCTCGTGACACCGAAGCGTTAACCTAAACCAACAAGATATAATAAGAGCCCGAGCAAATGCCTATCATGAAGAATTTGTAAATCCTCAAATGTAAGTGTATCTAACTTTGGCCACATAACCAAATTAGATAGGGAGGTTAATCCCGATAGATCTATCCATAACATTCGCGCTTACACAAAGTAATTAATGGTTCACGATAGTGGGATAAAGCATCTAGGGATATCGCTACTTAGACATCATGTAGGCAAACGTATCAAGTTTTAGCACTTATGTTCATCCGTTTAAAACAAGCAATGTTCTCACCCCAAAAGTATACAAAAGTAAAAAGTGGGGCTATGAAACTCTCCTCAATGAAGTAGAGAATACGATCAATAAATATAACACGGAAAATCAAGGCACGCAAAACGATGCGTAAACGATCTACTCGTAACCTAAGTAAAATATTCGTACTTAGGCTAAATACAATAAATAATAACGTACAATGCACTTGGTTGATATTTCATACTTGCTATCGATTTATAAAATGTTTCTATACATTTTTCATGTTCAACCGTTCTAGTCACGGGATCGACTTTGGGTCACGATTTCTCGTTAAATATTAGTCCGAAAAATAAACGGGTTCTCCTTATAAAAACTAGACCGCGAGGTCTTCGATATTTGATAAATATCACATTTTTATGAAGTCTCTTATTAGACAAAGTAGTGCACTCGCAAACAAAATAAACAAGTAGGGTTCAATTATTTATAAGTGTCAATCGACCATCTTTAGGAATTTATTGCGGGTTCGTTACTTAACTTTAAGACAAGCTGTAAGATGTTTTGAAAACTAGGCTCCGTCAACTTTGTCACGGTACTTTTAGATTGTCAGGGCATGGTCATTTGACTGGTTAAATACAGGCTCAAAGTAGGGCGATCAACCACATTTTATACTCGTTATAATAGTTGGTGTCTAACTTTGAAATTTGTTAAATGGCAAAAGGATGCCACTGTTTTTAGTCTTACGCTATAGAACACGTATCACCCTACATTGTCCCCTTAGATATTTAATAGTGTCTTAGTTTATCATGCATACATATCTATGTGACATAACCTTTAGTATTATTTGATCTCACTTGCTTGTTTTGGCAGTCAAGTACACAAGAAGCAAACAACATATGAGTGTGACTACACTTTGTTATTACTTTTTATCATGCATATACATGACCACATACAACAAATAGCATACATTATATTTCATGTTAAGAAAACAAGGGGACCTAGTTCACTACTGTAATAGGAAAAGTGATTGGTGGACTTGTGTTTTGCTGAGTTACTGTGCCACGCAGGAACACACACATGTTACTAATACACATTTGTCCATAGGGTTTACATTCTGCTATCCCAACGATTACGTGATGATTAATCAAGAAAGAAAGGTAGATAAAAGATGAATTCTAGAGAGAGAAACTAGAGAGAGAAAAGAGAGAGAAGTGTGTGAAAACTTGGTGAATATTGGATTAGGAGAATAGAAAAAATGAGACAACCAACCTATCCTTACATGCAAGGAGAGGTTTTTTATAGCCTTGCCTACATGTGGCATAATGGGCTATATGATAATTGGCCGGGCTTTGTTTTGGGCTTTGGTTACTGATGTGTCGTGATGTGTATAGTGATTTATTTGGATACGTTATAGGGTAAATTAGAAAATTAACTTTAGGTAAAAGTAATAGTCTAATAATACCAATGACAAAATCAATTAAACACGTGAGTGAGTCGAGTTCGTTGTACACGAAGATCTTATGAATTTGAGACGTTTTGTTTCGATTTGGACAATTGATTTGAATTGGTTTTCGGTTTTTAAACTACGATTAAAATCTACGAAATTTAAGCTATTTAGAATAAACCTAAAGTGCATGAATCGTAAACCCCGCCTATTTAAAAATCTACAAACAATTACTTATTTAAAATTAAAGCACTATTTAATAATTAATCTAATTCAAAATTTAAAAATAAATCTATTTATTAAAAATAACTTTTAATCTATTTAAAAATCTAAATACACTTTTTTAAACTAATTAAAAGTTACTTTTTAAACTAATCTATTTAAAAAACTATATTTATTTAAATCTAAAGTTATAAAAATTAAACTAATTAAAATTTAAACTAATTAAACTTTTTAAATAAAAACATTTTTTTATTTTTATTTTATTTTTAAACTACTTTTTTTATAGAGAACTTACTTTAATTAAAATTATAATTAAAAGTTATATAAAAAATAAAAACGTGACTAAAATCAATAAACTCAAACAAATACAGCCAGATCGAAAACCATTATATTAATGAAATATAAAAGAATAAAATCAAATAGGCGTTCAGCCCCGTTGGTTAACACTCTATGCCTGTGACCAGGAGGTCACAGGTTCAAACCTTGTGATGGACATATTTTTTTGGAATTATTCTTTTTAGACAGATTACTAAAAAGAAGCCTTAGGAAAGACTATGGTAAGCTTATTAGCTTATTTACTGTCAGGAAACAGCTTTTTGTGTGCTTATCAGATCAGTTAATCTGATAAGCTAAAAGTTGAACAAAATAGCATAATATCAAACCAAACAATTAAAAACTATAATCAGTTAACAAACAAAACAATAATGCAGAAAAATTAGCAAACAAATCAGTTAAAAACTTCCATAGCGGCAAATCAAAAGAAAATTCTAAAATTAAAACATGTAATAATCATACCAGACTTAACTCAAAAAACGTAACATTACAAACTAAAGCAGTATCAGATGAACTCAGGCAGTAACATAGAATTCGTTCAAAATTAACAGATACATCTCGTCGAATGTTCAGCAACTTACAATCTAAATTACCTAAATCATTTAGCAGATTCATAGCAATCATACATTACAACCAGTTAATATCGAAACTCCAGAATCAAAGGCTAAAAATAAGCTAAACAAAATTCCCAGATCTAAACTTAACCAAAAATACTCTACTCTTGTTCACTAAACAGATTCATCAAATACCTTTAAACAGTGCTAATAAAAAGATTAAACAAAAACATGTATTATCAGCTAACATGTAAAAAACATTCTTAGAATCCTAAACAATCACTTTAAAACCCTAAGATAAGCAGTAACAAATACTAACTAACTTCTTATATATCTAAATCATTTTAGCAGTTAAAAACATTCATTTCAGCAGATTTAATTCACTTATAAAACGAAACATAAAAAAATGGAAAATAAATTAGTACCTTGTGGGAAAACCTTTGAGAAGAAGGTATGCGCTGAGCAACCTAAAGAACCGAAAACTAGACCACCATTAACCTCCTTATGGACCACCAATAACATCATCCGAACATCCACCATCAATTATAATCCGACCCATAAAATCAGTCAAACCAAATTCCTTTATCACTTATCCAGTAGGGATAAGGGTGAATCCAATCTTCACTTTAATATTAAAACTAAGCTATCAATTAGCTTAACTTCAATATCTCAATCATTATTCTCGAAAAAACAGTTAATAGATTTAATCATGTAAATCAATTTAAGCAGTGCACGAAATTAAAAAGAGACACGAGTAGAATCACAACTATGAAACTTTTATTAAATTTCAGTAATATTACAAAACTTTAAAACGAAAATACAATAATAAATCATATCTCTATTTTGACAGAATAACAATAAAAGTAAAAGAAAGGATGATTACAATGAAAATAATGGGGGTTTTTATAGCCTCCCAAGGCTTGTTGGTGATGCGAATATCCGGATCTTCTGAGGGATATTCCCTTTTCTTCTAGGCCATTGATCTTCCTCTTTCTTATTCTCTCTCTTCTGAAACTTCAATCGGATGGTTGATATTGTTTACAATAGCACACAGATCGCCAACGTGGCATTCGTGTGCTAGTTGTGCTTCTTTCTTGATCTATGATTGGTGGAAAAGGAGTGATGAGGTGTAGAAACCAATAAGGATTAGCAAACTCTTCCTCACACTCTCTTCCTTTAAATTTGGGGATTTTATTCCCCACACACTTGTATTAAGCGTGTGAATAAAACCCCTATGTTTAATTGATTTTTTACCCATTTAGGGTTTGATGAACAGTGGTGATTTTTACTGGTTTTGGGGTAAAAGAAAAGTTGGGGAAGATGATACATAATTATCATCGAAAGTTTTATTTAATAATGAAAGTGAGTGGGTGGGGTGAAAAACAAACGTGTGGATACAATATGGTGAGTGAATGAAGATTTATTTGTTTTGTAACGTGTGTTAAATACACGTTTTAATCAAACGTAACCCTAAGGGCCCATATATTATTCACTCATTCGTTTCCTTTTATATAAGCAATGGGCTTTAGGCCCATATCACCTTAAATCCATCCGTTTGTAAATCATTCTTGGGCCTGGAACCATTTGCTAGGATATAAAGGTTATAAAACGAATTTCATTTAATCCATTTCCTCAAATGGACCTTTGAGCCCAATTACCCAAATGTGGGTCCCACTTGGCCCGTTTATTCGAAAAATGATTAAATCCTCTAAAGTCGATCTTGATTTTGGCTTCTATGATCTTTTTCTTCATTCTCGTGTCGATTATTGCCGGTTTTCGCGAACTTGGTACCTACACACATTCAAACAAAAAACAAGCAAATCCAAGGCATATTTGATATAATTCATGCAATATTTCATTGTTTTAAGCTACAAATGATATGAGTAAATACACTCATATCAAATTCCCCCATGCTAAGCAATTGCCGTGTCCTCACGCAATGATAAAATAAAACTATAGCTACACCATTATTCAACTTTTGATATTTTATTTTGTAAAGACATAAAATAACTTTAAGGATCATAAAAGCTCAAATAGATTCATCGTCCTCGACTTTTCACTTTTCCATGCCAAGTGCAAAAACAAGATCATTGTTATTATAAGTTGGTAGACTAACACGAACTCATGTGGGCCAATTATTTACTTAGACTCCCTTATTCCTAGGTGTATCTCTTATATTTTATTGTTGTATTTAATGATCACGAGGATGCATTGTTGACTTATTTCGATAATTTATTAGGCCGAAAATAAATTGAACGATTTAATCAATAGTTAGCTAAAGGACAAAATCTTTTAAAACTGCTTCTCGGGCTCTCATAAAGTTCATATCTTGGCATAACTTGCTTCGCGATTTGAGACCTTTCTCGGAACGATATTTGGCAATGAATTTATACTTCCAACCTTGAGAGACGTTCACGAAATAATGGTCTTCTCTTCATAATATTTCTTCACTTGAAGTTTTGAGAGATTCATACTTGGACCACGACTTCTTCATTTTTCTCCAATCTTTATTTGGGATTTTGATTAACAACGATCCGCCTCCTTTTTGGACTTGGCTTCATTTATCCTCATACCTTATTTTGGTCTTTTTGGATAGACTTCTCCATGACCTTTTGGGAGTATTTGCTTTTCGTCGTGTGTCTCGATCCTTCATATTGATTTTTGATAAATGAATCTTCACATCACTTGAGATCTTTAGCAATAAAACATAGCCCTCATGTCTTGTTAGGACCTTTTTGGACTTGCCAATCTTCGCATCCCGCTTCAATAAGTTATGCCTTGGCTATGAACTCTAATCCATACCGAGCAACTTTTAAACGATCTTGGGCTAGAAGCTAAGTAACTTTTTAAATCGTTCAACCTTATTTATTGCAATTAAATATATTAACAAGTGATGGGAGAATAGGCTCATAATTAACTCACATAAATTCCCGAAAGAATACCAAACTTATAATTGGCTCTATCATCTCTTGTTCTCCATATTGTAAAATTCCAAGAATGAAATCAATGGATACTTAGCCTATTAAATCAAAGTTTTGGGTTTTCAAGTCATCTATAGGATCTTGCATCTTCTTATACTTTTTCAAGTTTTAGAATTTGCGTTTTAAAGTTCCCTTGATAAACGACTTTCTAGGATCAATTATAGGAGCTTGCGAAAAGTTCTTGTTCTTAACTCGTATAAATTAAGACTTTCGCGTTTTAAAGCTCCCTATATAATAGCCTAGCAAAACTTAATTCAAATACGTTAAGGAAAAGCTAAGGTTAAAAACCGAGTCGAGATTCTTATTGAAAGCCTACATTCGTGTCAAAAACACTTAGTTTCTTTATTAAAACTTAAAAATAACACAAAAAATTTAAACTTTTATTGAAAAATGAGAAAAATAACATGTTAGGACACGACAAAAGCAATTGCAAGCGATTATATCGATTGACTCCCCCATGCTAAAACCAAACATTGTCCTCAATGTTTCTTAGCTCAAGAGTGACACCCCCTTGCTAAAACACGAAGAGTCTAATGCAAATTCCTAGCATGGAAAGAGTACGCAAATCTATAAGCTGTTTATTAATTATGCCTCAAGATAAAACGTTAGTCGATAAAAATCAAGGGTAGAAAGTGTGCCCCTTTTTGGCATTCAAAGAATGGAAGATCAAGTGGACCGGCAAAAACCGAACACGAGAGTCTTCAATTATTAGGGTGATACCTAAGATCACAACACAACAAAAACACGAGCACGAGCTTGAAAGATCAAGCCTTATAAGGTGTTAGAAAATAGAAAGAAGATAGAATGTATGGGACTCCCCCACAAGGCACCTCGTTTTTGTTAACCGAGTCATGAGCTCGACTCGATCCCCGCATTCATTGGTCCTTAGGGAAAGTTTGAAGATCCGGGACAACCTCCGTAGGTATGTCCCCTCCAAAGTAATGTTTCACACGATGACCATTCACCTTAAAGTTAGGCCCGTCTTTTTGAGCTAGCTCAACGGTGCCATAAGGAAAAACTTGTGCAATAGTGAATGGTCCGGACCAACGGGATTTAAGCTTGCCCGAGAAAATCTTATGTCTAGAGTTGAATAAGAGGACTTGATCACCAACATTGAAAATGCGGTTATTGATCTTAGAGTCATGAATCCTCTTAGTCTTCTCTTTGTAGATCAAAGAATTTTCATAAGCTTGATCCCTTAATTCACTTAGTTCATTCAATTGAATCTTGCGATGATCACCCGCGGTCCCCAAATAAAGTTACAATGCTTAAGAGCCCAATACGCCTTATGTTCGAGTTCAATTGGCAAGTGTCATGCTTTTCCGTAGACCAACCTAAATGGTGTACAACCAATTGGCATCTTGTGAGCCGTACGGAAAGCCCACAATGCATCGTCCAATTTATCCGACCATGAAGTGCGATTCTCTCCAATAGAACGCTCCAAAATCCTTTTAAGAGCTCGGTTTGAAACCTCCACTTGACCACTCGTTTGAGGGTGATAAGCCGTAGAAAGTCGATGAGTGACACCATATTTCTTTAGAACTTTTGCAAATTGTTCATTACAAAAATGGGTCCCACGATCACTTATAATAGCCCGCGGAGTTCCAAACCTAGGAAAGAGTTGTTTAAAAAATTTCACCACAACTCGAGCATCATTCGTGGGCAAAGCCTTAGCTTAGACCCATTTAGACAAATAGTCCACGGCTACGAGAATGTATTTGTTTCCTTTTGATGATGGAAACGGCCGCATAAAATCGATCCCCCACATGTCAAAGATTTCACAAACTTGGATAATGTTTTGAGGCATTTCATCCCTTTGTGAGTTCTTTCCTTGAAGTTGACAAGCATCACAAGTCTTGATCAAGTCTTGGGCATCACGATATATGGAAGGCCAAAAGAAGCCGGCATCAAAGACTTTCTTCGCGGTGGTGTTTGCACCATGATGTCCCCCGGTGGGTCCCTCATGACACGATTTAAGGATATCTTGAGCTTCTTTTCCAAACACGCACCTACGAATCACTTGATCCGCGCACACACGAAACAAATAGGGGTCGTCCCAAAAGTAATAGGAGATATCCTTGAAAAACTTTCGTTTTTGTTGGGACGACATACCCTTGATCACAAACTTCCCCGCATGGTAATTTGCGATGTTCGCAAACCATGGGGTACTATCATCACCACGAAAAGCAACCATACCAAGCGTCTCGAGAGGAAATGTTTCATTGATTTCCTTGTTCTCTCGATCGCTTTGGTGAGGATTCTCAAGTCGAGATAAATGATCGGCCACGAGATTCTCGGCTCCTTTTTTGTCTAGAATTTGAACATTAAATTCTTGAAGGAGGAGAATCCACCAGAGCAACCTCGGCTTAGCATCTTGTTTATTAAAAAGGTATTTGATAGCCGATTGATCCGTATACAATATGGTTTGAGACAAGACGAGATATGGTCTAAACTTTTCAAAAGCATACACAACAGCAAGAAACTCCTTTTCCGTTGTAGTATACTTTGTTTGAGCATCCGTCATAGTCTTACTTGCATAGTGTATAGGCAAGAAGTGTTTTAGCTTACGTTTTCCCAAAACCACACCTACCGCATAATCACTAGCATCACACATAATTTCAAAAGGTAGATCCCAATCCGGGGCAACTAAGATTGGAGATTCGGTTAACTTCTTTTTAAGCATCTCAAAGGCTTGAATACACTCATCCGAAAAGATGAAAGGAGTCTCTTTTTCAAAAATATGGGTCATAGGCCGAGCTATCTTAGAGAAGTCTTGTATAAAACGACGATAGAAGCCGGCATGGTCGAGAAAACTCCTTACTCTCTTAACGGTGGTGGGTGGAGGAAATTTGGCAATCACGTCGATTTTAGCCCTATCAACCTCAATACCGGCCTTAGAGATCTTATGTCCTAACACAATTCCCTCTTTGCACATGAAGTGACATTTTTCATAATTAAGCACAAGATTCGTTTCCTTACAACGTTGCAACATTCTTTCAAGGTTAGAGAGACATGAAGTGAAAGAATCCCCAAAAACCGAAAAGTCATCCATGAAGACTTCCATGGTTTTCTCGATCATATCATGGAAAATGGCCGTCATGCACCTTTGGAATGTCCCCGGAGAATTGCATAGTCCAAAAGGCATGCGACGATAGGTAAATGTTCCATAAGGACAAGTGAATGTGGTCTTTTCTTGATCACGAGGGTCAATGGGGATTTGGAAATAGCCGGAAAATCCATCCAAAAAGCAATAGAATTCATTCCCCGCTAGTCTCTCTAACATTTGATCCATAAAAGGTAATGGGAAATGATCCTTCCTAGTGGCATCATTAAGTTTCCTATAATCAATACAAACACGCCAACCGGTCACAAGTCTAGTAGGAATCAATTCATTATCCTCATTGGTAACAACCGTCATTCCTCCTTTTTTTGGAACATAATGCACGGGGCTAACCCATGGACTATCCGAGATAGGGTAGATCATTCCGGCGTCTAGAAGTTTAGTGACTTCCTTTTTGATCACCTCATGAATCTTTGGATTGACCCTTCTTTGATTTTGGATAGCGGGTTTATAATCATCCTCCATTAGAATTTTATGAGTACAAAATTTGGGATCTATACCCTTAATGTCGGAGATTTTCCATGCAATGGCCCGTTTATGTTTCTTAAGCACTTTAATAAGCTCATCCTTTTCGTTTTCCTTTAATCCCTTAGCAATAATCACCGGTAACTTATCCGTTCCCTCAAGAAAAGCATACTCTAAATGAGTGGGTAATTCCTTAAGTTCTAATTCGGGTGCTTCCTCAATAGATGTTTTCACTTTAGTCACATTTTCATTCACAACTTTTAGTTCCATAGGTGGTGATTCAAAAGGATCCAAATTCAACAATTTTTCAATCAACACAATATCTCCCTCGGGATCAAAATTCTCAAAATCAAACTCACTAGGATCAAATGGTGTGCTAAGGTAATCATCAATTTCTTTCTCGATTTTTGAATAACCATTATTCTCAAGATCTTCAAGAACGAAGTCACCTCCCTCAAACGAATGGTCAAGTGGAGGTTTCAAACCACAAAATTTTTGATGAATTCTAGAGAGAGAAACTAGAGAGAGAAAAGAGAGAGAAGTGTATGAAAACTTGGTGAATATTGGATTAGGAGAATAGAAAAAATGAGACAACCAACCTATCCTTACATGCAAGGAGAGGTTTTTTATAGCCTTGCCTACATGTGGCATAATGGGCTATATGATAATGGGCCGGGCTTTGTTTTGGGCTTTGGTTACTGATGTGTCGTGATGTGTATAGTGATTTATTTGGATACGTTATAGGGTAAATTAGAAAATTACCTTTAGGTAAAAGTAATAGTCTAATAATACCAATGACGAATTCAATTAAACACGTGAGTGAGTCGAGTTCGTTGTACACGAAGATCTTATGAATTTGAGACGTTTTGTTTCGATTTGGACAATTGATTTGAATTGGTTTTCGGTTTTTAAAATACGATTAAAATCTACGAAATTTAAGCTATTTAAAATAAACCTAAAGTGCATGAATCGTAAACCCCGCCTATTTAAAAATCTACAAACAATTACTTATTTAAAATTAAAACACTATTTAATAATTAATCTAATTCAAAATTTAAAAATAAATCTATTTATTAAATATAACTTTTAATCTATTTAAAAATCTAAATACACTTTTTTAAACTAATTAAACTTTATTAAAATTACTTTTTAAACTAATCTATTTAAAAAACTATATTTATTTAAATCTAAAGTTATAAAAATTAAACTAATTAAAATTTAAACTAATTAAACTTTTTAAATAAAAACATTTTTTTTATTTTTATTTTATTTTTAAACTACTTTTTTATAGAGAATTTACTTTAATTAAAATTATAATTAAAAGTTATATAAAAAATAAAAACGTGACTAAAATCAATAAACTCAAACAAATACAGCCAGATCGAAAATGTGACAAATCGAACATTTTCAGGTAGTGAAATATTTTCTCGTATAATATTTTGAAACTTATTTTTGTGTTGGTTGACGAACTCACAATTTACGGATTTAAATTTGGGCTTACGTGCATAATTTGGCGTCTTTTACGACTAAACCGGAAACCTTAGGATTACGTATTTATGTTTTTGAACTCCGTTTTTGATGAGACAATTTTTATTGGATTCGTTTTGTGACGGTGATTCATAATTTATAAAAATGTTTTTCGTAAAACGACCCGAGGGCACGCAAATCGAGAAAACTAGAATCGAGAAATACCCGTAAACTAGTGAGATGGGACAAAACACTTTGCCCCATCCCACTAGCTTATATGGGACGGCAAAGAGGACACCACCACACATAGGTGGCACAAGTTTTAGCTAGTTTGCACAAGTGTAAGCTTGTGCTTACACTTTAAGCTAACTACTTCCACCTTAACACAAAACTAGCTAATGGTTTTCATTCTAACCATTTCCTACATGCAATTCACTCTCAAACTCTCTCTACTTCACCCTTTGTACCGTCCCAAATAAAGCCATAAACACCATCCTTGATCTTTTCTAGCTACAAACCACATGTTTACTAGTCCTATTAAGGTGTTTCCTTGAAGCCTTGATCATTTGGTGGCCATTTAAACAACTTTGGAGGTGATTTGCTTGTGTCCTAGGGCTGATTTTCCAACATATGATCTTGATATTTGATGGTCTTGGAGATACTTGTTGTGTTCATCAAGTTCTTGCCTTCCTAAAACAAGAAATCCACTTAGATTGGTAAAGAAGATCATCCTCTACATTTTTCTCTTATTATTTTGTAAAGAACAAATGTATTTTCTTTCATTTTGTATATATATATGATGTATATATGATGATAAAAATGTTGTGTGGGGATCAAGTATTGATAAACATGCTTAAAAATGATGATAACCATAAGAAATGAAGCTAAAATCATGACTAATTAGTTGGCTGTACAAAAACAGTAGATAACTAAATGATGAACTGATAAAATTGCATGGTTTGATCTATTTACAGTAAGTAGATGATGTTATACACATGTGAGAGTTGGCCATGCAATGGAATCAAAATAATGAGTGAGATATGATCAAAACAAGTTAGGTGGTACAATCTGAATAAGCAGTTTTGTAGGGACTGTTAAGGCAACTTAGACTCAAAATGGGCAGTAGCTATAACTAAGTTATATGTAGCACATATTATGAAGAAGTTGTCATCCAAAAATGAGCTTCTAATTCATTGTAGAACTCTAGATATGATAAAAATGGTGAATGTGAAGTTAAAAATCAGATTTTGGAAATAATGTTTATTATTATTATATAAGCACTCACTTTATAATTTATAAAATGTAAAATATAAACCCACTAACTTATAGAACTTATTTATATAAATGCATAAAAGGTTAATTAAATGGGTAAATTAGATAAATGGTGGTAAAAATAATATTTATAAGTAATAAAAACTATAAACTTGATTTTTACGACTTTTTCGGCTTTCGCCGTGAAATTAACGTTTTTCATCAAATAAAACTTAGACGACCAAACCCGTCTAATGTAAAGTTTGTAAAAGTTATATACTGATGTATAAGTAACTAAGACAATTAAAAACCGATAAAACCCGAACTATAAGAATTACGGACATTTACGAGCTAAATAAACCTATTAGACTAATAATTGGACTTAATAAGATAAAAACTTGTAAAAAGAATTATTTGGGCTTAACCCATTAGGGCCCAACATGAAAAGTATATATATACTGATCATATAGGTATAAAATGGGTAAAAACAAGTTAAAGAATTTATAAAAGAATTAATGAACTTAAAATAGGTAAAATCGGTAAAACTAGTGAACTAGTAAGACGATACTAAAACGTAAACACTAAAATGAGTAAAGGAGGATTTATAAACCCACTTGATCATCATCATATGTACAAAATCATCATATGTATATTGTTATTTTGATAAAAGTCATTGGACCGAGTCTAAGACCGATTATTATTTATATAGGTTTCCGTGACCGAAGCACGCCCGTAGCCGATAATCCGCCTTTCATTAACAACGTGAGTTCATAGCCTCGCACTCTTTTAAATGTTTTATAAAATGATTTGTAAACCCGCGAGGGAGATAACATGCTAGATTTTTATAAAAATAGAACACAAGTAGTCCCGATTGTATGCTAAATGATATGGACCCGAATGATGCTATGACCCTGTATTCGAGACTAAAAGGATTATTAGTAGTTAGGTTATGTCACTTAAAGTCCCATTAGCATGAATTGTGAACTACCGGGTTTTGGTAGACGCTTATGCATTTGATAGTACTATTTGGGGACGATCACCCCAGTTCGCGCCTTGACGGTTGATCCCCGTCGTACCACATTGATTGGTAAGCGAATTTATGTATGAGAAGATTCCATAGCGTGATTTTGTGACGACACGCTAACTTAGATGGGCAAATTGTTTGTCGGGTTCGCGGCCCGCTGTTTTCACAGTAAGGTAACAATGTCATGCGGCTAATAATAATCCTACAACCTAATTCAATTAGAAATGTATCCTATATATGATAACGACGCTATTAACGATGAATATATTACCTATCATGGTAATATAGAGACTACGGTCTCATGGACGGTTTCAAATGTATGCTTGATTGATGTAATAACTCGTACTTTAAAATCAACATTTAGACCGAGTTCTAATACTATTCCTAATATTCGGACCAATATTCATTAATCGACTTTTATTTGTCATGATTATTTTTACGAATAATATTGAGTTCTCGGCTAACCGGCAAGGTTCAGGCTTTAACGTATTGAGTACGTGTCATTTATTACTTATCGACAAAGTTTATGTCCGTCATCGACCGTAAATATCCTCGTTATGACATAGAAATATTTTCTATTGTCGTCATTTTAATTTTCATTTTTCGAGACTTTTTCATAATTTACGTTAAGCCTTTAGGCTCATTCGTTTATATGACGCGTTAACGTTTATTAAATAGTAAGCTCTCATTTATTTATAGAAATATTAATGTTCACTGAATGTCAACGTTTTTATTTTATATTGAGCGTTTATTTTTCGTGTTTAGCGCGTATCTTTCAAATCACGTAACTTTTAAAATATCGGGCTTTGATAATACCCGCTTTATTAAAATTGGAGACAAATAAAACAATATATACCACCCTTATCTAGTGCTTTACACGTCCCATGTACTAACTCATTTAGTTTTATACGTGTCATTTGTTTACACATTTGGAACATAAGACTTGCATGTTTTATCCATAAAATTTGACTAAATCTAAAATATTCATTTCATCAAACTCTCATTTGTTCTTGGCTTTCTATATCAGTCGTGAATCACCACTAATACATAGCAACAAATTATCAAATTTAACTAGTTATAATTTGTTAGGAGTAAAGGTCTTTTGTTATAGCATAAGTTCCTAAACATAAAACCACTACAAATTATCATCCACATCACTTGGAGTAATAAGGAGCTGAAGTAAAATAGCTTCTTCCATGTGTTATAAGCTTGATGAAAAGTTTGATGGATTGGGAATATTATTGATCATTGGGTTTTCTTGGAAGCTAGTTGATTTGGAAGATTTTTGTACTTCATTATTGAAGGTTTTCTACCTACTTTCTTTTATTAAATTTGTATATATATTTATTATGTATATGTATTTATGATTCTATACTGATTTTGATCATTTAATAGTTGATTAGTATGTATTGGACATTGTATATGAAATTGTAATACAAAAATGCAAGTTAAAGAAGCCTAGATTAAAAGTGGTTATAGTATAAACTTAGAGCAGCAGCTAAATAAATGTCGGGGTAAAATAAGTTGGTATTGAACCCTAGAGAATAATATAGGGGTATAGCCCTGTGTTTTGTGGTGATTTGGCCGGTTGACTCGTCTCGTGACGATACTCGATGAATTAGATATGGCCAAAATGATAAAAAGTATAAAATCTGAACATGGTGAATAAACGGACTAATTACTCATACTAGAACACAGAACCAATGAAAAAGGTAAAACTATGGGTTGTAGATAAAATTATGAATAACTAGAATCAATTGGATTGTCCACCAGTTCCTTACGGTTTAGAAATGGCGGCCAAAACGGTGTGAATGAGATTGGCAGCCTAAATCAACCAACATCTCTAAGCGAGGAAATATGTGATTAAGCTATGATAAGCTTAAATGAGGGGTAATTGGACTTAAAATAAGTAAAATACATAAGTTAAGAATGATATTGGTAAAAAGAACTCATCTAGATTATTCACGGTTTAGGAGAAACGGTCTAATTAACGAGGCATGTCATGAAAATTGTAAGAATTAGACTATATTAAATTAAGGTAAAACGTGACGATTTTTATAAAAACCGAAGTTGTATGACCCACTTGTCGAGAATTGTAGACACTTTTTATACTGATATTTATAGAACTCAAGACTCGACCAACGTGAAATATTAAGTTGACAACGTTTGGAGGCGTTTTAGAACCCGAAAAGCTTATAAAGTGGATTTGGGCCATAAAAGCCCAACATACAATTATAATGGCTATTGTGCCATTGTTGGGCCTGAGATTTATAAATAAGTTTGGAGTTTAATACTGAGATTGAAATTGACTAAAGTCACATGAACATGTAATGGGCCACTAATGGGCTTTAATGGGTTTAATGGCCATAATGGGTAATACATGAAAATTATTATCAAAAGTCGTGTGAAAAGTTTTATAAAAATTATACAATGTCCAAACTTACTAAAGTGAACTATTTACATATATTTATATATATATGACCTATGTATGGTCTTGAGCCTAAGACGCGTCCCATCATTATAGGTCTCGTTCGGTTATATGTCGACCGTTGGGCATCTCGTTCTCGATCAATGAGCGATTGATATCTCGTGAAGTCGTGTATCGACTATTGGACGTTTGTTCCTTGATCTACGTGTAATAGCTATATCAGGTGAGTCTATAGCCTCGCTTTTATATTATCTGGTAAATGATTTTAAACCCGCGAGGGGGAATACATGTTGTTTTATAAAATGAACACAAGTTGTTTTCGGTATGATGGACCCGAATATGATGATAAGTGCCTAAGTACCATTGTCTTATGAAGTCCCTGAATTTCATGAACTGTTAATTACCTTGCGAGGTAAACGCTAATACATTTGATAGATCTATTTGGTTTGACAACCTTATCCTAGGGTATGTATCCTTGTGATCACCTGAGAGGGATATAATGTATAAGAGGTCGCTGGTATATGACAATATTACCTTTCAGTAGGGGCGCCGTAAGTGACTCGGTTTGACGTGTTGGTTAACGTTCAGTAGCATGAGCTTAAGGCATTTATCGATATATATTGACTTGTCTGTGTGACAAGCTTGAGATGATTAAAAATTCTTGTGTTCAAATGATGATTTACAAAACCTATAGACTTGCTCAACCGTTGTGTTGATGATTTTAAACATGTATTTCAGGTAATCAAGATGGATAGCAGCGGAGCATGCGAGGAGGGAGTTGGTGCTTACTTGTCTAAAGTTTATATTTATTTTTCCATCCTTTGAAATGAATAAATGACTTTTAAAGTCGTTAATGAATGTGATGTGTTGGTAACGGTTTTTGGGACTAAACGCTACTTTGATTTTATATATTGGGATGGGAAACTTTTTAAACAAGGTTGTACATTATTTTAACGTCTCTTTTGAGGTCGTTGTCTATGATTGTGTGTAATGTGCTATGAGTAGCGCCCCAAAGTGGTATTCCGATGCGTGGTAAATTGGGGGTGTTACAAATTGGTAATCAGAGCCACAAGTTATAGAGAACTAGGTCGATTTTGAAAAACCTAAACTATAACTTTGGTGTATTCTAAAAGTTTTAAGCACACAACTACTCCGCATGGCTCCGGTAAGGCTATACGTGTATTACTTTACGATTGGTTATGATTATGTGAATCTGTGTGTATGTAGGAATGGTAGTATGTATATATATATGATCATACTATGGTATTTAAAGGCATTGCACGTGAAGCAATGGTCCTTGAATGATTGTAGTACATTTCATAATACGGTTTTGTATCGGATTTGGTCTCACCGCAAATCACCGATCTTGATAATTATGTATTATCTGAATACGAGTGTGAAACTCATTTGATACTTTGAGTATGTATATATTGTCTTGTAATATATCGCATATCGACTTGTTTAAGTTCGGTTGCTATCATCGTATCGTGATGTGCATTTTAGGACATCTCCTTTCGAAACGTAATTTATTGATGTGATATTCGTGTTCAGAGTACTTCTTATGATTTTGAAGTATCATTTATCGAGGCAACATCTTCTATGTAATGTGACGTGTGATTTGATTTTATATGACTACGTTTTATTGACGAAAAGGAGGATGACAATGTTGGACTTAAGATATATATATCCTAATCAAATATATATAGTTTGGGTACACCAAAGATATGCTCATAGTAGTCATTCGGTTGAGTGACTTATTAACTTGTATCTAAATGGAATGGGACATTTAGATATAGATATTTTAACTCGCCCAACTATGAGTTGTTTAAAGTTGTCTTATTTAAATGGATTGGAACATTTGAATAAGAAAGTTTTAAACACTGGAACTTAGATTGTCGTGTGTTCCTTATTCAAATGGAATGGGACGTTTGAATACGGAGATGATGATATAAGTTTATTGACACCTTGTATTTACTATGGTATTTTGATATGATATCGTGTTGAGAGGTAGTAATACTTAAGTAGGATGACTTATAATCTCCTCGTTGAAATGGATTGGGACGCCTTTCCATTTGAACAAGAAAGTTATAAGTTACCGAACCGTAAATTTATAAACTCTTGTATACATGGAGGGGGACGCCTTTTTATGTAGACAAGGAATTATAAATGAGTGGGCGCAAGTATGTCTGGCTCGATTTGTGAGTGTTTGTTATGCGTACGTCTTTCTTTGAACCCTGTTTCGTTGATAAGAATCGTTCAGTGCTATCGTCATTATGATGAGCGTCGATTATCATCTATATATGAATAACATGTTGTACTTCTCCCGACTTGTGATTTGTTTTGATGGACCATTTCTAATGTGTCCCGATGGTCGCGAGCTTTATAAGCAGATTGTTAAGAACCGATAACCGTTCCGAGAGTAGATGACTTGTTTAAGTGTCACCAGGATCTTTGGGTGTACTTGTGGATTGACTGAGGATTAAGTTATCAATGGCAACTTATCGCGGATGTGAAGATTTTGTAATTTTACTTGCTATTATCAAGGGTTTGTTCTTGGTTTTTCTCGATGATTAACGGTGGAAATCTGTATTTGATATTTATGTTTGGCCTTTGCTTTTAGATACTTATGTGGCATGTGGTCTAGCCGAATGATCGTAAGTTCTGAGAACTTAATACGACATTTTCCAATGACGTCCGGTCATGGAGAACGTGTACCATATAATATCTTTTGACCTTTCTAGGAAACCTAGACGATGAATTGTCTATTTTTCACTCTTTACTGTTAGACGGAAGACTGTCATATACGAATTAAGCGCCGGGACGTCGCTTCCTAAAGGGTTAGATGATGTAATAACTCGTACTTTAAAATCAACATTTAGACCGAGTTCTAATACTATTCCTAATATTCGGACCAATATTCATTAATCGACTTTTATTTGTCATGATTATTTTTACGAATAATATTGAGTTCTCGGCTAACCGGCAAGGTTCAGGCTTTAACGTATTGAGTACGTGTCATTTATTACTTATCGACAAAGTTTATGTCCGTCATCGACCGTAAATATCCTCGTTATGACATAGAAATATTTTCTATTGTCGTCATTTTAATTTTCATTTTTCGAGACTTTTTCATAATTTACGTTAAGCCTTTAGGCTCATTCGTTTATATGACGCGTTAACGTTTATTAAATAGTAAGCTCTCATTTATTTATAGAAATATTAATGTTCACTGAATGTCGACGTTTTTATTTTATATTGAGCGTTTATTTTTCGTGTTTAGCGCGTATCTTTCAAATCACGTAACTTTTAAAATATCGGGCTTTGATAATACCCGCTTTATTAAAATTGGAGACAAATAAAACAATATATACCACCCTTATCTAGTGCTTTACACGTCCCATGTACTAACTCATTTAGTTTTATACGTGTCATTTGTTTACACATTTGGAACATAAGACTTGCATGTTTTATCCATAAAATTTGACTAAATCTAAAATATTCATTTCATCAAACTCTCATTTGTTCTTGGCTTTCTATATCAGCCGTGAATCACCACTAATACATAGCAACAAATTATCAAATTTAACTAGTTATAATTTGTTAGGAGTAAAGGTCTTTTGTTATAGCATAAGTTCCTAAACATAAAACCACTACAAATCATCATCCACATCACTTGGAGTAATAAGGAGCTGAAGTAAAATAGCTTCTTCCATGTGTTATAAGCTTGATGAAAAGTTTGATGGATTGGGAATATTATTGATCATTGGGTTTTCTTGGAAGCTAGTTGATTTGGAAGATTTTTGTACTTCATTATTGAAGGTTTTCTACCTACTTTCTTTTATTAAATTTGTATATATATTTATTATGTATATGTATTTATGATTCTATACTGATTTTGATCATTTAATAGTTGATTAGTATGTATTGGACATTGTATATGAAATTGTAATACAAAAATGCAAGTTAAAGAAGCCTAGATTAAAAGTGGTTATAGTATAAATTTAGAGCAGCAGCTAAATAAATGTCGGGGTAAAATAAGTTGGTATTGAACCCTAGAGAATAATATAGGGGTATAGCCCTGTGTTTTGTGGTGATTTGGCCGGGTGACTCGTCTCGTGACGATACTCGATGAATTAGATATGGCCAAAATGATAAAAAGTATAAAATCTGAACATGGTGAATAAACGGACTAATTACTCATACTAGAACAAATAACCAATGAAAAAGGTAAAACTATAGGTTGTAGATAAAATTATGAATAACTAGAATCAATTGGATAGTCCACCAGTTCCTTACGGTTTAGAAATGGCGGCCAAAACGGTGTGAATGAGATTGGCAGCCTAAATCAACCAACATCTCTAAGCGAGGAAATATGTGATTAAGCTATGATAAGCTTAAATGAGGGGTAATTGGACTTAAAATAAGTAAAATACATAAGTTAAGAATGATATTGGTAAAAAGAACTCATCTTGATTATTCACGGTTTAGGAGAAACGGTCTAATTAACGAGGCATGTCATGAAAATTGTAAGAATTAGACTATATTAAATTAAGGTAAAACGTGACGATTTTTATAAAAACCGAAGTTGTATGACCCACTTGTCGAGAATTGTAGACACTTTTTATACTGATATTTATAGAACCCAACACTCGACCAACGTGAAATATTAAGTTGACAACGTTTGGAGGCGTTTTAGAACCCGAAAAGCTTATAAAGTGGATTTGGGCCATAAAAGCCCAACATACAATTATAATGGCTATTGTGCCATTGTTGGGCCTGAGATTTATAAATAAGTTTGGAGTTTAATACTGAGATTGAAATTGACTAAAGTCACATGAACATGTAATGGGCCACTAATGGGCTTTAATGGGTTTAATGGCCATAATGGGTAATACATGAAAATTATTATCAAAAGTCGTGTGAAAAGTTTTATAAAAATTATACAATGTCCAAACTTACTAAAGTGAACTATTTACATATATTTATATATATATGACCTATGTATGGTCTCGAGCCTAAGACGCGTCCCATCATTATAGGTCTCGTTCGGTTATATGTCGACCGTTGGGCATCTCGTTCTCGATCAATGAGCGATTGATATCTCGTGAAGTCTTGTATCGACTATTGGACGTTTGTTCCTTGATCTACGTATAATAGCTATATCAGGTGAGTCTATAGCCTCGCTTTTATATTATCTGGTAAATGATTTTAAACCCGCGAGGGGGAATACATGCTGTTTTATAAAATGAACACAAGTTGTTTTCGGTATGATGGACCCGAATATGATGATAAATGCCTAAGTACCATTGTCTTATGAAGTCCCTGAATTTCATGAACTGTTAATTACCTTGCGAGGTAAACGCTAATACATTTGATAGATCTATTTGGTTTGACAACCTTATCCTAGGGTATGTATCCTTGTGATCACCTGAGAGGGATATAATGTATAAGAGGTCGCTGGTATATGACAATATTACCTTTCAGTAGGGGCGCCGTAAGTGACTCGGTTTGACGTGTTGGTTAACGTTCAGTTGCATGAGCTTAAGGCATTTATCGATATATATTGACTTGTCTGTGTGACAAGCTTGAGATGATTAAAAATTCTTGTGTTCAAATGATGATTTACAAAACCTATAGACTTGCTCAACCGTTGTGTTGATGATTTTAAGCATGTATTTCAGGTAATCAAGATGGATAGCAGCGGAGCATGCGAGGAGGGAGTTGGTGCTTACTTGTCTAAAGTTTATATTTATTTTTCCATCCTTTGAAATGAATAAATGACTTTTAAAGTCTTTAATGAATGTGATGTGTTGGTAACGGTTTTTGGGACTAAACACTACTCTGATTTTATATATTGGGATGGGAAACTTTTTAAACAAGGTTGTACATTATTTTAACGTCTCTTTTGAGGTCGTTGTCTATGATTGTATGTAATGTGCTATGAGTAGCGCCCCAAAGTGGTATTCCGATGCGTGGTAAATTGGGGGTGTTATAATTTATATATTGCCTGACTAGCAATATGTGGACTTACTTCCGATATTATACTTGTGTTCTGATTTTAAATGAATGTAAATGATTGTTTTATATAACGGTTTTCATTAAACTCTATGAATTCACTCGGCATTCGCTGATATGATTTTTGCATGTTTTCTATCTCAGGTGCTTGAAGGTAATCCGGATGGAGATCGACTCTGATGGCCCACACTTAATATTAAAAATGTTCATTCGATCTGTGTTTTGTAAACTTAATGACCTGTATAATTTGGGACCTGTTGTACACTTTTAAACCTTTTTATCGAATGAATGTTTGTTAAACCTTGTACAACCATTTTTATGTGTTGTCTATGATTGGAGTTATTGTACTATTCCGTAACACTCTGAAAGACCCTTCCGCTGTACCGATACGAAAAATGAGAGTGTTATAGTTTGGTACCAGAGCTCTCGTTGTAGAGAACAAAAGATTTTAAAAACCAAGGTTTTGAACAAAACTTTTCAAAATCTTTTGACAATGAACATTTAAGAAAATATTTGAAAAATCTTTTGACTATAACGGTGCCAGAGATCTCCGACGTTACCAACAAGCCTTATTGGGAAGATATATATTTTGATATATATAATTTAATTTATATATATATGTATATATCGTGATTTCATTATGTAATTGTTTAACTAGTATGTTATCCTAATACGAGATAAATATATATAAATGCAGATTGTCATGGCTGACCCTAATATTCCTGTAGAAAACCATGCTATTCCCGAACCTAATATAGAAGATGATCCTTATTTAGACTTAGTAGATTTTGATATTGATGATGAGGAGGAACCATTTGAGGATCCCGAGTCCGAGTTAGGACTAGGAGATCAGATTGCCCCTCAGGTTGACTTAGTAGAGAATGAGATTGAGAATGTGGATTATGAGAATGTGGATATTGAGAATGTGGGTAATGAGAATGTGGATAATGAGAATGTGGATATTGAGAATGTGGGTAATGAGAATATGGATAATGAGAATGTGGATATTGAGAATGTGGGTAATGAGAATGTGGAGATTGAGAATGCTGATATTGAGAATGAGGATGAGATTGGGTTAGATGAGTTAGATGATGAGATTGACGACGAGGATGTCGAGGAGGATGTAGGTATAGATGTTGAGGTTGATGACGATGAGGAAGCTGAGCTTATTTATCCGTATGATGTTCCAGAGGGCGAGCCTTTGCCCCCACCGGTTTGTTTGTCTGATTCTGAGGATGAGTTACCTAGGGACGAAATGTCTGAATCGTCTGAATCTGATTCTGAATCAGAGGAGGATGAGGATGACGATGCACCTGACGGTACTGATGGTATTGATACTCGTAGACGTGAGATAGGAGAGTCGTCTAGTACTCGAGAGGCTACTCATATTGATGGTCTTGCACCATGGGCCTTGAGACGTGATCTAGATGCTTCCCGTGTTAAGAGTTGTGTGACAGAGGTTGGATTAGGTGTTGTTCAGACTCAGGTTGCTTATTTGGAGTCGAAGACTAAGGTTGGTGAGAAAGAGCGAGAATTGCTTAGTTTGGATTTGAGTGATGTAGAACGTGGTTTGAATGAGGCATTTAGGAGGTTATCGGTGTTGGAAAGTGGTGAGTATGCTGCCATGAAGAGAAAGGTGAATTCTTTGGAGATTCAGTTGAGTGTGGCTCGTACGATGCGTGAGAAAGCCGAAAAGGAGTTGAATATATCAGTGGGTTGGAATAGTAGATTTTATGCTGACATGGTTGAAAGAGGAGTAATCCGTAAGCGCCCAGCTGAAGATGTGTCTAGTGATCGTCCGGCAAAGATCCAGAAGACGATGGATGATGGACCATCTGGCGGTTCTCAGTAGACCAGTCTGTATTTAGTAGTGACCTTTATATCTTTTGTGCTTTTGTAGCTTTGACTGAACCGACTTGTTAGTAGTAGACGTGGCACGAATTTTGAGTGTATATAGTGTTAGAACTTTGATATGGATGTACTAAGACAATACTTTTGTTTCAGATCTAATGAAATATGTATCTTGTCTTGAATTCCATATTGTGCCTTATTTGTATCTTGATTATGAATTCGATCCATATTATATGAATCCTTTGTTGGATGAATTCTTAATGCTTTGAAATTGTGGAATTATAGAACTATGCCGCCCAAGAAGGCTGTGACTGAGGATGATGTACGTAGGATTATTACGGAGCAAGTTACCGCATCTATGACTGAATTTATGGCAAATGCTAGAAATGAAGCTGGCGGTAGTGGAGCTGGCGGTAGTGGAGCTGGCGGTAGTGGAGCTGGCGGTAGTGGAGCTGGCGGTAGTGGAATTGGCGGTACTAATGTGAATGTGAATGCTAATAATGTGAATGCTAATGCTGGAGGAAATATAGGAGGACTTGGAACGAATGCACCTGAAGTTGGTGGCTGTACTTATGTGACATTCATGAAGTGTGAACCTCTACCTTTTAATGGAACTGAAGGTGCTGTAGGATTAAGCCAGTGGATCGAGAAGATTGAATCGGTGTTTAGGATTAGTAAGTGTAAGGAGGAAGATAAGGTGACTTTTGCTATGGCTACTCTTAAAGGTCGTGCGTTGACTTGGTGGAACGGGAGAATTGCTTTCATGGGTCTTGATGCTGCTAATGCTACTCCTTGGGCTAAAATCAAGAAGTGGATGACTTTGGAGTTTTGTCCTCGTAGTGTGATCATTAGGTTAGAGCAAGAGTTGATTCATCTGAGAATGAAAGGTGTGGACATTGATAGTTACACGAATCGATTCCATGAGTTGGCCTTGCTATGTCCTCGATTGGTTGAACCCGAAGAGATCCGAATTGAGCAATATGTGAAAGGGTTGACCAGGAATATCCGGGGGGACGTAACATCATCGAAACCACTGACCATTGATGATGCTGTTCGAATGGCCTACCAACTCATTGGACAGATAATTCAGGATAAGGAAGATGAAGCCCGTGTAGGTGAGAAAAGAAAGGGAGACGGTGAGCGTGTAGATAGAGGTGATTATAGGAAGAATTTCAATCGCCGTCAGAACAAGAGAAAGGGGAATGCAAATGCTATTACCAACAATGCACCGCACAACGATGATAGATGTCCTAAGTGTGGCAACAAGAGGCATCCTGGCGACTGCTGGAAGTGCCGAAATTGCGGAAAGCTTGGACACAAGGTTGAAAGGTGTAAGAAGGGAACGATTTGCTTCAACTGTAATGAAGAAGGTCATAGGAAATCGGAATGCCCCAAGTTGAAAGCGATTGTACCTGGAAGAAACCCCCAGGGTGGTATCTACCAACTTGGAACAATTGAGGTGAAGAAAGAGGATCCGAATGTCGTTACCGGTACGTTTTTACTCAACAATCATTATGCTGTTGCTTTATTCGATTCGGGTGCCGATAGGAGCTTTGTATCCACTAAATTTAGTGCCCTTATTGATATTGAACCTGTTGAGATAAGTACCAGTTACGAGGTGGAATTGGCTGATGGTAAATTAATGAAATCTAATAAGCTATTAGAAGGATGCTCTCTAAATCTCTTGAACCATTCCTTTCCGATTGATTTGATGTTAATAGAATTAGGTAGTTTTGATATTATTATTGGTATGGATTGGTTGTCGTTGAATAATGCTACTATTTTATGTGGAGAGAAGAAGGTTAAGATTCCTCTTAGGAATAGGACGTTAGTAATTGATGGTAGTCGAGGTGAATCCCGTTTGAAAATCGTTTGATGTATTAAAGTCCAAAAGTACATCAGGAACGGTTGTGAGTTATTCTTAGCTCAAGTGACCGGGAATGATTCTAGGGAGAAACGATTGGAAGATGTACCTATTATTTGTGAATTTCCTGAGGTATTTCCTAAAGATTTACCAGGACTTCCACCGATAAGGCAAGTAGAGTTTCGAATCGATTTAATTCCTGGTGCTGCACCGGTGGCACGTGCGCCTTACCGATTAGCCCCTTCTGAATTAAAGGAGTTATCTGAGCAACTTAAGGAGTTGTCTGATAAAGGTTTTATTCGACCGAGCTCATCGCCTTGGGGAGCTCCAGTCTTGTTCGTTAAGAAGAAGGATGGATCTTTTCGTATGTGCATTGATTATAGGGAACTGAATAAGTTGACAATTAAGAATCGATATCCTTTACCTAGGATTGATGATTTGTTTGATCAACTGCAAGGATCTAGTGTGTATTCTAAGATAGATTTGCGGTCAGGATATCAACAACTTCGCGTCCGTGAAGAAGATATTCCTATAACTGCATTTAGAACTCGTTATGGACACTATGAATTTCAAGTAATGCCATTTGGGTTAACTAACGCACCTGCGGTTTTCATGGATTTAATGAATCGAGTGTGCAAGCCCTACTTGGATAAATTTGTGATTGTGTTTATTGACGATATTCTAATCTATTCTAAGAATGAAGATGAGCATAGAGAACATTTGAGGATTGTTTTGAACTTGTTGAAGGATGAAAGGTTATATGCTAAGTTTTCGAAGTGTGATTTCTGGTTGGATTCTGTGCAATTTCTTGGTCATGTGATTAACAGAGATGGAATTCATGTTGATCCTGCAAAGGTTGAAGCTATTAAGAATTGGTCTGCACCGACAACGCCAACGGAAGTGCGACAGTTCTTAGGATTAGCTGGCTATTATAGGCGATTCATTAAAGAAATTTCCTTGATAGCTAAACCCTTGACTAAGCTTACTCAGAAGAATAAACCTTTCGTTTGGGGAAGTGATGAAGATGGAGCATTTCAGATATTGAAGCAAAAATTATGTAGTGCGCCAATCTTATCATTACCCGAAGGGAGTGAAGATTTTGTAGTGTATTGTGATGCATCTCTTAGAGGTTATGGAGCTGTTTTGATGCAGAGAGAGAAAGTGATAGCTTATGCTTCTAGGAAATTAAGGAAGAATGAGGAGAATTATACTACTCATGATCTTGAGTTAGGAGCTGTAGTCTTTGCTCTTAGGCTGTGGAGACATTATCTGTATGACACCAAGTGTACGGTATTCACCGATCACAAAAGCCTACAGTATATTCTCGACCAGAAGGAATTGAACATGAGGCAACGAAGATGGATAGAGTTGTTAAGTGATTATGATTGTGATATAAAATATCACCCAGGAAAAGCTAATGTTGTTGCTGATGCGTTGAGTAGGAAAGATAGAGAGCCTATCAGGGTGCGTTCTCTAGTCTTGACCGTGCACAATAATTTGCCTGAGCAAATTAGAAATGCGCAAATAGAAGCTTGTAGAAGGAGAATTTTGTTAATGAAGGGTTCCGAGGAGAAGGAGATCCTTTAGAGGTTAGAGCTGATGGAGTGAAATGTTTAAGAGGTCGTATGTGGATACCGAAGTTTGGAGGCTTAAGAGATTTGATTATGTTAGAATCCCATAAATCTAAGTATTCCATTCATCCGGGATCTGATAAGATGTACCATGATTTGAAGAAGTTGTATTGGTGGCCGAATATGAAAGCTGACATAGCTATGTATGTTCTTCAATGCTTGACTTGTGCTAGAGTTAAAGCGGAACATCAAAAGCCATCAGGACTACTTCAACAACCAAAGATTCCTGAATGGAAGTGGGAGCGAATTGCAATGGACTTTATCACCAAGCTTCCTAGAACATCATCTGGAAACAATTCGATTTGGGTTATTGTCGATAGACTGACCAAATCAGCACACTTCATTCCGGTTAAGGAGCAGTTCTCACTAGAGAAGCTGACTCGAATATACCTTGATAATGTTGTATGCAAGCATGGAGTGCCTGTATCGATCATTTCAGATCGAGATCCTAGATTCGCATCGAATTTTTGGAAATCTCTCCAAAGATCTTTGGGAACGAATCTCGACATGAGCACTGCTTATCACCCCCAGACTGATGGGCAGAGTGAAAGGACGATACAAACACTTGAAGATATGTTGAGAGCTTGTGTGTTAGACTTTGGTAAGAATTGGGATAAACATTTGTCGTTAGCAGAGTTTTCGTATAACAATAGTTACCATTCTAGTATTAAGACTGCACCGTTTGAAGCTTTGTATGGTAGGAAGTGTAGATCTCCTGTATGTTGGAGTGAAGTTGGGGATACCCAGCTCACGGGACCGGAATTGATCTGGGAGACTACGGAGATGATAGTTAAGATTAAGAAGAGATTGTTGACTGCCCGTAGTAGACAGAAAAGTTACGCGGATGTGCGGCGGAAGCCAATGGAGTTTGAAGTGGGTGACCGAGTAATGTTGAAAGTATCGCCATGGAAAGGCGTTATAAGATTTGGAAAACGAGGAAAATTGAATCCCCGTTATATTGGACCCTTTAAGATTTTATCTAGAGTAGGTCTGGTGGCTTACAAACTAGAGTTACCCCCAGAACTTCATGGTGTTCACAACACATTCCATGTATCTAATCTGAAGAAATGTCTAGCAGTGAGTGATGAGAAAATTCCGTTAGGTAAGGTTCGAATAGATGGGAAGTTGCATTTTATCGAAGAGCCCGTAGAAGTTATGGACCGTGAGGTAAAGCAACTGAAACAAAGTCGGATACCTATTGTCAAGATCCGATGGAATTCAAAGCATGGACCGGAGTATACTTGGGAACGAGAGGATGAAATGTGGAAGAAATATCCGCACCTCTTCGATTTCAATAAGAAACGGACATCCAAATGAAATGGATCACGAGGACGTTGATCCCTTTTAGGAGGAAAAGCTGTGACAAATCTAACATTTTCAGGTAGTGAAATATTTTCTCGTATAATATTTTGAAACTTATTTTTGTGTTGGTTGACGAACTCACAATTTACGGATTTAAATTTGTGCTTACGTGCATAATTTGGCGTCTTTTACGACTAAACCGGAAACCTTAGGATTACGTATTTACGTTTTTGAACTCCGTTTTTGATGAGACAATTTTTATTGGATTCGTTTTGTGACGGTGATTCATAATTTATAAAAACGTTTTTCGTAAAACGACACGAGGGCACGCAAATCGAGAAAACTAGAATCGAGAAATACCCGTAAACTAGTGATATGGGACAAAACACTTTGCCCCATCCCACTAGCTTATACGGGACGGCAAAGAGGACACCACCACACATAGGTGGCACAAGTTTTAGCTAGTTTGCACAAGTGTAAGCTTGTGCTTACACTTTAAGCTAACTACTTCCACCTTAACACAAAACTAGCTAATGGTTTTCATTCTAACCATTTCCTACATGCAATTCACTCTCAAACTCTCTCTACTTCACCCTTTGTGCTGTCCCAAATCAAGCCACAAACACCATCCTTGATCTTTTCTAGCTACAAACCACATGTTTACTAGTCCTATTAAGGTGTTTCCTTGAAGCCTTGATCATTTGTTGGCCATTTAAACAACTTTGGAGGTGATTTGCTTGTGTCCTAGGGCTGATTTTCCAACATATGATCTTGATATTTGATGGTCTTGGAGATACTTGTTGTGTTCATCAAGTTCTTGCCTTCCTAAAACAAGAAATCCACTTGGATTGGTAAAGAAGATCATCCTCTACATTTTTCTCTTATTATTTTGTAAAGAACAAATGTATTTTCTTTCATTTTGTATATGTATATGATGTATATATGATGATAAAAATGTTGTGTGGGGATCAAGTGTTGATAAACATGCTTAAAAATGATGATAACCATAAGAAATGAAGCTAAAATCATGACTAATTAGTTGGCTGTATAAAAACAGTAGATAACTAAATGATGAACTGATAAAATTGCATGGTTTGATCTATTTACAGTAAGTAGATGATGTTATACACATGTGAGAGTTGGTCATGCAATGGAATCAAAATAATGAGTGAGATATGATCAAAACAAGTTAGGTGGTACAATCTGAATAAGCAGTTTTGTAGGGACTGTTAAGGCAACTTAGACTCAAAATGGGCAGTAGCTATATCTAAGTTATGGGTAGCACATATTATGAAGAAGTTGTCATCCAAAAATGAGCTTCTAAGTCATTGTAGAACTCTAGATATGATAAAAATGGTGAATGTGAAGTTAAAAATCAGATTTTGGAAAAATGTTTATTATTATTATATAAGCACTCACTTTATAATTTATAAAATGTAAAATATAAACCCACTAACTTATAGAACTTATTTATATATATGTATAAAAGGTTAATTAAATGGGTAAATTAGATAAATGGTGGTAAAAATAATATTTATAAGTAATAAAAACTATAAACTTGATTTTTACGACTTTTTCGGCTATCGCCGTGAAATTAACGTTTTTCATCAAATAAAACTTAGACGACCAAACCCGTCTAATGTAAAGTTTGTAAAAGTTATATACTGATATATAAGTAACTAAGACAAGTAAAAACCGATAAAACCCGAACTATAAGAATTACGGACATTTACGAGCTAAATAAACCTATTAGACTAATAATTGGACTTAATAAGATAAAAACTTGTAAAAAGAATTATTTGGGCTTAACCCATTAGGGACCAACATGAAAAGTATATATATACTGATCATATAGGTATAAAATGGGTAAAAACAAGTTAAAGAATTTATAAAAGAATTAATGGACTTAAAATAGGTAAAATCGGTAAAACTAGTGAACTAGTAAGACGATACTAAAACGTAAACACTAAAATGAGTAAACGAGGATTTATAAACCCACTTGATCATCATCATATGTACAAAATCATCATATGTATATTGTTATTTTGATAAAAGTCATTGGACCGAGTCTAAGACCGATTATTATTTATATAGGTTTCCGTGACCGAAGCACGCCCGTAGCCGATAATCCGCCTTTCATTAACAACGTGAGTTCATAGCCTCGCACTCTTTTAAATGTTTTATAAAATGATTTGTAAACCCGCGAGGGAGATAACATGCTAGATTTTCATAAAAATAGAACACAAGTAGTCCCGATTGTATGCTAAATGATATGGACCCAAATGATGCTATGACCCTGTATTCGAGACTAAAAGGATTATTAGTAGTTAGGTTATGTCACTTAAAGTCCCATTAGCATGAATTGTGAACTAACGGGTTTTGGTAGACGCTTATGCATTTGATAGTACTATTTAGGGACGATCACCCCAGTTCGCGCCTTGACGGTTGATCCCCGTCGTACCACATTGATTGGTAAGCGAATTTATGTATGAGAAGATTCCATAGCGTGATTTTTGTGACGACACGCTAACTTAGATGGGCAAATTGTTTGTCGGGTTCGCGGCCCGCTGTTTTCACAGTAAGGTAACAATGTCATGCGGCTAATAATAATCCTACAACCTAATTCAATTAGAAATGTATCCTATATATGATAACGACGCTATTAACGATGAATATATTACCTATCATGGTAATATAGAGACTACGGTCTCATGGACGGTTTCAAATGTATGCTTGATTTATATATTGCCTGACTAGCAATATGTGGACTTACTTCTGATATTATACTTGTGTTCTGATTTTAAATGAATGTAAATGATTGTTTTATATAACGGTTTTCATTAAACTCTATGAATTCACTCGGCATTCGCTGATATGATTTTTGCATGTTTTCTATCTCAGGTGCTTGAAGGTAATCCGGATGGAGATCGACTCTGATGGCCCACACTTAATATTAAAAATGTTCATTCGATCTGTGTTTTGTAAACTTAATGACCTGTATAATTTGGGACCTGTTGTACACTTTTAAACCTTTTTATCGAATGAATGTTTGTTAAACCTTGTACAACCATTTTTATGTGTTGTCTTTGATTGGAGTTATTGTGCTATCCCGTAACACTCTGAAAGACCCTTCCGCTGTACCGATACGAAAAATGAGAGTGTTACAGAAAACCACTATATTAATGAAATATAAGAGAATAAAATCAAATAGGCGTTCAGCCCCGTTGGTTAACACTCTATGCCTGTGACCAGGAGGTCACAAGTTCGAACCTTGTGATGGACATATTTTTTTGGAATTATTCTTTTTAGACAGATTACTAAAAAGAAGCCTTAGGAAAGACTATGGTAAGCTTATTTACTGTCAGGAAACAGCTTTTTGTGTGCTTATCAGATCAGTTAATCTGATAAGCTAAAAGTTGAACAAAATAGCATAATATCAAACCAAACAATTAAAAACTATAATCAGTTAACAAACAAAACAATAATGCAGAAAAATTAGCAAACAAATCAGTTAAAAACTTCCATAGCGGCAAATCAAAAGAAAATTCTAAAATTAAAACATGTAATAATCATACCAGACTTAACTCAAAAAACGTAACATTACAAACTAAAGCAGTATCAGATGAACTCAGGCAGTAACATAGAATTTGTTCAAAATTAACAGATACATCTCGTTGAATGTTCAGCAAATTACAATCTAAATTACCTAAATCATTTAGCAGATTCATAGCAATCATACATTACAACCAGTTAATATCGAAACTCCAGAATCAAAGGCTAAAAATAAGCTAAACAAAATTCCCAGGTCTAAACTTAACCAAAAATACTCTACTCTTGTTCACTAAACAGATTCATCAAATACCTTTAAACAGTGCTAATAAAAAGATTAAACAGAAACATGTATTATCAGCTAACATGTAAAAACATTCTTAGAATCCTAAACAATCACTTTAAAACCCTAAGATAAGCAGTAACAAATACTAACTAACTTCTTATATATCTAAATCATTTTAGCAGTTAAAAACATTCATTTCAGCAGATTTAATTCACTTATAAAACGAAACATAAAAAAATGAAAAAGAAATTAGTACCTTGTGGGAAAACCTTTGAGAAGAAGGTATGCGCTGAGCAACCTTAAGAACCGAAATAGACCACCATTAACCTCTTTATGGACCACCAATAACATCATCCGAACATCCACCATCAATTATAATCCGACCCATAAAATCAGTCAAACCAAATTCCTTTATCACTTATCTAGTAGGGATAAGGGTGAATCCAATCTTCACTTTAATATTAAAACTAAGCTATCAATTAGCTTAACTTCAATATCTCAATCATTATTCTCAAAAAAACAGTTAATAGATTTAATCATGTAAATCAATTTAAGCAGTGCACGAAATTAAAAAGAGACACGAGTAGAATCACAACTATGAAACTTTTATTAAATTTCAGTAATATTACAAAACTTTAAAACGAAAATACAATAATAAATCCTATCTCTATTTTGACAGAATAACAATAAAAGTAAAAGAAAGGATGATTACAATGAAAATAATGGGGGTTTTTATAGCCTCCCAAGGCTTGTTGGTGATGCGAATATCCGGATCTTCTGAGGGATATTCCCTTTTCTTCTAGGCCATTGATCTTCCTCTTTCTTATTCTCTCTCTTCTGAAACTTCAATCGGATGGTTGATATTGTTCACAATAGCACACGGATCGCCAACATGGCATCCGTGTGCTAGTTGTGCTTCTTTCTTGATCTATGATTGGTGGAAAAGGAGTGATGAGGTGTAGAAACCAATAAGGATTAGCCACGTAGCAAACTATTCCTCACACTCTCTTCCTTTAAATTTGGGGATTTTATTCCCCACACACTTGTATTAAGCGTGTGAATAAAACCCCTATGTTTAATTGATTTTTTACCCATTTAAGGTTTGATGAACAGTGGTGATTTTTACTGGTTTTGGGGTAAAAGAAAAGTTGGGGAAGATGATACATAGTTATCATCGAAAGTTTTATTTAATAATGAAAGTGAGTGGGTGGGGTGAAAAACAAACGTGTGGATACAATATGGTGAGTGAATGAAGATTTATTTGTTTTGTAACGTGTGTTAAATACACGTTTTAATCAAACGTAACCCTAAGGGCCCATATATTATTCACTCATTCGTTTCCTTTTATATAAGCAATGGGCTTTAGGCCCATATCACCTTAAATCCATCGGTTTGTAAATCATTCTTGGGCTTGGAACCATTTGCTGGGATTTAAAGGTTATAAAACGAATTTCATTTAATCCATTTCCTCAAATGGACCTTTGAGCCCAATTACCCAAATGTGGGTCCCACTTGGCCCGTTTATTCGAC
>JANFOE010000344.1:407500-409985 GCA_025667525.1 Glebionis coronaria
CTTGCCCATCCACAGAGAACCCCCTAACTTTTTGTTGACCATGAAACTGAAGAGATCCTTGTCAGTGGCATCAAGGTAAATTTAGGAATGAAATAATATGATTAGCAGTCTCCTCTTATTCTGAGAAAACCGCAATTTGGCATGATAATGAAATCTGATTGTTTTTTTTTCTGTCATGTCTGTCTATCTTCTGCAAACATAAATAAAGTGACATTGATATTCTAAAACTCATATTAATGTCACTTTATTTATGTTTGCAGCACATGTTGATGAATAATCTTTTACCATGTTATATTATTTTTCCTATGCACCTTCTAGGATGAATTAATAAACCTTGTCGAAGATTATAGATTCAGTATTCTTACCAAAACCGTGTTTTCAAAATTTTTTAGCTGGCGTTTGATCAAGAGGAGATGATGTGAATGATTATCTGGAGGAGAGGTTGGTAGAATTCGAGTCCATGCCTGATTTGGTGGTGGATGATTTTCAGTCGTGGGATCGGGAAGATGAAAGTATTGAGCAAGCGAGGACGATCTGTTGAGTTAACGGAGTTGGTTGAAATCGATAGGAGAGTGATGGTGGATCACCAACTAAAAACATTTTTAAACAAAGGAACATGTCAACGTTCAGAAAAGTGTAATGGTTTTTTGCTTTTATGAATTTATAATATAATCACTTTGTTTTCGAGTTTAGCTATTTAGTTAAAAATGCCATTTGTGTTTCAGCGACTGAGCAATGAGCGGAGATGCAAGCAGCCAATGTACAACGAATCCTATCATCAGAGAGCTCTGAATCAAGCAGAAAAGTATTTAGTGATAACTTTGTACTTCTAATTAAATAATCATCTAGGTTTCATTGTTTATTTATGGAGTTAATATGTAGGGTAACAGGAAATTTATGATTGAAGTATTTTCATGTTATTTTTTTAGTGAACTGTAGATTGGAGTATTAGGGGCAACAAAAAAAACTAATTTAAAAACCCGTGTTCTGTTTAGGATACATCTGAAGTAAAAACGTAAAAACTGGCAAGCGTAGATTCAAGACAGAAAAAAGAATTTCAGGAGTTCACGTTAAGCTATCAGAAAGTTGTATCTAAAAGAGATTCAGGTGTGTTATTTTCGTTGATACCGTGCGAGTTTATGGATATACCTTATGTAATTTGTCAATTCTAACTTTGGTGTGGTTATTCTCATTCTGTCAGCTACCTATATGCGAGATAAACTTATATCGTTGGAGCTCTATTGTATATTTTTTGAAACTACAAGATTTCTATGGTGTCAACAGTCGGTAATACCAAATAACGAGAATTTTAAAATTAGTTCAGAAATGTGATTTACTATTTAATTACTCCCTCCGTCCCAAAATTATTGGCCTCCGACAAAAAATACACAGATTAAGAAAAGTGCATTTATTACAGCTTTCTCTTTCTTACTTTTTGACAGAATGACGATCTTAACCCTTAACTAATTAATTAGAGTCTTCTTTAAATTTTGTAATATTAATTTCAAAGAAGGGTAATATAGTAAACTTGACCAAACATCCCTACCTATTTTTAGTAGTGGACAATTAAATTGGGGACATCCCAAAATGGAAACATGGACAATAAAAATGGGACGGAGGGGAGTATTGTTTTAAATCTTTTCCAGCAGTCGGCTATGGATTACTACTCGAGGGATCAATGGGAAAGAAGTTGAAGGCTGTTTTGCTCCCTAAAAGCCATGGGTTCAGGATATGGAAGAATTTGTTTTCAGGGTTTAATAGGGATATGTGACAGTTGAATTACCCTACTGGATTTTGATCAGAAGTGGAAGCATTGTGTTATTACTTGCCGAATCACCTCAGAATTTCTCAAACCAAACATCTTGTCTTGTGGCTCAATGGAGGTAACAAACTTATTTAGTTTCAGGACATAACTAAAATAGTCACGCAGTAATAACTTAACAACAAAAAATATATTCACAAACATATACATAAATTTATTAGAGTGACAATATTGTCGGGTAGGAGATGTTGAGTAAAGGGTTAATAAATTGTGGTTGCAACAATCAAAATTCTGTATATGTATCAACATGGTTGGTGAAGTTAACCCACATACATTTTTTTACCTTTTTGCTTGAATTTTTTACCCGGCGTACAAGTTTTCCCCACGTGAATGGCCTAAATACATGAATAAACACTAAATAACTTGACATGATCCAACATGTATACTTCTTGACAAATGGAGGACACACGATATATGATTCCACAAAAGGTGAAGATTGGCGGGAACACCTTAACCCCCGGGTGCCTTTGGCACACGATATATGATGTGCGAATGAACTTATTAGAAGAGGCCAAAAAACTGGCCATAGAAAATGATTTGGATGGAATTGTTTCAGAAGTAAAGGGTATTTTAAAAAAACCCTTCAGAATACGAGAGATTAAAGAATTGAATCTCTCACTCTTTAGTTTATAAGTGTGCTGATACTAAAAGTGCTTGATTTTT